>CM076661.1:16722234-17118250 GCA_038496675.1 Rachycentron canadum
CACACACACACACACACACACACACACACATATATATATATATATATATATATATATATATATATATATAGTCATTGAAGAAATCATGAAAAACATGTAAGGGATATAGATTAGGTGGGTGAGAAGCATAAATAAAATATGAGTCACATAAAAGAAAACTCTCAGAAGCTGTCAACCAAACAAATAAGGGAAAACGAACACTGCTCTTTTTTTTTCCTATCTTTTTTTTTTCTTGTCACTCCTCCTGTTGTGATTGGCCGAAGTTCATATATTTACTGGCACAGGTGAGCTTGTGTCAGCTACAGCCAGTGCCATCCAGGTTAGGTGTGTATCACCCAGTTTTATCAACACTACACTCCTTATTTAATTTGTTTGCTTTAGACACACGCGCACGCATGCACACACACAATAAGTCACACTATAAATCACACAAAAGTCCACAATAGGTTCCACCAATAATAACTGTAAAAACAGTCACTGATCCTATCAAAGGAGGATGGTTTAGTTTTTAAAACTATTAAAAAAAAAAAAAAAAAAAAAAAAAAAAAAAAAAAAAAGGAATTAAAAATCTCTAAAAGTCTTATCCTCTTAGGGAACTAGCTTGTCATAAAATTGTCATTCTACTTGTAATTTTTAACTCGAACAAATTCTTTGTGTAGTATTAATTATAGGATCATAAATAGATAATAAATGTGACGAAGAATGTGACTTCTTTTGGCATTAATACCTGACCGCAGTCGATAAAAGAGTTCTGAAAGTGTGATTACAGCTGTTGATGTATTTTTCATTGTGTTCTATAATTACTGTTGTTGTTATTATGACTCAGCTATCCTATGAAATGTGTTTAATATGAGAGATTATTAGCTGATGTTTTTTGATCATTGACCTCCCTGACACACAGACCCACTGTTGACCACTGTCCATTTGACCCTAAGCCTCAACCTGTAACTCCTTATATCAAGTCTGAGTACAGTACTTTAACCTCACACTCACTTTACCATGTCAAAGTCAGTGTGGTGGAACACACATGCAACAATGCTGACTATACCTGGACTTTATTTAGGATGATTTGTTCCATGTGTTAATATACCAGTATTCATTGGTTTAGTTAGAGCATCACACAGTTCAAAAGATTGATTAATTAGGAACAGGGCTGTTTTATTCCAATTTCTCAGGATCATTATGAAATTTCTGTCACCACTGATCTTCACCTGCATATTTTCTGTGGTGTTTATTTATTAACAGCCTCAGTGTTTTCTCTTACAGGCTGGATTTTCCGTTCAACAACACTGTTATCTGGAGTGTGTCTTTTCTGGTTGATAAGAGAAAATATACTTACAGTATATAGACCCAAGCACCATGAGAGATAGGTGCAGCACTCAGTGACGTTCAAAGTTTCCCCTCCTGCTTATATAGATTATTTTCAGATGTCACTGTATGGGTTATCAAGTTAACCCCTGCTATCGCCCAGCTGCCCCACTAAGAAGCAGAATATCTGTGTTGAACTCTTTGTTTCTGGCACAGTGGAGTTTGTCTGCTCTGCTGTAGTTTACGGGGAGTAATGGGTTAATGGTGGCTGGTTCCGCACCATAAGTAAAATATATCTCTAGTGGCTGCAATCTAAAACTAAAACAACATATACTGTACATATGAAAACCAACCAACATACCCTGTTTTTCCTATTTTAGATTTTGTACAACCTTTTCATTTTTCATAAAACAGGTGGAATTCTACAAACAAGGAAGTAAGAACATTTTACTTATGCAAAACATTCACCTTCAAGCTGTTCTTAACACCGAAGCTGGAAGTGAAACCAACCCCGAGTGATGGCTGATGGCGCTGGTCCTGATTTAGAAAATGTCTGTGTCATACTTGAGCATGTATGGTCATATTTTAAGGATTTACCTTCCCAGAGAAAGTTGCATAGGTGTGGACATGTTGTGAACAATGGTGAATCACATACCTATTTACTCAGTGGAGTAAATAGATGCAGAAGAATAAAAATGAAAGTGAAAATCTCTCTTCTTGATCTTGAACTTGACTTAAATTCATTATTTCTGAAAAAAGGTTCTTAAGAAGGGAAATTCTAAAGCATAAATTAAAACAGAAACATTTAACTTTTCTACTAATAACATTGAAATGCCATGAGAGTCTGAGAGCAAACAAGCTGAAACAAATTTTCACCTGAAGGATCACTTAAAGAAGCATACACGGCAAGTACAGTTTATGTGTGCTTTTACATCAGAGCTGATTTCAAAATAACACTTTAAGTTCACTCAATAACATTTATAAGCATTATACAAACACATGGTACATTAAACACATTTAATCATTTATTAATGTACAGTATTGGTCAATAATTCCAGTTTTCTTATGAAGACATATTTTTATGTCTTTATACAGCCTCCACAGTCCACAGGAGTAGTGATAGTAACAAATACATTCATTCATATCTGATTTTACCTACATTATAATCTATTTATTACATCTGTATATGCTGTTTACAAATGACAAACAAGGCAAATGGAAGTATTACTGTAGTTTGCCCAACAGAACAGTAGATGGCACTCTAGGAGCAAACATAAGAACAAGAATGGAGCATCGGTATAAATGAACTCAGATTTTACATGCATAACATGCCACATAATCTCAATCAGACACATACAGGTGGTTGCAAAAAAAATAAGTCTCTATTGAAAAGAAAACATGCATTTACAGAGATAGAATATATGGAATTGTAAAGAACTTCTCTCTTTTTACTCGACTGGTGTACATTACCTTACAGTTGCTTTACAGGACAACATATGGGAAATGCATGCTAAGATAATCAAATAAAAACAGTTAAGAGGCTAAATTGCTTATATTGATATTCATGCATTTGAGCCAAAATTGCAGGGCTAGTGCATTCATTCACAATAGCCCAAATGCATTTCAAATGCATTGATAATAACAAACTTCCTTCAGCATGCATTACCTACATTACCTATTCAAACAGTACAGAATATGCAAATGTCCCAAACTATGAATGTCAAAGGGCCAGTGGAATCATGTTAACACTCAATATTGTCCACAGGAGCAGTCACAGTAGACTGTGAATAGGTTTGTTCTCTGCGCTTCTGGCGCTTGACAATATAAAATGTTATTGCAACTATAAACACTACCACAGCCACAGCAACAAATATCCATATCCAGATAGGTGCAGAAGATGTCTTCAGAGTATTATTTTTGTTAGCCAGTTTGAAAAAACCTTCAGTGGTGGGGGTTCCACTGTCCGGTGCTCTGATGCATTCAACTTTATTTCTAAGGACAAATCCTTCATTGCAGGAGCACACAAAACCTCCGTAAGTGTTTTCACACTTTTGCGAACATTCACCCATTGCACATTCGTCAATATCTTCACAGACATTTATATTCCTTACATAACCATCAGCACAGGAGCATGAACTGTCATCATTTCCTAAACATATCATGGAGCACATCGGTTGTCCACAGTACTTTTGGCACCGCCTGGGGTCTTTGCTGTCAGGGATATATCCCTCAAAACAAGAGCATTTAAAGCCTTGTTTCAAAGCTGTGCATGTATGCTCACAGGGGGCAGTTGAGCAGCCTTGAGAGCTTAGAAAGACATTGGAATCCGATAATTCTTGTGTCTGGCAGGCATCTTTATTCCTTGTTCTGCAGAGATATCCATCAGCTTTGTCTGAGCACACCCTCTCTGTCCACTTTTGATCACTTGAAAGTGACACACAATGTGGAGAGCACACTTGAACGCTGTCTTTCCAGGTGGTGGCAGATGGAACAAAGCTCCCATGTGTGCTACCAGAGTTCCACTCGTAGCCTCTGAGTGGAGCTGAAAGGTTGCTACAGGTGCCTGCTGGCAAATGCAGTCCAATCCAGAAGTTGCCTAACAGTTCTTGACTCAAAATGCTCAGGATTCTCTCATCTGTCTGAGAACGAAGTATCATCAGTACCCCATTCTTGACCTTGCATGAATCCTCAGCTGTTTTAAAATCCACCCTACCTTGATTTACAGTTATGCAGTCACTCCCGGTACAAAAGGGTTGACATATATCTTGCTTCGTGCCAAATCCTGTCTTGATGCACATGAAAAAACTAACTGCCATCAGAATAATCAACGCCATTGTCAGTCTCAGTCAGTACACAATGACATCCAGTAGCTCACCTTTTGCAATGGGACAATTTAGAATTAGTAGCTACATACTCCGGAAGCAACACCCCTCAGAACATCCCATGTCCTGAGGGGGGCAGGAATTAAAGAAAGGAAGGAAATGGGACCAAGTGAGACTCCTGTTTTTTTCCAAGGGCAGTAAAGGCGACAGAAACACATTCAGAACAAACTATTTATTATGTTTTCATGTATGAAATAAAGCACAACTTTATCATGATACTCCAGTGTTCATGTATTCATCATTACATCATATTTACAACAGTATAATCAGATGTGCAAACTCTTTTAAGCAAATGTAACTTGGGTTTGTGTACAAATACATATCTGTGGCAGTGGTGGAAACCAATTGAGTACATTTACTTTAGTTACTTGAGTATTTCCATTTTGCACAACTTTATTCTTTACTACATTTCAAACGCAAATATTGTATTTTTTTAATAGATTAAGATTTTTCAAAAACAATATTTGATAAAATGTGATGCATTGTTATACACTAAACTACTATTATACAGATGGAAGAAGTTAAAATCAGCTCCTCTGCAACCAGCTACATCAGTAAAGTACCGCTTACATGTTAATTCATCAACGACAATGGTCCAGCCATGTCACAATACAATGACAGGCTGAATTCCTCTTAAGAAGCATTTCTAAATTTGAGTCTTTTTTTTTTTTTTTTTTTTAGTAATGCTGCTGTGATGTAGTGTTTTACAGTTGCTGCTTTTACTGATAATTCTTCCACCACTGCTTTCTTCTCAAAATATGTAATAATGCAGAAAACACAACAGGTTCCAGGGTCAGGATGTGATCACAGGGTCAGTGAACATACATACATTACTCATTACTCACACATTACTATTAGTAAAATAGCATAACACGTGGTTAAACAAATTACAAAGGATGGTTGATTGGAACATTAAATTACTCATTTTTTATAGTACATCCCGGTCTAACTTCCTCTCAACTAATACCATAACCATGACAGTTAAATATGCACCACCCAGACCAAACTACCTGATCTCTACACACCCCTCACCCTCATCCAGAGCCCTCCACCCTTTCATAACAAGACTTAACAACACTTTCTTTTTTTCTCCCAATATGTTTCTACTCTATACAGCTACTGTCTTTTTACATGTGAGCCACATCAAACAGAAATCATGGTTTGATGTATGATACAGTTTTTTTTTCATATTTTTTTATTTGCCTGTAATAATTTGCTATCAACACATAGCTTCACCTACAGAGGTGGCAAAAATATAAATTAGATAAATAAACATAAGGGTCAGTGTTGTCTTTTCCTTAACTGTCAGGTCAGAGATCATCAGTCAAGATGGACTCATACAATTTTTCTAAACGTGGATCCAGACCAGAGGACACCCAACAGTAGCCGTCTGTGGAAGAGTTTTTCTTGGCTTCTCTTTTAGAGCGATTGCATCGAAACATTGCAATAGCCAAAGTCACCACGATCAACACGAGTAGAGGGATAACTGAACCCAGGATGCAGATTATTACCCTGAAACTGACAGCTGTGGCAAAACTTGGCAACAGGGATGTGTTGCTCCCTTGACCACTGTGTGTGACATTGACCAGGTCTGGAAGTGGTGGGTCAGTGTGAGGGGACTGGTGCTGGAGCTCAACTGTGGTTCTGGTCAAGGACTCAGCGAAGTTCTCTTGTGTTTCCTCAGCTGCAGCTGGGCTGTCTGATGAAGGTGCTGATGTTTCTGTCACATCTGGGGTGCAAGTTGATCCATCAATTTCCAGATGGAAGCCCTGTGGGCACGTGCATGTGAAGCTGCCTATAGTATTGTTGCATGTGAACTGACAGGGTTTACCGATGCATTCATTTATGTCTGCACATGAGTAGCCATCCTTGGATAAAGTGAAGCCTTCATTGCAGTAACAGGAAAAGGATCCAATGTTATTTAAGCAGTTGTGCTCACATTTTGATCGTGCACACTCATCCACATCACTACATTCACCATGCATAGGCTCGTAACCATCTTTACACACACAGACGTAACTGCCAGGTGTATTTCGGCACAAATGACCCTCACAGGCTTGTGACTCACACTCATCTATGTCTGTGCAGTTGCGAAGGTTTTTGTCCAGGTTGAATCCATGGGGACATTTACAGGAATATCCTGACTCTCCCATTACGCATTGATGCTCACAGGTGCCTACGTCACACAAGTCTTTTATCCTGCAAGAGAGTCCATCTTCATCCAGGTCATAACCTTCTTTGCATAAGCATTGAACTTCATCTTGGTCCTGATGGCACTTATCTTCGCATCCACCATTGTTGATCATGCAATTTTGACAAAGTGGACCAGGGACTGTCCATTGATAGATACCGTCAACCACCATGCACACAGAGTAGTAAGAATGTTGGTCACTACATAAAATATTTGCATATGTTCCAAGAGGAAATAATGTCATCTCACTTCTTTGGGGATTTTCTGTGAATGGCGGCGTGTAGCTTATTTGTCCAGGCCCTAGAAGAGCCAAAGGTTTGCACATTCCTTGAAAATAAAACTTACACGCATAGTAAGCAGGGCTTTTACAAGGTACGGCAGCCCATTTCAGTTGATTCTGACCCGAGAAATTGTAATTAATCCTCACACATTTTGCTTTTGAGCATGTGTGATGAGGTTCTTTTTCCCAGTTGGAGTAATGATAGTCTTCTTCTCCAGATACCCACTTAAACCCCCGTAGAACCGAGTTAGCAAACACGCAGTTCCCTTTCTTACGTTTTAATCCAATCCAAAAATTGAGTACTTTATTCTGATGTTGTCCTTGGGTCTGTGAGAGCAGCGAGCGCAGCACATCCTCTTCTTCTTTGTTTCTAATAGTCATCAGATAACCTCCGTTGTAGACACATTTCTGATGGGCCTCCTCAAAGTTTAACTTGTCCATATGCAGGGTAAAGCAGGCATTAGAAGTGCACAGAGTCTCATATTCCGTTTCAGGTAAACCCTTAATGATGTTGATGAGCTGGAGTAGAAAAATCCACAACATTATTGCTTGGGAGATCAACAAATTAGCTGATATCCAGAGGGTCCCTACAAGTTTTCAGGTAAAATATGACCATGGGACCAATATGTGGTTGCCCATTCGGAGCCAAAAAACAAATTGTGTGGGTCTGCGGCTAGCAGTGATGATCCTGTATCCTGTTTGGGTCACAAACTAAAGACGGAAATCATGTTTAGCAGCAGCTCTTTCTTTCTACCCCCAAGACCAGTTCCGCTTAAGGAGACCTAACAATGACAGCCCCCGTAGTGTTTTGACTGGTTCTCCAGATGTCTCCGGCCCTAGTAAGCATTAGGCATTTCAGCTGACTCCCTTAATTGTGGACTTACAGAGGTCAGAGCCCTGGAGACATTTATAAGAGGACAGTGTACATAGAGGCATAACGGAAGCAGGGAATGAACCTATGAACTTCGTCAGTAGTCAGCCTGCACTTTCTTTTCTATGGCTCCTTCAAAACAAAACTGAGGCCTTGGTCATTGCCTCTGAAGCTCAGAGAGACAAACTCAAAGTCAAACTAAACCATGACACTTAACCCCACTAACCTGTCAGGTTTTATTGTAAGATAACAAATGATGAGGTGACAAATTGATCCTATCCTTTTGATAGTGGATTTTCAATTCTACCCAAAGTCAGGACAAAAACCCACAGTGAGGCATCCCTGAATGGTTTGTATTATTCTATTTTTGTTCTATTTTCTGTATTGTATTCCTTTTAATTTGTTAATTGTCAATTGTCCATACATCACTGAAGCCACTGCCTCCCATATCCATTGTAAAGTTTGCCATTCAGATTGACTTGAGTCATACTTTCACCTTTGCTGCCTTCTTCTCTTCATGAGGCTGGATGACCAGCGGAACCAAACTCAACCAATCATGATGAGCAGGATAAAAACTGATTAACAATGATTGTTCATATTGCAAATTGGATTTGGACACACTTGCTTGAGATTGCTGAATGTACTGTTTTGGAAGGGAGTAAGGATTGTCAAGGATTTCATGCAAATCTAAACATTTCCTGTGTTTGTTTAAACACAGGAAGTGCCATAGCTACAATCACAGGAAAGAGATAGACTCCTCCCCCGTCTGGAGCTCACACAGGCAGTAGCATAGTGTAAAAACATCTCTGAAGATAGATTCATCCATGTCTCTGTAACACGACAGTGGTTATATTATCCTTCATGTCAGTATAAGTCTTCGGTGTCAGCTGTCAGTCTAACAGGAGCCATAACAGCAGCAATGAAGATTGATGCTGAGAAGAAACAGCTGTCAAGTCAAAGACATGGCACTTACCTATGTGTTTACCATCTATACATGTGACTAATTATATGTGCACATAAAAGAGAACAAAGCCAAATCACTCAGTGATGCTGCCAAACTTTGGATCTCTCCATGCAAAAGCAGCGTGCATGGACCTGTAGTAAAAGGGGTGTATTTGTTATTTTCAAAACTCTTCCGAAGAAACAGCATTTGTCAATTCCCACAGTATGTTTTAAAAATCCCCTAAGCACTTGATCCATACACAATCCCAGTCAATTTCAACTAATCTTTTGTCACAACGTCACACTCTGCACAGGCAGGCTTCATGTAATGACAAATATCAGTATAAACTGACATGTAATGAAATTTCAAATAAAATATTTAAATGAATGTGCCATATGTTTTTCATGTGTTCCCCCATTACCAGGTATGACACACACATGTAGATCTGACAGCTGAATTTCTCAGCTTCAGCACAAACATATTTTAAAGGCCATACACATTGTGCGCCAACGCAGGTGCTTTCACATATGTTATGTATTATTATCTCCTCTGATTTGTGTAAGATTGTGCATCCTGGCCCATATTACAAAAAAACATACAAGTTGAGATGGTCATATTTTACAAGCAAAACATGAGTAAAATAAATCTGTACTTTTGATGCCATCGATATTATTTTGATTTAAAACAACAAAAAAAGATATATTAGAAGTCAACATCATTATAAATTTCAATAACTCTGTAATCCCATGGTCACAAGATGCGAAATTAAAGGATTATTACCATTTTTTGTTAATGTTCACCCATAAAGTCGATTATTAGGTTTTTGCAGACCGTACTGATCATTTTATTGCTCCTTTTGTTCTCATAGCTTTTCTTATAGCGTGAGCATGTGTCTGCACTTACATTATGAGAAAAATGGTCACAGCAATGATACTGAGTAGTAGTCACTGACTATGTTGGGTGGGGTTTTTAAAGTAAATTTTGTGCGCGTGTGTAAGTAGCTTGAATGCGTTATTGTGAAGTACATTATGTAAACAACATTTCCTGTGTTTGTTCAAAGGCAGGATGTACCCCAACTTCAATCACAGGAATAAGCAGTAGTAACACACGCACACACACACACACACACACACACACACACACACACACACACACACACACACACACACACACACACACACACACACACACACCTATTCCTTCCCAGCTTAACAACTTAAATAGACTACTGAAATAAATTCTCTTTGTTTTTTTTACATCCATTTTCTCAGCATACAACAGAGCCTCAACTGCTTAATATACCAGTTAACATGGATCAAAAATCATTTATGTTCATGTGTTAATTACAGACTCAAGGGATGAGTAAGTAAGATTGTAAAAGATATTGAAAAGTGCATTTATTATTTCTGTAATTCATTTACTTAAGAAGATGCCTGTGTGGGTCAGCATACAGCTTAAATAAATGACCTATTGTTAAGGTAAACCATGTTGTCAAGTTTTAGGTGTGGTGAGTAGATGTGATAGCTATCCAGTGGGCGGTGTCAGAGGAAAGTTCTTTGGAAACTTAATGTCTTGGGGTTTTATTATACTCTGAGTATGAAATTATTAATAGATGATAGCATTGCAGAGAATATTCGTGTAAGTATTGTGTAAGCGGTAGAGAGGCAATTATTGCCCCTTAAGAGAGGCAATAATTGCAGTCTTTTCTTTTGTTTTAACATTGTACTGGCTGTCATCCTAGTTTAATCACCACTGAAATCAGGTCTGTATTTAATACAAGTTCTGGACATTTACACATTTTATTCTACGTCAAAGACTGTATCAGGAAATACCACAGCCTTTAGCAAGGGAGGCTACAGCAGCTATCAGAGATTAAAGCCAGAACAAGTACTTATATTGTGCAGCGATGTCATCATGCCAAACACAAACACTGTTCTAGTCATCAGTTGTCATTTACAGCCTCGTTCAGAATTACAGAAGATATACTTTTGTTCGGACAGACCACAAATGTCTACAATCATTAAAATCGATCTGGAGATCAAAAGTGTTTGCACCCTTGCCTCGTGTAGTGGTTGGGATATTTAACTGGATATGGGGAAATATTGACCTGTTGGTGCTGCTGTTTGGAAAGTCAAGAGATCAAAAATTAGGATTCATTCTTAAGGGACCATAGGAACCATAATCAGCCTTCCCTTTAAAAATGTACATGAACAAGTAAGTTTAGCCTTTAAATTTTATCACCTATGTTTATATGGCACCCATTCACAAGTACTCATATTGTGCAGAATATTATAAAAAAAAATTCAATATCCACTTAAGACAGTTGTCTTTGTGCTTGAAACTTTGATTTGTGAACCTATTATGGATGAACTATATATTTTTTTATTGCACCAGCTATAATTGTATTGCTCTATTTGTGTCACTTGCTTCATCAGTGCATTGGCTTTATGCTCCTCTATTTGAAAGGAGTTTGACTACAGATGAAAGCATGCATCAACATCAACCCTATAATTAAAAATGAATTAATGGACAAACCCTATTTGGTGCATGTATTTTGGCATTACACCATTTTCTTGGGAAGTGCAACAAGTATGTAGCAGGTGAGAGGCTCCAACTTTGGCACTGTGCTTCTTCAAGTGTTTGCACAGTCAACATTAAAGAAATGGAAAGATTTCTGCCAGTGAAAAGGCAGGATGTATATATATATATATATATATATATACACACATATATATATATATATATTATAAACAGCAGAATAAAATTGTCTGATCCATTTTGATATGCCAGTCACAAAAAAGCAGAGAAAGACAAACATTAAGCAATGTAGCAAATGTAAAGATAAGATGTAGAGAAAGTTAAACTACAGCATATGATATTACAGTACATTTAAATAATAAAAGAGAAAGAGATGTAATGACAAAGACTGCTACAATACAACTTTTTCCCTTCACAAGCATGTTTCATTTTTCCTGGTTGACTGTACCAAACTTACTGTAACCAATTAATCTTCAAGACGTTTCACTAAAAACCCAAAATATCAGGGGACTGACAGACGGCCAATCCTGCAATTTTGTATTTACATTAATAATAATAATAATAAAAAGGATTAATTTTTGTTTGAGCTCAGAAACAAAAATCCATTTTGAGCTAGAGAAGTGAAGGAAAGTGAGAAGCAGAAAAGGTATCAGACCTGTTGTCAAAAGTCAACAGCCTTAAAAGGTCACAGAAAGCTATAAGCCTCCGACCAAAGCTGATTCTGCCATGATGCATTTTGCAAAATTACATAGTTGTTGTATGCCAAACCAAACTCCTATTATTCTTTACTGAGTGTAAGTTTTACTGATAAGAAGTGAGCCTCCACTCACACAGAAATCTTTTCTATCCTTATGATGAGAGGCAGCCAGTCATAACAAAATCCCAGACGTTAGGCATCGCCATCGTGTTCTCAAGTTTAGAAAGGATTACGGGAATGTAAAAACATTTGCTGAAATGTTTCGGCAAATACCATCATAGATACTGTGTCTTTAGTAAGTCAAACAGTTGTCGCCTGTGGAGTTCATGATAAAATTTCAGCCATGCAAGCAACATGGGATGGAGGATGGAGTAGGATCGGCACTGCCAATGTGTTGTTCGGTCAGTCCGCCACTTTGTTCAGGACTGAACTGTCAGCTATTGGAAAGATTGCAATGAAATTTAGTACAAACATTCACGATCCACAGAAGGTTCATCGTTTAAACTTTGGTGATTCATCTGACGTTTCATCTCAGACCCACAAGTCTCAGCAATTACTGATTATTGTCCAAATTATGTGGACACTATCATGGACCCAAGGAAGAATCTTTGAAACTTTGGAGATCTCTGACTCTGACGGATCACAGCATCTATCCAGTTCTCTGTAAAACAAACTATACTCCCATCAGCATGTCAGGATTAGTTTGTTTTGTCTGAAACTCTAGAGCCTTAAATGTGGAAAGGATATATGCTAATAGTTGTCATGTAATTGGTAACACATACGTACCACTTTCAGCAACATTAAATCTTGAAACCATGGCCAATTATGTATAGAAATTTTATATTAATTTTACATTAACTTTGTGAAATAATCCTGTCTTTATAGGACAGGAGACAAAAAATTGTAAGGTTTTGATACTATAATCATTTATTTTGAGCAGGTTTAAGGGAATCATTCAATGTCTTTCAGATTATAATATGTCTGTATTTGTACAGGAGCTGCTGTATGTAGCTGTCAACAGTTAGATTGACCTTTGATCAAGTTCTGTCTTTGACAGACTTTGCCTCATGTCTGTTTATTACAGCTTACTACCACATGAGACAACAGCAGGTTAAGTGTTTTTTGCTTCTATTAATCAGCAAAAAAGATTTTGTTGCCAGAGTTAATTCTATGTGTTTTGTGGGAATTTTAGAAAATGTTTGTAATGTAATGGTTCTTTCAACCATCATCATTCAAACTTCAACTTCATCATTATATTTTATATTTGTGTTCAGCTATTCCACTCTATGTAAAAATGATGTGCTGATGATGTGAAACACGGTTCACATGCTTCGTATTTTCTTGGTACAGACAACAAATGGTGTTTTTTGTAATATAAATACAAAGCCTATAGCATATTGTGTTTCAGCACTTTCGCAACCATCACAATGTTCTTCATCCAAGACACACAAACATGACTCTTTGTGATTCACCTAAAGCAGTGTCTCACACCGAGCATACTGCTTGTTGCAATTTTACAGGAAAAGCTTTTCCCTGTTTTTACAGGAAAAGCTTTTCCTGTAAAATTGTGCATGAATGAGCAAGTTTAGCCTTTAGATGTTAACACTTTTTATATGGCACCCATCCACTTGTCACACACCGTAGATTCAGAAAAAGAAAAAACTATACATAAGAAAAGATCATTCCAGTTATACTTGCCAGAACAGCCAGAACAAGTACTTCATCCGTGCATTGGCTTTATGCTCCTCTATTTGAAAGGAGTTTGACTACAGATGAAAGCATGCATCAACATCAACCCTATAATTAAAAATGAATTAATGGACAAACCCTATTTGGTGCAACAAATATGTAACTTTGGCACTGTGCTTCTTCAAGTGTTTGCACAGTCAATATTCAAGAAATTGAAATTTCTGCCAGTAAAAAGGCAGGATGTTATATAAACAGCAGAATAAAGTTGTGTGATCCATTTTGATATGTCAGTCACAAAAAAAAAAAAGAAGAGAAAGAGAAAAACAAACATCAAGCAAAGTAACAAATGTAAAGACAAGATGTAGGGAAAGTTAAACTGCAGCACATGATATTACAGCACATTTAAATAAAAACAAAGAGAAACAGATATCCCCCCCCCCCCCCCCCACACACACACACACACACACACCACTCAACCACTCAACCACTGCTAAAGAGGTGGTGATTGCATTTTAACTTGGCTATTGTTAATTTTATTAATGACATTGCAAATATTCAATCAAATAGTATCAAAGTCCATGTAAAGATGCCAACCTTTTGTAAACGCTGGTTGCATGTGTAACTTTTTTTCACAGGCTGGCCATCCAGATACACCAAGGTAGTTTGAGGAGTTCACAGGCGTTATATAAGGGTGAGCGTCTCGTCAATCACTCAATGATCAGCCTACCCTCCTTACTGCTCTACAGATCCTCTCTCCCAAGCCAGTGAGGTAAGAGTTCACAGTTTAACAAGTTGCTGCTTACTGTTATCTAGCCCAGCCCAGTGCAGTGATTTCTGTTCTGCAGCGAACAAGGCAGCTGATGTTACAATATCTGTATGTTTAACAGGTGTGTATGTGCTCCCCAGTGACAAAGTTGTCTTTAAAATAAATTATACTTTCTAGAAGGAAAAAAAAAAGAAAAGAAAATGACAAATTAGTGGAGTGAACAAAATAGATGCAAATGCTTCCATACAGGGCATGAAGACTGTGTATGTTACATTTATATATGTTATATGTTGTATTTTTATATGCGAGAAATTTTGAATTTATGTCAAAAAAATATTTTTTAATTAAATGCATCACTTATTAGTTAACCTGCTGAGAAATATTTTTGATTGACCGTAGATAAAATATTATTGGAAATGTGAGTGGCATTTGAGTGGCTTTTTAATTGCTTTTCCTTTCCTTACTTTTTTCTTTATCAGCAGTGCAAACAACAAACAAATTTGTAATAGTATTACACAATATGGCACTAAATGCTCTCCTATAGCTTTCATTTTATTTCATATCATCTATCTTATAAAAAAAAGGTTTGCTCATTAAAGTCATTATTTGCTAATTGTGACTTGAGACTTCAAATTCGAATTTAAGTTCAAATTTATTGTTTTTGCACCAAATCATGACAAGGTTACCTGAAGGCACTTTACATATAGAGTGGGTCTAGACCAAACTCTTTATAATATTATTTAAATGGACCCAACAAAACCCAACATGAGTAGCACTTGGCAACAGTGGCAAGGAAAACTTCCTTTAAGAGGCAGAAACCTCGAGCAGACTAAAAACTAAAAAACAGTCAAAAAACAAAGTCATTATTCTGACACTAAATACAGGTAAGTCGTTTAATGTAATAATTAAAAAAAAATGGAAGGATGGAAGCATACTCCTAATCTGGGCCCCGACCCAACACCTGATTTATAGACATTTGTTGGTTTTCCCTGTAATTTCTCATCTACCATAACTGGAAAATATCAAAATACTTTTGGATCTTCTCCTCAACAGAGCCCAAACACAGCAGCAATGCCTCCTCCTGGTGTGTGTCTGAACATCATAGAGTCTCGTCACAAGCAGGATGGTTATGGGAGCGCTGCCAACCCTGAGAGATTCTTAAACCAAGACTACCAGCAACTGAAACAGTACTGTCTCATGAAAGGAATGCGGTACATCGATGAGATGTTCCACCCTGACGCAAGCGCCATTGGCAAGGAGTTGCTGGCTCCTTCTAAACTGGCCCACGTGGTTTGGCTGAGACCAGCAGTGAGTGTTTTAAACTTCAAGGGACATCCCACGTTAGAAGAGCTAAGATTAAAACTTGCCTCTTGCAGTGATTTAGCGTTAAGGATTTTCAAGTCAAACTTGAGTTGATGCTCAACCTATCTGGCATGTTTACATTTTCTCCCTGTGCCTGGATAATTTGCTGCCCACAATCCAATCCAAACCAAAAAGGACTATAAATTTGGAATCTCTCAATATTATTACTATGAAAAAATCTTTCTGTTCCATTTCAATGTATGTCTTTGATTTGTTTTATGCAATACATCTCACAAAGGATGTCCTTTCTTGTCATCTTACCCCAATACTTTTTGTACAGTCCCTTACTGTATTCATATGCAAAAGTTTCATTTCATCATGACCTTACTCTTGGAGTGTGAGTGAGGCTTAAAAAATTAAAGCGAAGGGATTGTAGCATGAAGAAGACAAAAAGAGGCTTTGGCATGTCTTCTTGATTTGAGTAACTCAGGTGGTTGAATGTCTATGTATATGAAGACAGTTGGACTTGATTGCTTCCTGTTACTTCTAATTGACTGGTGAGGAGTCTCAGGTATTTAACCCCTTGTGGAGTTAACATCTTGAGAGTTGAGGTAAGATTTGTGTCACTGATTGACAACTAAAGCCTCATATTAGCATCAGCTGAAGTTAGGAATGCAGTTTTTGTCCCCAAAATCTTTATTATAAATATAAATAAATAAATTAAGATGTTCTTTTACTTTCAGAAAATTGCTCCTAATCCATCCTTCATACTTGATGGGGTCTCCAGGTTTGACTTTAATCAAGGAGTGGTTGGTAGGAAAATTTCTTCATTCAGAATGTTTTACTGTTTTGCTTAAATGCCCCTCTGATACCCCAATAAGCCTGTTTTAACTCAGGAAACTGCTGGTTTCTCGCGTCGATTGGAGCTCTGACCTTCCAGAATCATGTCCTTGGGCAAGTTGTACCTCTGGAGCAAACATTTGATGAGGACTACTGTGGGCTATTTCACTTCAGGGTAAATACACACACCAATGACACAAGTTATTATTTCTGTATATGTATATTTACGTTGCGATAACTGGAATGTGTCAATTGTCTGATGATGTCAGTGGTTTTAGACCAGTCATTGCCTCCATAACATATGAAGCCAAGGGGCCACTAAAAATGATAGAAAGAATCTGTATGAACAGGCACACAGTTATAGTTTTGCTTGTACTTAATGCTTTACTAGCATGTACTAGCTAGCACACAGGTAAAGGTACAGTCTAGTGAGTACTGAATGATGATGATTCAGACAGTTTACAAAGAAACATCACCTTTCATTTTATGTTTGTAGCTAATGCTGTTGCTCTAATGTAGATGTAAACAGCCTGTTCTGGAGTACAGAGCCAAAACAATTAACTAGTCTGCACTCAGAGTGTAGAGCATTAATGCCGCAGGGTCATGTTCTACTTTGATTTGGCAGTAAATGGATCTAATTTTTTTTTTTATCTCCTCTTTTTTAACACTTCAGTTCTGGAGGTTTGGAAGGTGGGTGGATGTTGTCATTGATGACAAGCTACCAACAATCAATGGCCGACTAATCTTCGTCCAATCCAAAGACCCAAACGAATTCTGGCCTGCTTTGCTGGAGAAAGCCTATGCCAAGTATGAAAAGAAAAGCCCATTCTTTCTCAGGCATAAAGCAGTTTTGCTATATTTGTGGAGTATTACAAACAATATCACATCTGCTTGCGTCAGGGTGTGTGGCTCTTATGCCGACATGAATACTGGAACTCCTGCAGAGGCTATGATGGACTTCACTGGCGGTGTCCACATGTGCATCAAACTGTCAGATCATCCATCAAACCTGTGGGATCTAATGTACAGAGCTGGCAGATCTAGCTCACTGATGGGCTGTGGTACACCTCAGGGGGTAAGAACTAATATAACCCAGCTCTACTGATTCCCTTTTTATCTTTTTTGTGTGCACATAGCTTATGGCCTCTGCACAACAATAAACTAAACTTCAACTTGGACAAAGAGACAGTAGGCTATATTTTTCAACTGAAGTACTATATTAGATTGAGTGCATCTGAATAAGTGGAGAAAGCCTAGTTTCTTGAAATTTAAAGAAATGATGACGGGTTTTAAAATTTATTAATTAAAGAAAGATATAATTTTTCAGTCATTTTTTTTTTACCCATAAATCAGTCAACCATCAGCAATGATGTATGTTTTTGGCTTTTAGGAGACCCCCAACAACTCCATATTACCAAATGGATTGGTCCAAGGCCATGCTTACACTGTCACAGGTGTCAAACAGGTAAAGATTTATAATTAAAAGCTGCATTTGGAACAGAAATTAAATCTAATATAATTTCTCTGATAGTGATTGTGAATGTTATGTTGCCAACTCCTACTGCGTTTCCTTATTCATGGTGCATAATGATAATCATAGTCCCTTCCCTTGTGATGATTTATGGCCAGATGATGAGCCATGGAAAACTTGTAAACCTGGTGCGTTTGTGGAACCCATGGGGCAAAACAGAGTGGAAGGGAGACTGGAGTGATAAGTAAGAACAACTCCCACTTCGTCACTGTCTTGCAAAGAAATACTTTTGGTCTTATTTTCTGTTGCATAAATAATTAGATTATTTCATTTAATTACTAAATAAGCATTATTCTTAACTGATTTTGCCAGTGACAGTGAAGTTATTATATTTATGTCTTGCCTTACAGGCAGTTTAACACTGGCTTGTCAATCACAGAAAATACCACCTGCAAAGAGAAGTTCAGAAGCTTAGTTTCTAAAACCTCTGGGACATTAATATTGGGAAAAAAAACAGTAAAATATTTTCTCTGCTTAAATAATAAATTGCCTTCATCTTCACCAGATCATCTTTGTGGCAAACGGTGAGTGCTCAGGATCGCGAGATGTGCCTTTCAGTGGATGAGGATGGAGAGTTTTGGTAAGAAATTTAAGTCACAATATAGATAGTCATGCACACATATCAACAACTGTAAATCAGTGGATCTGAAAGACAGAGATATTAGCAACTATGCTTTATCACAAGAAGACACACAAGAAAATAATCTTGAAAACCACCCCTTTGATACACTTACAACAGATAAGAAGTAGAAGTAGTGAGACTAGTTGATAGTTGTCCATTTTAGCAGCAATGGATTTGGAAATGTTCGCAAAGCCAGTGAAGCATTTATCATGTGTGCATGAGAGAGTTGGTGAGCTATTGATCGGAAGAGGCAGAAAAGGGCATGAGAGTGAAGTGGAGACTGGTGTACCCTTAACCAGGTAAGATGGGCTGACATGGAGAGAGAAGTGGCAACTTATGGCCACCACCATTTCAGTAAATAATGCGGCAAATATGCTGACTTGGAGTTGTATCTGGTGTAGTGACGGAGGATTGAGGAATATTTTGAAGAGAGGAAAATAGTTTCCAATTGTCTGTATTACTTTTACCACAACTGTAACTACAGCATCCTTCCTCTATGAACCTTGCAGTGTTTTTGTCAAGCATGTGGCTTCATGTTTTCAGCATCACATCCAAAAGAAAAAAATGTGTGTCTAACCTAATTTGATCTTTTGTTTTGATAGGATGGCCATGCAAGACTTCTGTAAGTTCTACACAGATCTTGACATTTGCAGCATGACTCCAGACTTCCTTGGAAACTCCTCCTCTCAATGGAAAATCTCCATGTATGAGGGCAGATGGGTTGCAGGAACCACTGCTGGAGGATGCATGAATAACCGAGGTACTACTAGGATTTCTGGACTCAATAATTAGTTTAAAGGCCTAAGATAATAAAGAAGAAGCTTTATATTTGCATTGAATTTTTTGTAAAATTAGGTTATCACAAGCAACAGTCAATCACAACATTACAGTCGCCCTTCTGGCATTGTCTGGGGTTCAAAGATTAAATATTGTGGCAGATATCACTGAAGTCCACGAGGAAAACCCTATAATACTAATTGGTTAAACTGAGATAAGATAACACAGGTTGTTATGTGGCATGGTTTTACATGATACCTTATCTATGAACCATTGACAGGTAAAAATGGCAGTAAAAAAATTGTTACAATTTAATGCACAACTTCAACTCATTCAACTTTTAATGTTACAAAATAAGTAAACCAATTACAATCTATTACTATAGATAAATAAACGTTATTTCTTTTTCTTGTCTCCCAGACAGTTTCTGGACTAATCCACAGTATCGGATTAAGCTTGATGGTCAACATTCAGACAAACATACTGGAAAAAACATGTTGGTGGCTCTCATGCAAAAGCCTGACAAGAGAAACCGACGCCTGGTCCAGAATTTCAACATTGGAATCTCTGTATTTGAAGTAAACATTTCTCTTTATTATTTCTGTCACAGTGTATATGATATGACATGGATATAGGAGACATGGATAGAAGCTGCATTTGTCAGAGCAAGTAAAAACAACAATATTACTTCTTCAGCAAAAAACTGGATGAATTTTTTTTTAAACAGTTATAATTATAACGCAAATAGCCTGGTATAGCAGATAAAAGTTTCAATCAGAGTTGTAATTTAGGTTCAGGTTCAAACAGGTTCACCTTAACAACAGCAGAACAACTGCTCATGCCACAGATCTGATATTATCTCAGATATTAAGGTTGTTATTTATGGCGCATCAATAAACAGTGTCACAGTGCTTGGGTTAGGGTTAGGGTTAGTTAGTTCTAAGTTAGTTCTAAGGAACTGAAGGATGGTCACAGACAACATCTGGCTGACAAGGCAGGTTTAAATCTTGGTCACAGTCTGTGTGAATTTGCACGACTTAAAGTTAATGAGTAACTTAATTTCAATCATTTGCCTTTTTGTCTCCAACATGAACTCATATGCGGATATTCCTCAAGGTGACTAAACAAGTAAGCAACCATTTTATCAAAATCACTGTTCAAGATTCTCCACCCACACTGTCCAACTCTTTAAAAGCTGAAGAGAACTGAAATACATGCTTATCATTTCAGTACACAACACAGAAGGGGAAGTTCCCAGCCTCTTTCTTTAACACCCACTCACCTGTGGCCCAAACAAAAACCTACATGAATTCCCGAGATGTGATGGAGTTCCTAACGCTAAAGCCTGCTGAGTACCTGATTGTGCCGTCCACCTTTAAACCCAATGAGACAGCCTCCTTTATCCTGACAATCCACTCCAAAGCAGAGACCCATGCCTAGTATGCAAACATTTGCTTTTCTCACTGTTCATATATCTTATCTCGAAGTAGCAGATATAACAGACACAAATGTGCAACATCATCCAAACATAAGCTCCATCGCATACGCAACACATTGCTGGTATTAATGTTAAGAAAAAATACAGCAATAAACTAATGTGAAATGTCCTTGGTCTTTCCCCACAGCGAAAATTCTGGAGCCATTCATGATCTGGAGCCTATTCAAAAGGTGCACAAGGTTTAACAATCTCACAGAGTTGTTTGTGTTATTTTGATATTATGTTACATTATTCCTACAAGTCATTTAGAGTAAAATGACTTAATGTCATTCTTATGTTTGTCTTTACCTGTTATTTCCAGCTAAAGCAGGTCAAAAATGCAGAGGAAGATGAAAATAAGAAGGTTTTTTTCCGCAAGTACTCAGACAAGGTAGTTTCTCACTGACATGTCTCACTTACATAATTGTAGCTGCTGAGTTTATTTACAACTTGGAACTTTTTATAAAGAATTTCCCTCATTTGCGGCGTCTCCCAATTTGGCCTTAGTTAAATCTGCACTAATTGTTCTTTTGTAACTGCTAAACAGTCTCCAATGGGTGACTCACAAGCTACCAGTAGCTAGCTCAGCTAGCTGTCTTGTGTGTACAAACTTTAAACAACACAACTACACTTTGTAAATATAATCCAAATGCTACTAAATCAAATACACAGACCCACTCCTCTTCAACACCAAATTATTTGTCAGCCAAATAAACTTCAGCCCTACTTTTTTTAGCCTGTGTGTGTTTACATTTTGGAAAATTAAGTGTAGTGAATTGGTTATTGGTTATAGTTTCTGTTTGTTATGTGACATTGCACTGATCTATATCACTGTATTATTTACATGGAAGTTTAAAATCTTTATGATTTCTAAGCAGAATAATGGAAGTTTATTTGCAATAGTGTTGTCATATTGTGACACAAGTCATTTTTGGTACAAATATTTGCATATTGATATTTGATCTGATTATCTGATTTGTATATATCTGATTTGGTATGGAGATTAGTTATTGTTTTCATATATATGAATAAATGACAAACGTATAGAAAATAACCAATTTTAGCAGACTTTCAGCTCTTTGTTTTGGTTTTTATAGCTGTACTGTTTTGTTTCATAACTCACATTAACACCCTTTCCAGTCCTTTTTAGTTCAACATTTCAAGAAACTCACTGCTGTACACTACCTGCCCAGCGGCAACAGACAAAGTTAGCAGCTAACTAGCAAATCATTTAGCTGCTAAAGAGACAGATATTTCCCTCAGGAGTTGGTGAAGACCAGAAAAGAGTAAATATGGGATTTTCATTCACAAGGTGAAAGTAAACATGACTCCAAATAAATGTTAATGCAGTTGTATAGGCAACTGCTTGCCAACATGTAAATCATACTGAGTTCTGCTGGTGTTGTGGAGTGTGGGAGATTTTCTTTTGACATAAAAGATTATACACATTTCTGTGCATCTTATTTTGTTTTCTTTTCTCTGCTAGAATGAGGAAGTGGATGCTGAGCAGCTCCAGCTGCTTCTAAATGAAAAAATCCTGAAAGGTTTGAACTCTAAAAAATCTAACGCACTACAGCATGAGAGCTAAATGAACATTAAAATACATTGGATAAAGTGCTCAGATTGTAGTGTTGTTGACAAAACGTTTTCTGTTCAATTTAGGAGACTTGAAATCTGGAGGCTTCAGCATTGATGCCTGTCGCAGCATGGTTGCTCTGATGGATGTATCCTGTTGTGATGCATATGCAATTCATTGTGTTGTGTTGTTATGTATGTGTATGTTAACATACACCACTGAAATAACAGATTCATACTTTTTTCATTGTCCTCTATTGAAGCCATGTCAAGGCTGAAAGTAAATCGCACACAGTGGTTGTATTAACATAAAACAAGTAGTGTGTCTGAAAACAGTGGCAAACCTGCCTGTCCTCTTTGGTGATATAACTAAGTGCCTGATAGAAAAGTCAGGCAATGGCACATGTAGTTTTGTTACCTTAATGCTGAGTTGAAAAGACATCGATCACTGGCAAACTCAACACTGAGGAATTTGTCCGTCTGTGGAAGAAGGTTGTCACATACAAGGTAAATAGACCTAAGTCCAAGTTAAACAACGCATACAGATTCATTTTTCATCTGTACCATTACTGTGTGATTAGATAATATACTACAACTAATATGGAAGCTTTTTCTGATCATTGTTGGTTTGTTGTTTTCATATTTCACCAGGAGGTTTTCTTTAACACTGATGTTTCACGAACTGGGACGTTGTCACTGTGTGAACTAAGGAATGCATTTGTGGTATCAGGTAGACAAGCTTTGGAGTCATCATTAGTGATCATTAGAATTCAAACAGACATTTTTATTTTGGTTTTAATTATTACCATTATTATTATTATTATTATTTGCAGTAGTAGCAGTAGAATTATAATTACTGAATTCATTATAAAATAACAGAATTTACAGCATCTTACCAAAAATGTATGTCTCATGGTGAATTTCATGCAAAACATAAAAATAAAAAAAGGACACAAATCAGCTAAAAAAACAGAGGTAGACCTAAAAACAAACACAAACACCCTGTGGATAATCACTATTGTGACAAACCTGACTACAGTTTCCCATTATTTAGAGCTTTATAACCTACCTTGGTTTCAGCATTTCAGTGTTTTGGTTTTGTCATCCACAACTGTGGTTCACGGTATAATGCCTCGTGGCAGAGTTTTCAGGAGCAGTCGGCCGCTGATTTCTGTAAAAAAAAAAAAAAAAAAAGAAAAAAGACAGTACTGCTGTACAGTACACAACTACCACAAAGTTAGCAATTAGCTGCAAGATGAATATTAATGTTTGTCCATAGCTACTGAATGCGTACATGGGCAATTGTTACCAACTTCACCATATCAACTTAAAAGGATAAAATAATATATTAGCAAGGTGTTCACAGCTTGTTACCACTGCCCCCGAGCATGCCACCTAGTACTGCCAACAAACCAAATCTTTAGTATTATTACTAAAGCTGACTAAAACTGATTTTTTAAAAAAAATAAGCTAAATTTACAAGCTTTAGGCTACAGTTTGTTGTTTGTTTTTCATACGTTGAATATGAATTGACTGACATGTCTGCCTTTGTTCATCCATTTATTCGTTTTTCACAAATTTGTTCTAAACTGATGAAATAGTACAAGCACAAACATATGCATGATGCTGACAAGCATTTCTGGCAAGATTAATTCCCACTCTAATTTGGCCTGTGAAAGGTATGTGATGTAATACCAAGATATTACAGGAATAAAGTGAATTTGAAGGCAATACCTGAATGTTTAACCTTTGTACGTTTCTCAGGAATGAGGGTCAGTGATGACATGCTGAATCTGATGGCTCTGCGCTATGGCGCCTCCAATGGGCACATGACTCTGGAGAGTTTCATCTGCCTCCTCCTTCGTTTGGACTGCATGTTCAGTAAGTCATGTCTTGTGGGACAAATAATAACAATAGATAATATAAGAGAACATAATTAATACAAGCAACTGTAGTAGTATTAGGTGATAGTGTTTTTTTTTTTTTTTACAATTTGTGCATTGCTCAACAGAAGTCTTCAAACTATTGTCTGATGGAAAAACTATGAATCTCCAAGAGTCAGAGGTATTGAAACATTGTCAGTAGTTCATCGTTATAACAAACCTCAGCTTTTGATACACATCTCATTATTAATTATATGTCTTGGGTTTTCTTTCACAGCATTAATAACCCATCTCTTTCTTTATTTCTAGTGGGTGTATATTTCAATGTACACTTAACCCGAAAGGAAAGAGATGACTGTCCTGAATGACATGAGCAGCATAAGAATGCTTTCAACAAATTGCGTGATGAACCATGACAAGATACATGACTGTATCTTATTCTTTCTTGTAACTTTGTACCGGACATATAACTAATAACCTTTGTGAGCTTTATGTTAAAATGGAGCAAAATTCTAATGACTGACTGAATTACTTTTTTATTTTCATTTTGTAGAACAATTATGTGATCTCTCTTTCTTGCTATGCTTCCTGCAAATTTCAATTACTTGCTAATAGTAAAAGTTCATCTTTGATTTTGTCTTTTTTTCTTTTTGGAGGTGTGTGCTAAAGTTTTAATAACTAAACATGTACACCTTGGAGATTCTGAAAGGCTGTACTGTTTGATTCGACTGTAATAGGTTAAAAAAAAAAAAAAATGTTGAATGAATGTTTTACTCCACAAGAGAAATTTAACTACTTGGAAAAACAAGTATATATTAACCTGAGAAAAATAACATTTCATTTTCAAACTAATAGATGTTGCATACAAGTTTTGAATGGTAATTTGAAATAGCAGTAATTAAGTTTATAATTTGTTAAGTTTGCATGAAGGCTTGTTGCTACTCAGATGTCACAAACTGGTTTTGAACATAAATTTGTGTAGCCCCTCTGCCCTCTTGTGGCTGAATAGTTCCAGGTCTAACCTGGGGATTTTAACTATCGTGCTACTCTTGCAATTATTCTGTCACTGTTAAGTCTGGCATATATACTGCTCAGAACAGCTGTTAGTTGGTTCTAATAGGTATGTGTTTTGTCCTTCTGATATGAAAAGCGACAAAATAGTCTATACTATAATAAATTTATTATGATCAAAAGTTTTAAAACATTCTTCTTCTTCTTCTTCTTCTTCTTCTTCTTATTATTATTATTTCATTCTGGTAAAAATTACCATTAAACACAAGCTTATGAAATTAATAAAACATATAAGAAATATTTTGATATGTATAATAAATAAATATTTATCATATATGAAACATTTTACGAAATATGTACAGAGACTTTGCTTCAATCATCATCATGTGTAGGATGGATGAACTTCATTACATAGCTGTGACACTTCTTCAGAAATCATTGCAGATGGGTGAGAGAGTGGCATTTCCACGCTGAGGCAGCCAGCAGCCCAAAGAGAGGAGCTGTGTGTCATTACACACACAGACAAGAGTGGTTGCTGGCAATACAAATCTTGTTATTACAGTGTCTTTTAATGAAAGATAATGGGATTGATTCTTTTATGAGGAGACTCCCTCGCTCTGTGTGTGTGTTTGTGTGTGCGTGTGCTGGTCTATTTAACTAAGCCTGTCAGCAGTCGGAGGGCTTTTCTTCATACACGAACATCAACACAGAAGTGGCCTCAGGCGTTTGCAGGCACTACAGTGAGGTGTTTTTTCTCTCATACTTGCTGGTCCACCCAGAGTAAACACTTTCTGTGTCCTGTGAGGTAAGATTAAGATCTTAATACCCCAATAACATTTTAAACTGATAGGTTTGTTATCTGTTTTGTAACTTGTTGTATTGTCTTGAAGTGTTGTCTTATTGATGGATTTCATGTTTTATTTGAGACACTGAAAATGTGTTACTGCAATCTTATGTAAGAACTGACTACACAGTTTGCCAGTGGCAGGTGTAAGTGCTTTGTGCCTTTTTAGTTCTTACTATAATGTGTCATTTTGTTATTTGAATTTGAATTGAAACTGAAAGTAAAATGAGAACATTAAAACCTTGGTATTACATGTACTTTTCTGTACCTGAGCCAGAATAAATTATCAGCCCATGGATCTCACTCCCTGATTCACTTAGGTGCATGTTATGACTGAAATACAATTATTCATGTGTAGCTAACATATGTATGATAGACAGAGTTAAACAGTCTCACACTACGTCATTATCAGGAAGAATAAATGCAAGGTCAGTGCTGCCTGCTGTTGATGCTTTTGCTCTTGGGACACTGTCAGGAAATCATAGTCCATGTATATTGTGTTTGTTGTGATTGACTGTATTGTGAAAGTAAACAGGATTTCTTTAAGCGCAGAAATGAAACAATGTGACAGACCTAAAACCTGCCTGTGGTGCATGAGTGCTCTGTTACCTTGAGATTTATTTCTACATTGATATGCAGCCACAGGTAAAGCGCGTAAAACCAGGGAGCTGCGAAATTAAACTGCCAGTTTTGCCCAATTCTCTGTGTTCAACAGTCTCCGTGTTCACAGCAACTGCAAACCCTTGTACTGACTTATTGGGAGACCTTATTTCAACTCTGTGGTTCTCTGTAACTACATGCCTCCATGTGCTCAGCGTTTAGTGTTTAATGTTCACTCTGGGAACAGAGAGGGGTTGCTGTGATCTGAAAAAGTAACCTATCCTGCTGGGTATAAATGTCAGCTATATCATGTCCTGTCTGGACATGATATAGCTGACAGATAGCAGAGAGCAGAGATGAGCACTGACTCTTAGCTTTCCTTCTTGTCCACCAGAGACAATTATCTGTTTCATCTGTAATGAGTTTGATAAAGTTCAGGCACGTCCAATCATTTATTTTTCAATTTTCATGTCCCTTAGTAATGGAAATCTATGTGGCTGTGAATAATTCTAATAGTTTATATTATTATTGTATATAATATAGTCAAATGGAGGAACGCAATGCTTCTTTGTGTGCAGAATATTTGTTTAATCCAGATTATTAACAATTTTTTTTGAACACAGTTCAACCACTGCAGCAATGCCTCCCCCCGGTGTGTGTATGAACATCATCAAAGCACGTCATAGAAAAGATGGTTATGGCACCCTCACCAACCCTGAGAATTTCCTGAGGCAAGATTTCAAGCAGCTGAAACAGTACTGCCTCAACCATCGTGTAAGGTACATAGATGAAATGTTCCCCCCTGACAGGAGGTCCATCGGCCGGGATTTACTGAATCCCTCTGACCTGGCCAAAGTTCAGTGGATGAGACCAATGGTGAGTGTTTTGGCAATTGAAACGATGGGATGCTGTACGACATTTTGTCATAGTCTAAAGCAGAGGAGCTTTGTTTTATATCTGTTTTATTTATTTATTTATTTTTGGGTATATTTTTTTTGTGTGGCAAGAAAGCGACACAGCAGCCATGCTGACAAAATATCTAAAATAAAGTGTCTTTAAAGGTTTTAGGATGTGATTTATCTCATGGTCACATCTGCAGGGAAATGTGAAATTTAGCAATGTTATGGCAGCTTACACAAAATGTGCACAGAAACACTTCTGCAGCACTGGCAACCTAACATAACCATCACTTTTGGATGATGGATGTTTTAATTTGTTATCAATAAAATAAATAAATAAATAATAGAACATACTGAAATATATATTTTCAGGACAAAGAGCTGGCCTCAAAGACAAACCTCACAAAGCTGGCTATATTGTCTTCCTGTTTTCTCTGTAGTAATATTCAACCTTTAAGTTTTGTGTTGTTAAAAATCCCTGTGTTTCAGAAACTTGTTCCCAATCCATCTTTTGTTGTCGATGGGGTCTCCAGATTTGACTTTGGTCAAGGCATAGTGGGTAAGGAAATTGGTTTACTCCTCACAAAACATAAATTGACAACAAGTAGAAAACAGACTAAAGTGGGGAATGTTTAAACATCTCTTCTTCAGACAGCTCTAGAATTATCCAGGAATTTTACAGTCGTGTAAATCTTGCTATGTTTTGAAATATATCATCAAATGCAGAGAACAACATGCAGGTTGTGCAGTAAGATAAATATTTTGGAACTTTAACTGTGACTTCAAGCCCAGACAAGCCCACTTTAGTCCACATTTAAACACACTTAGGCATGTTGAAACCTGAGAATCAGCACTGACACTGGGCTTCGTTGGTTGGTCCAACAGTGATGGCAAACTTCTAAACTTTTCTGCTATCAAAAGTACAAGGAGGATTTCATCTTCATTCTTGATCTGTCTCGCTGCATGGGCCCCTTGGCCACAGAGAAACTGCATTAGGTTTTCATAATGTTGAAAAGATGATCTTTGTAATACTGTACATTTTTGCATAATTCGTATTTGATCAAATTCGAGCAGTCACAGAACTGTTCATACATAAGCAAATCAAGCCCTACAGTCAATGCTGTGGAGGGCAACATTCAATACATTACACAGCACAGCCCCCACATCCAGCCTGTAGAGGTTATTCGAAAATGGGACTGCTTTTCTTCTGCTAGTGCCAATGTAATAATACATTTTACTATACATTTAGTATATATATAAGTAGATATCCACACTCACACCTCATCTTTATCCTGGAACAGTTATGAGCTACTAGATACTATCTCTAAATGTTAAAAACTCCTGTTGCTATAAACTTTTTACCATACTATAAAAAATATACTGCCATTTCTGCATAGCACGCTGTTCTGACAACTAAATGATTGTTTTTTTACTCAGGAAACTGTTGGTTTCTTGCGTCTATTGGAGCTCTGACATTCCAAAAGCACATCCTTGGACAAGTTGTTCCTCCAGAGCAAAAATTTGATGAGGACTACTGTGGGCTGTTCCACTTCAAGGTAAACCAACAATCAATGTCAACAGTAATTGTTCAAAAGTGGGTTCTGTTAAATTTTACTTTTACATACATTTTGTTATAAACCTCCTCATATTCTCTCCTTTCTCAACACTTCAGTTCTGGAGGTTTGGAAGGTGGGTGGATGTTGTCATTGATGACAAGTTACCAACAATAAATGGCCAGCTCATCTTTGTCCGCTCCAAGGACCAAACTGAATTCTGGCCTGCTTTGCTGGAGAAAGCCTATGCCAAGTATGGAAAAACAGATCATTGCTTCTCAGTCATAAAATGTCTCTCAGAGTGAGATTGGTCATATTTTCAGAGGGTCTGTGAAAGTTATTTCACAACCAGTGTGCCACTTTCAGGGTGTGTGGTTCCTATGCAGACATGAATAGTGGAACTCCTTCTGAAGCTTTGGTGGACTTCACTGGTGGTGTCCACATGTGCATCCAGCTATCAGACCCTCCCCTGAACCTGTGGGAGCTGATGTGGAGAGCTGGCCAATCCAAGTCCCTGATGGGCTGTGGTACACCTCAGGGTGTAAGTATTAATAAACACAAACCACAAAGCTGACTCTTTTTGCATTTGTAAACTGTACTGAAACTCTTCAGGATGTCTGTCCCAAAGACTATTCATCAAAGGATCTCAAGGTTAAGATGTTCTTAGCCAATAGTTGCAAAGTTTGCTTTACTGTCTACTGTTCATATGTATGAAATGAGATTCCTGACATTGTGAGTTAAATGTCAATGTAAATGCTAGTAGCAACTCCCAAGACTTAATAACTCTGTGGCACAACATGCAGAACATAAGAAGATTTCATGTTTATGCAAATTTCCTTTAGTCTTCCTGGATTGAACAGCCTGTTTGTACAGATCATGATCTTAATGCAAGCTGTTATTCTTAACCTCTGCACAGTCTTGTTATTCTAAGCCTGGTCTTTTAAAATTCAGTAAAATAAGCACAAACATGATTTCATGATCGTACACGCCCCTTTCATGACTAGTAGAGATAAAGAGCTTTTGCCTGAGTGAAAGAGTTAAATGCTAGAGGCTAGAGACATATTTGACATTTATAATAATGAGGTGGAAAAGGAGGGTGTGGTCAGGCTTTTGAAATAACTCCCTTTACTAACGTGAAAACTGTTAATCCAGTTGTTGCAGCTGTGACATTCTGTCTTTGCATTATAACATGCTCATTTTACCAAACATTTGGCTTTCTGTAAATTTTCTGTTAACTTAATTTATTGAACATTACATATAAGATGTTTACTGCACTAGATGTAGCACAAGAAAAAAAAAGGCCACTAAACACACAGTGAGACACACCACCGAATAAAGTTCCCTGTGTTCACGAGAACCGAAAAAAATGTAACCCAGCCACATTAGCCCAAGATAACAAGGTTATCCAGTAATTACAGCAGCAGCAGGTTAGCTAACATTATCAGGCCTATTCTAGCTGGTCATGTATGAAAACAAATGCTCAGCATTTGCAAGTGCAGCATGTGCAGCATGTGCAAGTAAAGTTACTTACTGATCAAGAAGAATAACAGTCAGGTCTGACTCAAGGTGGAGCCCTTTAGAAGCTTGTAGGGCTCCCCAGCTCAGATAAGCCAGGCCAGTATTGGATCTGGGAAAGAAATTCATGGTTGGGCTTATGTACAAGTCACAGTTGCAAAGAGAAGGCCAGCAAAGACACTGATGGAAAGTGATATTTTGACAGCTTAGCAAGAGTGAGAGGTCAAAAGTTTATCGGGGAAGGATGCACACACATCTGGACCGGATGCCAAAACATATAAGAAGCTTGTATTACAACACACACATGACTGTTCTCTGATCTAGACACCATTACTCTACTGTATACTTACATAGGAAATAGTTGTTTGCTGCTATTTTTGTTTAAGAGCTCCTATATATATATAGATATATATATACATATTGTCTTAAAGCTGTTATTATGTGTTACACAAAACCAAGACTCATTGTTTATCTCTATCTTATAGGTGACACCTGCCAACAATGTACTACCAAATGGTTTGGTCGAAGGCCATGCCTATACTGTCACAGGTGTAAAAGAGGTGAAGAGCGGCATTTGCTTGAAAGACAACTAACAGTAAAAATAAATAAATTATGTAATATATGTATGTATGTATGTATGTATGTATGTATATAACACTGGTTCTTTCCCTGGTGGTGACTGATGGTCAGCTAATGAGCCAAGGGCAACTTGTACAGCTGGTGCGTTTGTGGAACCCCTGGGGCCAAAAAGAGTGGAATGGAGACTGGAGTGATCAGTAAGAGCAACTTCCACTCAGTGAATATTTCATTAAGAAATTGCTTTGGATTGTAACCTCTGGAGAGACAATATTACAATTTCTCCATGCAACAAATAGTTCACTCTGTCACCTTTGCATTAGAAACTGGTTGTGCCAGTTAAGAGTAAACGTGAAGTGAAGCCAAGGTTTCTTCATCTCAGTAATCAGTATGTCGGAAGCAGTTGAAACAACCAACAACCAAGACTAATTCTTAACCACAGACAAGTAGACAGCAGCAACAGACAAAATGTTGTATGAAATGTAAATGTTGAAATATAATACACCTAACACGCACATGCACTTACACACACACCCACACACATGTGTGTATGCATAAGTTTATTATTTTTATGTGAATGTTCTTAATATTAAGAACAAGTCATAACAATATTCCTTTCCACTTTCTTTGCTGATGAATTGTTTCATAAGATCACCTTTGTGGCAAACTGTGAGTCCTCAAGATCGGGACCTGTGCCTTTCAGTGCATGATGATGGGGAGTTTTGGTAAGTATTTTGAAATCAAAATTTCATTTGATTTTTTTGAAAAATGGCAACTGTATCAGTATCACTGAATAGCACACCGTAATTGGAAAATATAATATGATTATCATTTCACCAACATCTATTTCACAATTATGCATTCAGACTGCATTTGAACATTTTACCTAAAACAATTGATACAAAACTGATGTTTTTATTTTATGGATCAACTGACTCTCAGACTAAAGGTCTCTTACTTTTCAACAAAACATTCATGAAAATTGGAAAATAATAATTACCCAAATTAATGTCTGTTGTCAATAGGATGACGCTGCAAGACTTCTGTAGGTTCTACTCAGACCTTGACATCTGCTGCCTTTGTCCTGACTTCCTCGATGGAAGCTCCTCTTGCCATTGGAAGACTTCCTACTATGAGGGCAGATGGGTTGCAGGAACTACTGCTGGAGGATGCATAAATAACACTGGTACTTTCAGAATAACTGAATATATGTGAGACTATCTCTGCAGCTTTGAAACTACTATCTAAACAAGGTAAACAAGAAAATACTTGCAAAGCAATCACAAAATGAAAACTGTAAACAGCAAAGCAAGAGACAAATGTGAGATGGAATATGATGCACAGACACCCAAAAGACTGGGGAGAAGAAAAAAAGAGAAAAGAAATTGGGGTTAAGATATATATATATATATATTTGAATTGAAATTGAAATAATATTTTTAATACATTCTAATTTGATTGATTAATTTATAATCACTTTTTAGAAGAGTGACATACATGTATTAACTGATAATAATTTACCTTTTAAAGTCTATATTCCAGTGGCACATATCACATTGGTTTCAGAAAAACTGAATTTCACCTTCTTCAAATAATGACAACCTAAATACATATCAAATTAGTTCCCATTTAATAATATCTCAGACTAAAATAAGACTGGTATTATTATATATGAATATAGAATAACAGGAGTTTCTCTTATTACAACAAATCTCACAAAGACACAAAAATCATCAATTATTTTGCATTTCAACACTATCTGACTTCTCTGCCTTCTGCCCCAAACCAATCCAAACATTAAATATTGTTTGTCTTCTTGGTCTCCAGAGAGCTTCTGGACTAATCCGCAATATCGGGTTAAGATCGACAAATTATTAAGTGAATGTTCAGAGACGCAGGGTGAAAACAACATGCTGGTGTCGCTCATGCAAATGCCTGACAAGAGGAACAGGCGTCTGGTTCAAAATCTCCACATTGGATTCTCAATATTTGAGGTAAATATTGCTCTTTATTTCTCAACTTTTTTGTTTGAATTTCTATTATTCAATCTTTTCATAATGTCATGATTTCACTTGAACTAATTGTTTTGTTTTGTTCCTAATATTCCACTCATTTTCCTCTGATTTTATCCAAGCTGACTGATGAAGTAAGTATCATTTTTTAGCCCAGTTATCAGTAAACCTTGCTCACCTATATTGGAGATTGAGATAAAACATCTACTTATTACCGGCATTGCAGTACAAGCATGAGAGGGGAAAGTTCCAAGCCTCTTTCTTCAGCAGAAACAGACCAGTGGCCCAAAGTAAAACCTTCGTGAATGCACGTGAGGTGATGCTGTTGCTAATGCTACAGCCCGGTGAATACCTGATTGTGCCATCGACCTTCAATAGGAATGAGACAGCCTCCTTCATCCTGACCATCCTGTCCAAGGCAGAGACCCACATCCAGTAAGTCTCTCACAAGTCAATAATTTGTTTTTCTAAATTTATGATGTCGGGTAAAGTTAATCTAGATGCCACAAACCATGTACCACAAGCTTTTTATCTGAAAAAAAAAACACACTGCTACCGCAAGCAATGTTGGGCTTGAAAACTGTAATAACTCATTACACATAACATTACTTTTGTTACCCAGCACACCTTTGTCCAAGGTGCCTTTAAACAACCCAAGCTTCTACACTCACACACACTCATCATCCATTCTTTCATATTTTGATTTAATGTATTTAACGTTCAAGTAGCAAATGAGACTGTTGTATAATACACAAAAATCAAGTTGCTAACCTTGTTAACATGTCCATATGATGTTTTCTTTTGTAATATAATACATATCATGAACAAAATATGCAGTCAGCACCATGGATCTGTAGTGAACCAAAGACAATCACATAAAAACTGATTCAGTAAGACAGGGACATAGGTAACATAACAAAGTCATGCATTGATGTCATTTATCTTCCCTCTCAGTGAGAATTCTGGTGGCCTTAACCACAACCACATGGAACATGAGCTTAAAAAACTGAAAGCACTCACTCTTCATCCACAATCACCAACCGAAAATGGAGAAGACGACGAAAATAAGAGAACCTTCTTCTATCAACACTCTGACATGGTAATTAGTGTGTCATAAAGTAATAGTTCAACAGTTTGGTAAATATGAAGAGTTGGATGAAACGATCTATTGCACTCTCTCAGGTGCAGTAGCAGTTGGATCCAACTGCAGTCTCCACCGGTCTAGATTAGATTCCATGTTTAGTGGTGGCTAAAACATGCCCATGATGTTGTCATAGAAACATGATTTTAGCAACATCTATAAAGTACAGCATGTTATTATTCCTCCTCAGTATAAAGGTAAACATGAAAGATCATGTGAGCCAAATACAAGTTTGTCATTATTTTCACTCCATTTCCAGTATGAAGAAGTGGACGCTGAGAAGCTACAGATGATTCTAAATGACAAAATCCTGAAAGGTTTGGACTGTAAAACTCCACTTACAACATAATAATCAAACAAACACAATAATCCTTATATGTTTTATGTTGCTGCAATTGGCTAAACTGCTGATTTTCCTATTTTTGTTCAGGGGACTTGAAATCTGGAGGCTTCAGCATTGATGCCTGTCGCAGCATGGTTGCTCTGATGGATGTATCCTTCTGTGTGATTTGTGACCTGCTGTCCCAAAAAAAACTATTTTCTCTTTTTTTCCTAATGAAAAAACAGAAGTAGTAATTATCAGTGACATGCCACACAGGGAAGAGCATAAGACGCTGCATAGTCCTTGTATCTTTGTATCATAGTCCTTGTATCTTTGATGATTTGCTATACTAGTGACAGACAAATGTGCTTATCTAGCTGCCCTTGACATTGCCCACACAGGTTGGGTAGGTTTTTGTTTCTACTTGCCTGGCTTGCCTCCGTTTGCCCCTGGTTTCCATGCCAAAACTTGCCTGCTCTTTTGTTGAGGAATGGATATAAAAATCAGACTATGACACGAAACAGCATGTGCTGAGTTATTGCCTTAATGCTGGATTAAAGACATCCATCACTGGCAAACTGAACAGTGAGGAATTCATACGTCTGTGGAAAAAGGTCGACACATACAAGGTAAATGATAAAGTGAAAGTAAAAAAATTCATGATAAAAAAAAATTATTAGGCTTCCCAATTATTACATACTTAAATGCAGGGCTGAGCTAAATCTTGATGTAGACCAGAATGATTTTCCTGATCATGGCTTGTGTGTCCATTCTGTGATGAGTTTAGACTTTCAGATAACTAAATGTCTTCTTTACACAGAAAATTTTCTTCCTCACTGATGTTTCACAAACAGGAACTCTGTCACTGAGCGAGCTCAGGAATGCATTGTCGGCCACAGGTAAGATACCAGGCAGCTTATCATCTACTAAGGACATACGTAACTTCACCATTCTGGGAGTTATCGCCCTTATTTTAAATCGAATGAATGGTGCACAAAAAAAAAACAAAACACACAAAAAAAACAGAAACAAAAATAAAAGAGCAGGTACCAGAGAAATAGTACACACCAGCTGTGGACAAAGTACTCAGATCCTCAGATCCTACTCAGATCAATATAACACAAAAGTCATAAAATGTAAAGGTTGTGCATTCAAACCCCTCCTTAGGTAAAGTATATTATAATATAAATTTGTGGGGTCATTCTACTTCAGTGATTAAACCCACAGCCGCCTAAAATGTGATGAGATCCCAAGTAGACTTTTTTTGTAAAACAGTGAACGGGGAAGAAAACGCTTTGACTGGTAGCCAGCCATATTTATTTTGCACAGTATGTAAGGCTGGAGATTTGCAGTAATGACAGTGTGTCTCTATGAAGGTTGCCAATTGACTGTTCATGCACAGGGTCTTCACCTGAATGAATGAAATGCATCAGGTGTTATTCATGTATGTAAATATCCCTCACTGTGGAACACAAGATTAAGCATATAGCAGAAACAGTCTTGATATTATGTTTTCATATATGTACTTGCTACACAGCAAACCTTCATTAAAAAACCAAATACAGATGACATGCTGCTTCATGCTTGTTTTGTCATCTGTATTTTGATGATGTAATGTCATCACCTGCTTTTGTGTCTGACAAACTGGTTTAAACTGGTTTAATATTAGTGACACAATGATGATAAACAATTTTTTGCTTAACCAAAGGCAATTGCTGTTTGAATGATGCATCAACCTGGACAGTGAAAGCACATCAGGTGTCTTTCACAGCAGAGATTTAGATTTGTCATAGTAGGAAAAGCACAGGCATTACTAATAACATCAACCATGGATTACATCAGTGTGGCAGTGTCATGGCTTAGAGAAAAAAAAAAATCTGCAGGTGAATCAATGCTTGAACTCTTGCTCTATGTGTACTGGTCAGGAAAGAAGATCAGTGATGACTTGCTGAATTTGATGGCTCTGCGCTATGGTTCCTCCTCTGGAAACATAACACTGGAGAGTTTCATCAGTCTAATCTTGCGCTTCGACTGCATGAACCGTAAGTAAACCTGCACCATTTACTGTCGTAGAAAACTACACTTAATATACACTCTGAGATGTCTGTTTTAGTCTTCATTTCGATTGTGGATAGTGTCCGTTCATGGACAATTTCTCTAGCGGCACCATGAGGCTCACGTTTACACTTTTGAATTGAATGAGATTTCCGTTTGTCCAGAGCTTTGATTTATGACAAAATACCTAAAGTGACATTCATCTAGTTTAGGGGAGGGAAAATCCTTTTTTTTTTTTTATCCTAATTGCACATTAGAGGTTTCATTAAGCTAAGTTTAAAGTGTAGTACACAATTAAACATGTAGTAATTTAACACATAATTTTGACATGGTTTGTTGTAGCACCCCAAGTCAAGGGGCAGTGCAAAATTAATGATGTTAGAGAGGGTCTTGTTTTTTTTTTTTTTTGTTTTTTTTTTATAAAGTGAAACATAATGTTCAATATCCCACCACCTCAGTAATCCTTGTAAAGTGAAGTGAATTTAATACAATTTGTGGAATATCTAATAGGTGCAATTTGTGCCAAATCACTGTTGGTTGTGCTGTGGTAAAACTTAACGTGTGTCCAATGTATTTCACATATATTCACAGTTTTATGGCGTAATAAGAATTTGCCTCTTTTCTCAATAGAAATCTTCAACCAGTTGTCAGACGGGTTGGCTGTGACTCTTCGCGAATCAGAGGTAATAACAGCTCATCAGTTTTAACTCTCCATAACCTGTACAATTTAGAAATCAGTTACAGGCTATGTTTAAATTTCGGTTTTCTGTGATAAAATAAACACGATGTGAAGCATGAATAACGTATTTCATCTGTATTTACAGTGGATGTACCTTTCGATGTACACTTAACCTGGCAGAGAAGATAAAGTGCAGGATTCGTGTGGAATTAGAGCAACAGATGATCTGAAAAAAAAAAAGATACTAATACAAAATGTTTTATTCTTCAGATTAGCTATTGAATGGTTTGGAAATACAGGGCATTTGCTTTTCTTTACTGCAAAGTAGAGTAGACTAATGGGACAGATATACAAGGTCTAGTAGAGATAAGCTGGTCTCACTGATGTAAAGCATTTATTTTAAATGGGTTATTGTATTTTCTGTTTTACCGTGAGGTGGGAATAAGCTTCTTTCCTTTTTTTTTTTTTGTCTATCACTTTAATCTAAACTTAAATATCTCAACAGTTATTGAATGAATCAACATAAAATTTGGTATGTATCATCAGCCTGCTGACTTTTGTGATTCTCTACTTTGTGATGGGTTTCAGTGTGATTTCTTGATTTATTGAATTATTGTGGTTGTCGTGGAATTTGGTACAGACATTCACTATGAATTGTAATCACTTTGGTGATCCCTGAAATCTTTTCACCAGTAAGTCAAAATTTTTTCTGTCCAATGCTTTCTCAGCTTAATTTTGTGTTGAGTGCTAATTAGTAATGTACTAAACTAATACTAACAAGCTAACCTTCTAAACTGAGGTGGTGGTAACAGTAAACTTTACACCTGTCAAATAGCATGTCTGATTCTGAGTGCAGCCTCATAGTGCTGCTAGTTAGTCAGTCTCACAGATAGGATATTTTTTTTGTTAAATCACTTCATATGTTACAAAATAAAGCCATTATCCAAGCAGTTGGGAGTATATCAATCTTCCTTATAAATACCATGTCAATATCATGACGTTTTCCTGGTGAAATGGGCCCATTAAACATGGCATAGACACAAATCATGGCTGTGGAGATGTGTATTCCATTTTCTTGGCTTTTTATTTGTTCTTTTTGTCTTATAAGATATATACATAGTCTTATTTTCAGTCTATAAATAGTACAGTGAGAGATTTGATTGTGGTGGCTAAAATCCATAAATTAACGTGTGTTGAATTATTTTTATTTGTCATGCACCTTAAATCACGATTGAACATATGTTTTTAATTAGTAGTACTTAATTTCAAAATCAAAATACGTACAGTAAATCACTACTTAGAATATTGATTGATTTTGATTCCAGTGATTGGCAGTGAGTTTTACAGCATGAACAGAGAGTGAAGCGGTCTCAATAAAGCAATGAAGTGTGAATAAATAACATTGGCAATAACATTAGTGAATATGAGCACTCAAGGTCATTACTGAAAAAAATCATTGAATAATTACTGATTATTGATTAGGATGCTAAAGTTACACATTTGTTTAGATTAGTTGTTGTAGTATTTGCAGCACTGTTGTCAGTGCAGCAGTCAGGAATATGGATGTTGAGTGTTTTGCAAGCCCAGGTCCCCGACTGGTGGCTGGAGCTACAAGATGCCAAAAACATAAGATTAGAGTGGAATGACATTTACTGCAGAAGCTAAAATATATTATTATCAGCTCATTCTATTATTTTCTTGGTTAAAAAAACAGTTCAAACAGGTTGAACTTTTTGTTGTTTGTTGTTTTGTTTGTTGTACCCTGTGTGGGAATAAACACATAACATTCCATGTTTGAGCATTACCACATAAGGTAATGTAAAGTAGGTAAACTAGAGGTACAGACGCAATTTGTAGCTCTCACCATTTGTTGTTGTTGTTACAGTAGTGGTGTTTCCTGTGAATGAAAATGAATCTAGTTAGATGGTGAACTGTGATATGAGAATACCAACCAGTGATCATCTGCTGTCAAACCACATTGCTGTATGTCATTAACTGAATGTAAATTCAAACAGAGCATTATCAAACACTGAATCTTGTGTTATACTGGCCAGTTATGGTTGCCATGCTTAATAATATAAGGTGTATAATCATGACATGGCATGAATACTTTCTATTTGTACACTGAAATGTTCACAAACACAGGCTGTGGTGCAATTGCATCCTCTTGTGGTCGAAAATCATGGTGCACACTCCACAACAACATCACAATCAGTCCACAAACTAAAGTGCTTATTATTTAATGTGCTAGCTAGTAGGGATACAGGTCATTAGTATGCTACATATTTATAAAAAGTCTATACATGAGTGCTTGTTGTTAAGGCGACATGCTTAATATGAAACCTGCATTTGACTTAATAAGATATGCATTTTTACCCTGGGTTGCTGTCACTGTGGTGGCTGATGCTGAAGCAGATGCAGATCCAGATGCTGACATAATAGCATTTGTGTTGCTGTTGGAGGAGGGTGGTGTAGTGGTTGAGTCATTTCTGGTGGTGGTCAAGTTCAGACCCAGCCTGTCCAGGTCTGATTGCAGCTGCCTGTTCACCCAGCTCTGAATCACAGGATCATTCTCAAACACCTTCAGATCGTGCAGATGGCTGCCCATGAGGCCTTGGACAGTGGTCACACTCAAGCCCTGTGCATTGCAAATGAAACATTGATGAAAATTGGTTTGAAGTTATAATACTTTCAAAATCCATCTGTTTTTGAACAAATTAAACAAATAACGTGTTGACTAGTGATCTACTCTTTATGCTAACCTATGCCAACCAGTGTCTTGCTTTAGCCTTCATTTAATTGACGAGAATGAGAGTGGTATCAGTCTTTTCATCTAACTCTTTCTACAACTTTCTAAAAGAAATGAGTGTCCTTTAAGTTTTGGATTCCAAAGTCGTTCAGGCTCTACTTACCTGAGACCCCAGACACATGTGTTGAGAAGTAAGGTATCCTGAAGCATTTCCTCAGTTCAGTTGCAATATATTTACAACAAAACAAAACAATCTGTAATCAACTCTTTAACTCTTTAAGCATCCTTACAGCGATCACATTAGGGTCCAGGCTCCGGAAAGTATCTACATCCATGCTGATATTTTGAGTTGACAGTGCCTCTACATCTGACAGAGGTGAGCCACCTACCAGAGCAGAAAGGAAAACAGGAAGTTACAGAGGAGTTTTATGACAGATAGAGAACCAGAGATACAGGAGACATATATTCTTACCTAAGTAGGACTTAATCAAATTGTAAAACAAGGCTGGAGTGGCACGTTGTGAGCTGAAGGACGTGTTACTGATCTCATACAGGAAACTTTTCTGCTCAGATGAACATGATGCCACATTCAGAGGGTTGGCATTTCTGACAGGACGCAAGAAGAAAGTAAAATATAGGGTTAGGTTGGATCATCAATCACAGTGTTTACGCATCTTTGAGCTACATGCTGACAAACCACCTGATGCTGTCTGGGCTGATGGTCCTCAGTGTGCTGGTGTCTAATGAGCACAGGTTGGAGTCAATGCTGTTGAGCTCAGTGCTGCCCAGGGTGTTGCCGGAGGTATTCAGATACTTGATGATTATTGTTTTGCTCTAGACAAGATTAAAGAAAACACCTTGACTGAGCAAGTGTATGAAGATCTGTTATAACTTATATAAAAATATATAAAACTATATAGTTTCTTTCCCTCCATATTGTACCTTTGCTGGCTCCCATGATCCATCCTCAGCTTTCATGAGTGCTGCCAGGGTGTCAACTGTGGTGATGCTCCACTTGGAGATATCCTCAAGTGATGCCACGCGCGACACTGCCCCGAGCACTTGGACTTCATTATCAGAGACACCAGATGGGAACGCCTGGAAGAACAGAGAATGAGATGTAACATGTAGTAGTGTGTAGTCGTAGATCCTTCCTCATGAATAGAAATATCCCAGTATATACAATATATCAGCATTACCACAATCACATGACATGACTGTATCATGATCTTTGTTTATTCAGCTATGTCGAAAATCACAAAAGATATTCTGGTATGTTCCTGAAACCCTCCTTGTCAGGGCACCCATCACAGAAGATTCATTCATGTCCAAGTCCTTGTTTTTTGGTCATTTTGATGCAATCATTTATCTCTTTTATCCACACCGGTATATGCTTCATACTAAGCAGATCATAATATTTCAGGCCACCCCACATTTCATACACAACATTTACCTCGTTGAGTTTCCTTAGAATGATTTTCTGGAAGTCGTCATCATCCACTTTCTCGCAAATGGAGTTGAGATTGTCCTTCAGGACAGGGATGTCCAGGCAGAGGTCAAACTGCGCCTGGTCATAGCCAAACGGGAAGGATGCATCGCTAACTGTCACTTGGGTGATGTTGCCCACGGTGCAGCCTTTTGTGGACAATTATGAGAGAGCCAATAAGAAAAAAGTTATTTATTATGTAGCAAACAACTTTAACTTTTGAAAAGCAATAAAACACACTTGTTGAGTTCAATACTCAAAGGTTTGACCAGTACTATAAGGAAACTTTATATATCTATACAGCCCAGACATTAGCAAGTTACATAACCTTGCTTTAAATTATTAAATTAACAACATGGCCTGCAATTAATGGTATAATAATGTGTTAGCTCCATTATCAGCAGCTGCTTTGTACAAAAATGAACCTTTACCTGCTCCTCGTTTTATCTTGTGGGCACTGATCTCTTTAAACAGAGCCCGGAGCTTTCTCTTCTTTGTCTTTGTTTTCCTCAGGCGCGGCATAAAGGTCTTAAGGAACCTTCTCTTTGTTGCCTGCAAGAAAAAAAAAAAAAAAAAACATGACAGAAATTGTTTTTGACACAAAGTGGAAAATGGAAACAAACAATATTACGGTAAGAGGAAAACGTACAGTTTTGAACTGTCGCCAGATGTTTCTCGTGAAATACAGAGGAAGGATCCCAAGGTTCTCCAGTGTTTGCTGGTTCCAGGTGGTGACATTTCTGAAAACACCAGATTTATATTATTAAAGTCTGGCTTGCTGCCTTGCTAATAATTTCAATATTTGGGGCATAGACATGATAGAGCTCCTAGAATACCTCCAAATAACAGGTTGTGATGATTTGTAGATAATAAAATGTTGCATTTAGCGCATCTAAAGGAAAAGGCTTTTTTTCATTATTACCATTGAAAAAGACCAAAACCGACAAATGTGTTTATCCATCTCATTTAATCCATCCATCTCATTTGAAAGGTATATTTGTTTGTGGCAATTTTTAGCATTTTGTGCACTTGTGAGTGACTCAAAATAAATCACAGCAGTGTTTGTGTTCATGGTAATGAAGGAACATATCGATCAGTTAAATAGTGTGACTCACTAACGTGTTTTTTTTTAACAGTATCAATTCATTGTTGGCTTCGATCTTTTAATAGGATTTGTTAACAATATGATAAACGAAGAATATTGCCAGCCTTGACCTTAATGTAGTCTGAATGGCTCCTAATTAGATTTCATTCCTGTACCTGTAAGGTGTTTTCCCAGACAGCAGCAGTGTCTCCATAGCAGCCACCTGGCTCTCGGAGAAGTCTTTGCATTCTTTGAGTTTTTCCAGGATGAGAGGATCAGCGTTCTGGATGTAAGAGCTATTCAGGGTACAGGCCATGTTCCCTAGGACCTCCACGTTGTCTCTGCTCAGGCTCAAGCCATTTATGCCCTTTACAGTTGAAAATAGGGTATTTAATTTGAAATATTCAATATCCCAAATTCTTTTCCAACACTAGTTTCTAGATTAGTTTGCTCAATTTTCTTTGTAATAAATATCTTGAACTGTATCATGCATAAAATTATATGTTATATGTGCAACTTCATACTTGGTATATGCCATTTTTAACCCCATACAATGACAATTTAACGTATACTCATCTCACAGACGCTTCCACTGCATTTAAAGTTTTTTGTTGGTTGTGGTAAACCATAATTTTAATGGCACTCACCAAGCAGGTCTTGGCTTCACTCAACAACAGTGAGTCCTTGCTCAAAATACTGGATGCAACAGAGAAGTCTGCAGCACCCACTGAGGAAAAGTACGACTTGCAGTTGGCACTATTCACATCGTTGTTACTATAACAAATTGACATGAAGATCAGAAAATCAGTTAACAAATGCATGCTTTTTGAAACCAGTGAAGAAGTCAGTCTGACAGAATGCATGGAGACTTACTTTAAATAGAGAAGTATGTCTGAGGGATAATCTGTGAAGTTCTGAGAGATGTCTCCATTGAGCAAGTTGTACATGCAAGTTAGCTGTAGGAAAGGATTTTTTTTTTTATATTTTACATCCTACTTCAAATAAATGAGCCATGGTAAATAATTTTGATTAATTTTAGTTTCATATAGAATTTATTTGACTTTACCTGTGATTCCTTCAGCATCACCTTGGCCCTGCCTCTCCTCGGCCTGCAGGCACGGATCAGACCCTGGATTCGAGTTGTTGTCATTTGCTGTACTGATGTACACGTGAAGCCTTCCAGCACAGAAGGAGAAAGCCTGTAGGAGAGAATGGAAAAACCACAAACAAAGTTAATAGGCACTGAATTATCTTGGCATCAAGTAAAGTAAAGTAAAGTTTACGGGACTTGTACACTTACTGCTCAATGTCAAAGTCTGTTGTAGACAGTGTCCCGAAGAACATGACAGCCTAGAAGAAAAAAATGACACATTTGAATGCCAGTTAAAGCTTATTTGTTACATAAATGTGTCAAACTATTTTAATAGCTTTCCCTAGATAATGTAAAAGGACCAGGACTAGAGTTAGTTAATCTGGGCCTTTGCTGTGTGTTTTCAACTGTTAAAGCTTTACCTGATTCTACTCCCCCATAATTTATTTAAAATCAACTCAGAAATTTCACTCTAAATATACATCAGCATCAAACCTCAAAATACAAACTCCAGTTCACTGTCTTTTGTGTGTGAAACTATATATATATATATATATATATATATATATATATATATATATATATATATATATATATATATATATATATATATAGTGACCTGATCTGGCATCCATTTCTTTTTGTTGATCACATTGATGTCTACAGTCTCCCCAGAAAACACAAGCAGTGATGGTGGTATCTCAGTTGCCATGGCATCAGGGACATTCAGCACCACTTTGGATGGATTTGTGTCCACAGATATGATCTACAAAGAGACAAAATGCATTTATGTTTTTTTTACATACATGTATTGTTTTTGTATTCACTTGGTAAGGTACAGGTTTGGTTAGGTGTTGATGGAGTTCTGGGATTCTTGAATGTTATTATGTTATTTACACATATTTATAACATTTAACTGGCATTTAACTTGTTATAAAATTAGTCATTAAAGTGTTTTAAATGTAACAGCCTATCTAATCCCAATCACTGAGGCACTCTACTGAGAAGTACAGTTCACATCAGTTCCTTGATAGTGAATTAACTCTAACTCTTTAATATGATTTAACTATATTGTTTGAAAAAGTTAAGCTTTTGTAACTGAGGTACAGTTTTAGCTTTATCAGCTTTGATGGATGAGCAGTTGTTCTATTTTTTATTAGAATTACACATAGAAATAGAAAAAAGAGGTATTTCTTTCAAAATGAAAGAAGAGCTGTGGAGCTTGGGGGATTTAGAGACTAAAAAATTACACTTTTGTTCACTTGTATGATAACACAGTAAAATAGGCAGTCTGTATCAAATGTGTTTTATCCCAATCTTAGATCAGCAATGTCTCAAAGTCAAATGTTCAGATAATTGAATATCATATTGTTTTTGCTCCTAGATTCCCTCAAAATTATGTTTTTAAATAACACTCAGATCTGTGCCTGAATATGGTTGTTGCCTTAAGATTCATAACTGGACTGTTCTGTATGTTGTGGGAGACTCAGAAGTTGACTGTACCTTTTTAACGAAGGTCTGTTGGACAACTGTTGGGGCTGCCAGCATGTTGGAAACAAAGGTGGGGCTCTGGGAGATGCTCAGTAGCTCTGAAGCTGGAGTGTTTTCTATTGACTTTGAGGGAACTCCAGTAACAAGTGTGCCAAGGGATTCCAGGGAGGATCCAGTGTTGAGCTATTTAGAAAAAATTTTATCAAAACCATGTTCACTAAAGATGCAAAGTACTTCAGGGACATTTTACATTTAATAAAGCAACACTCATAAAACAAATACAGAAAATTGGTAGGGCACGTGCTTTGAAGCATTAAATATTGCACGATTATCAGCTGTGTTAAGTGGACAGTAGGGGCAGCACCTGGAAGCCTGTTGCGTTCATGGTTTGGATGATTGTGGTGGCTTGCTCTTGGCTCCAGCTAACTGTGCCCAGGGTGGATAAAGAGGAAACCAGCACTGACGGGGCAACTGAAGTGATCTGGCTGCTGGTCAGACCTGCACTGGCACTGCCAAGAGTCACAAATGTCTCTTCTGTGATGGTCTGGATGTTGGATGCCAGAGCAGCAGACACCTATAGATATAATAGAATAAACCAAAACAAAAAATCAACTGTGTGTTTAACTGTTGAGAAGGGTTGCAAGGGAAAACTTGCAGAGAGATTTGTTGCAATTTTATACATTTCTTGAGCTTTTCAATTTTAAAATTCTTGGCCTATAGCAGTATCAGCAACAATTAATCCTCTTTAGATGATTATTAACAAATTTATTAACAAATAAAAATTTGAAAATGAAAAATTAAACAAATAGGATCTCCCCTACTGCATGGCCTTAAAAAAATCAGTTTTGATCTATTTTCATTGATATAGTTGATTTTTAAAATATTAAAATTCATCCATTAAGATCTTAATGGCACAATTTTTGAGATGCTCAGAGACATGGTGGTACCTTACATGATTTCTTCTGGTTCAATAACTCAATAACATTAAGACTTTATCTATGAATTCTATGATATGCTCTTCTGTAAATGTCCTTTGTATAGACATTTTTGTCTGACTTTATCTAATCCTATTCCCATTCAACATTAGGATTCTATGATAGACATCTTTACGGTCTCCAAAACTATCCACTCAGACATTGTAAACCTGACTCAGCTGATCAAACTAATTAAAAAATGAACACTTCATTACACTCACGGTTTCAATCCAGCCTGTCATGGAAACTGTCAACATTTAATCTCTGTATTGTACTAACCAAAATGACTAACAATGTGAAAAACAATTCTGTTTTAACAATTATGCTAACAACTATATTTTAAAATTTTAAGTCAGAAGTTTTGTTTTATCTACAAAAAAGACAATTTAACCAAAAAACAAGTTGAACTGTTTATTGAGCTGGTACCTCAGGGTCCACTGTCTCATTGCAGAATTTCTTTATCTCATTCAATATCAGTATGGTATCAGCTTCATTCACAGAAGAATACGCTCCACTTGGGACCTCAGAAGAGCACAGCAAAAAGCCTGGAAGCCTACATGAACAGAGACATGTCTTTTAACCCATTTTACGCATTCTGACATAAAGAATGGTGAATATTCACCCACTAACTTATATGTGGGATTTGATATATTTTGTAAAATTAGATGATACATACTTCACAGGGTTGAATGTTGGGTTGAATTCAAATAGCTGTGAGATGTAATAGTTGGTGACATTTTCTGGGATTGCTGTGTTGTTAAAAAGCTCCAGGTTGGCTCGGTCCACCAAAAACACGTCAGTCTTAAGAATACAGAAAAGTCAGTGAATTATTATTTAAAACTATAATAATTAAATTGTAAAATGATATTACGACTATGATAGCCATGACTAGTCTGATTAAATTAGCAACTATAGCTTACTATATTTTATTAAAGTTTAAGAATAAACTTGAGGTGGTGCCAGGATAGACTATCAGGTTGGAGGGAGGGAACATTCAGCAGCTCTTTCATAGTTTTTATGTGGTCCCCAATTGTAGTTGCCTACAGCTTGGCAAAGTGGAATAAAATACAATCTCAGCCTTGTTGTGATGCCAATTCAAACACATCTATTATTAGAGAGTGTCCCTTTATTTAAATTACAATCATTATTCTGTTATTATTTCCCACAAGTACAGCGACAGCAAAGTGACGCTGTGCCAGAATCCCACCTGTGCAGCGGGGACCCTGGTACTTCAGATTCATTCTCTCTTTCTCTCTCTTGTCAAAATAATTTTGTCAGTTTTTGCATACAAACAACAATCAGCAAAAAGGCTTCAGTGTAATATTTTTGAAGAGGCTTGAGCCTGAGCCACTAGCTTCGTTATAGCATTGCCTATTGACATTGACATACTTGACTGGTGGAGAGGAAGGCGGTGAGATCATCCAAGGTGATGAATGTCACAAAGCTGCCGATGTAATTGACAAACCAGGAGGTTGAGTTTAGTTCTGCATCACTGGCATTGTAACATCTGGCTCCGGAACCTATGGAAACAGGGAAAATATTAATAAATAATATAAACACTGGTTTTTGCTTGGACTACAAGAGTTTTGAATAAAAACCCATTTACCTTCTTAGTGTGAATCCAAACTAAAGTCTTTTATTAATGATTTGAATACGGTTACATAATTTGATGAAACTGTCCACCACAACAAGTGATAGAGTAATAGCTTTTATTGTTGACAATTTATCAGCTTCTCTTTTCAAGAAACCTGTTTTCTGTTGATGTAAAAATGTATGTATGTTATCACAAACCTAAATGATATTCTGTGTACCAATGCTATTAATTATTCTGCAGAGCTTGGTGTGGAAAATTATCTACCAACACCAAATATGAGTAAAAACGGTCAAAATCTCTTGATCTAGTAAAATATATACTCTCATCTGTGTGCACTCAGCATTAAGATAGATTTCCTTGAATTTTGAATAAACAATACACATCGAGCATACATTAAACATTTTTTCTTAAAAACACATCTTACCAGTTCTCAAGTAGGTCCTGATGGTGATATATACATCACCCTGTCCAAACTCAGAGCTGTTGTATGTGAAGTTGTTTCCCATTACAGAGACCCTAATTAAAAGGAAAACCGCACAAATGTTTGCATCATTGAATCTATCTGTAATAGTCCATCCGTCATCAAGCTTTCTGACACTGTGAAAAAGAGGCTTACAGTTTCTGGAAAGCAAGACATGAGGCATTCTTCACTTCGGTGGAGCTGATGAGGCTCTTGCTGAGGAATCTAAGGTAGTTCCTCAACCGTAGGTCGAACCAGGAATTAACCTCTGATTTGCTGTTGCTGCTCAGTGCCAAAGGCCAGACACAGGGGAGGGTCACCATCTTCACATTGTCTGGAACATCCTCCTAATGGCATACACATGCATTTACATGTTTAATGAGAGATGTAAAGTAAAATAATTCAAACTGGTCAAATAAAAGGAAAGTTTTTCTGTGTTCGTTGTAGAACTGTGTCTACTTTGTCAGAAGTCTATTCACTGGAGTTCAGCTTGCCGTTGTAAATGGTTTCTAGGCTAAGTATCTGCTGCTGTGCTGCTTGTACTTTAATACATCACTGATGACATGGCACAGTTTGGCTCAGTCCAGGCCGTGTTTCCTTCCTGCATTATATTATTGGTTATTTCTTGATCATGGTTCATTTTAGTTGTGGGATATTACCTGTATGCAGATGGATAAGAAGGGCTTTGTTAGCATTCAAAAGAAACCACAACATCCTTGTTGTTTCTTGTAGGTTAGGTGCTCATAAGTTAAACATATTTGCTATCAATTACTGTTTTGATATTTCTTAATGTTCAGCTCAGGTATTCTGTCTGAGACACCGCCAGAAAAAAATGGCTGGGGGAATTGCAACATACTGTTTCTTCACATATATCCATAATATTTCACATATATTCACATGTATCCATAATATTTCCCATGAATTAGTATACTGTTAGTCCCCTACCACATGTTTATCAGAGGGCAGCTATGGTGTTGTTTGAGCTATATCTGAGATGAGAAGGCCTTTGCTACCAGTCAAGGGAAATTGCGATATGCTTGTTGCATATTGAGGGTGGCTGATAGTAGAGGCTCTGTCGTTATGGCAGGGCCAATGCTTTGTTTTGGGAGATAAGCTCACTCACAGGACCTTGAATTCATAAATAGGAATACTGTGATAAGATAACAACATACAACTAATGCCAACATGTGTGCTAGGCTATGTCTCATCAATAATAATAGGCCTTAGTATCTATTACAACATTCAGACAAGGGACATACCATTTCTAGGAAGACAGGAGTGTTGTTGTAGTTGTTGAAGATGACACATATGTCAGAGCTGTTATCAATCACATTGGGTTGACTGAGGAACTGATGAAGCTCTGAGGTGTTAATGGTACTTAGGAGCTGAAAAAAAAAAGAGGTCAAAAATATTCAGAAGAATATTTTGATAGTAGCAGTGTATTATTATTATTACTGGGACAGCACCTCATCGGTAAAAGTGGGTAGTTTGAAATCACCTCTGATTCACGTGTCTGTGGCAGAAGAGATGTGAAGATGGACAAATTTGGAAAGCCAAAGCTGAGGAAAGTGTTTCTCAAATAGAGGTAGAAGCTTCCACTGCTGTAACACTTGAGTGGCATTGGACCTGTTTTAAACAATAATGAAATCACTGTGTGGCCTGATACAGAAATTTTTTGGCACATATTATCAAATATGCTTCTACTTTTACTGTAAAAAGGAACAATCATTTCGCAACACATTTTCAATGATTAGAAATAAAAAATTATATTAAGTATTCACAAGCTTTCTAGGTAACTGGTAATCTGTAAGATTATCTCTTATACAGACCCTGGAGGAAGAGGAGGGTGTTTTTATATATCTCTCTTTGGGTGTTGTTGCTCAGTGTCATGTGCAGTTTGTCCAGTAACATCATCCTAAATTCAGATGAATATTAGTTGGACACACTTAAAAAAATACATACATCACATGACAATGACCCCTACTACAGAAATACTTACATCTCTTGGCTGCTGTTACAACTCCTGTTATTGCCAATGTCAAATAAAGGTGTCACGAGGCTGGGAGAGAGGTTGACCAGGAGAGGGCTTAGTCGAGCCTTGAGCCATAGTAGGTACTCTGTGTCATTGACAGCTGGAGAGGACAGGTTTCCTCTGTCAAACACTGCCTTGAGGAAGGCAGATTTCACCTCCTCTGAGTAGTTGGCTTGGTGGGTCTAGGGGATTTTTACATAGTGTTAATAAGAGTTTGAAGTCTGAAATTAAATGTCTACATGAAAGTAAAAATATGAATTAAAAAAAATGACTCATGTTAATATTTAAAACTCAGTTATCATTTTATTTCATACAGAAAAAGCCTAATAAGCCAAATGTGTTTTTTTGCTGCATTTAAAATTCAACCAAAGAAATAAAGCTCTGTGAAGGTGACATTCGAGCAGCCCAAAGGTTACAACGCAAAAACAGTGTACTCTGCAGAAACAAGACTATTCTACTCAGCACCCAAATTAATCACCCTTGACATTTGCAGGTAAGTTTAAAACTTTTCTTAAATGCCAAAGTGCACTTTTTTGCTAGGATATGAGACAAGGCATGTGTCTCATATCTTGGAAAGCTATTTGCTGTTGTTTGTAATGTGTGCTTTACTCATGTTATTATGTAAAAATGCAATTTTAATGTGCTGTAGATGAAGACAATGTATAACTTCTACCTCTTTAAAATGGTCCATTATAAACCTCATTGCAGAGCATTTGAATTAGCCCACACAGTGCATTTCAATTCCAACCAAACTTTTAACCTTGTCTATTTAAACCTGTTCAAGCAGGTTTTTCTAAATACTGTTTGCTAACTGCTAGCTAGCCAGTTCATTTGCTATCAAACCTTAACTCGCAACTTTACTTCAGCAGGTGCAATTTTTTCTAGTGGATGCCTCCTAGCTTGGTAAAATAGACCTAGACTCCACCTAGACTACTAAAATTAGCATCACTAATTTGAACATTAGGCTAACGTCACACTACTCTAAACCAGTTTACCGTAACCTTAATGTTAATGAGGGAAGGATTTATTTCAAATTGAATTAGACTGTATTAGTTTTAATGTGCAACCAGTAAACTGACATTTCAGTATACTGTATACAATGTTGCTAAGAAATTGTTTTTAATTTTATTCTGGAAAATTCACAATTTCATATTATGACATTCTTCAAATTATTCTGGTATACGATCAAGTGAAGAAAAAAAAAGACACAATCCCAGTGAAACCTTCTACATAAGGTAAACTTTAAAGGGCAATGTGAGTTTTTAGAAAAAAAAAAGTGTAAGTGAAGCAGATGTTTACCTCAATGGCTGGTGAGACGATGTCAAAAAAAAAGCTCAAGTCCACAGGACTGATGACTGTCATGATTTTTGTCACTTGTTGCATCGTCTGTAGCTGTAATGGAGCTGCTGCAAGTTCAGCCAGCTGATTAACAGTAAGAAGATCTGCAACCTCCACCTAAAAGGGACAAGCAATTTTTTAGTAAGTGAATACCATCAGTGGGACTCTGAGTGATGGTGTAATTACCTGCCAAATTAAAGCACAGTATGGTCTGTTAATCTGTTAATCTTGCCCTTTAATGTAAAAGTTAATGCGAAGGCCTAATTGCAGTAATTGCTGCAGCTAAGTAGTATTTGTTGTATTTCGTCTATATTATATATATGCGGTGTTATTGTATCATTATCTTGTCTTACACATCAAACGCCACTCCGAATGCAGCTGAATTCCTGTCCACACTCCTGTTTAACACACCTACACAAGCTCACTGATACACATATGACTGAGATCCAACCAACTCAGTAACAAATCATTTTGGTTGTGTGTTTTAGTTATTCTTGGAAAACACAAATAGTATTAAAGTAAAGCATTAATGTAGTAAAAATATTGACTTGTAATACTTTACGATGTCTCACAATAGCAATGTGCCCACAATGGACCTGACCACATTTTAAGATGGATATTATTTGCACCGTTATATTATATATGTATTTCAGCAATATAGGCACTGTATTGGGCTGAACTGGGCTAGCGGAGAAATTTGCATTATGCTTTGCACCATGATGTGCAATATATTTATATAATATATTTAGAACTCAATGCATGACGTAACATGATAAAATAGACATATTTCAACTGACTGGCAATTTTTGACATTCATGATCTAGGAATCAAAACATTGTCAAACAACGTATAAGTACACTTTGTTTAAAAAACTATTAAAGCCATCTGCTGATTTTTAACTAACATTGATCATCTGGTTATGGCACCTGCCAGTGTGTAGGATATATTAGGCAGCAAGTGAATATTTTGTCATAAATACATGCATACATTACATATTTGTAATAAGCCAGTGTGAACAGTCAAGCAAATCCTGAAAACAGAAGGACTTTTAGCCAGTGCTTACTCCATTGAAATTGCTCTTCAAGGTCACAAAATTATTGTAGGAGGCATGCACACGGAACTGACCAAAGTTATCTTCAAGCCAACGTCTGTCATCATTTACAGATTTGACACAGGAGAAACCTAGGAATCAAAGTACTGAATTTTTAAATTGAATATGGCATGCGAAATATTGAAATGTGGATTTATACACAAGTACTAGAAAAGCAATATTATGCCATTATGCCACCAAGTTTACCTGAGGAGGTATTCCCCCTAAGATAGGCCATTGCAAACCTGAAAACCTGTTGAGTTTGCCTCTCAGAGAGAATATCAAAAACATTGTTGCATCCCTTGATGCTGTGAAGACAATAAATATTTTTCCATTCAATGAAATGTGCAAGACAATGTTTCCATTTCCCTTTTAACTCATCTTGTTAATACGACGTTTGGACATGATAGTTTAACTTACATCTCGTGATAGGAGTTGCAGCTGATATTTTCTGGAATAATTTCAAATGTGCTGGAGTCAATGCTTGGGAGGAACAGAGGTAGATATTCTTGGAACCATAATTTGAATCCCTCAGCATCTAGCATGGATAGTTTGGGGCCAAGTGCCAATAGTGTCAGATTTAGGATGGTGTCACGCACTTTTGGCTCAATGGTTGTTAGGTTTTGCTACAAAAAAATAGAATAAATTTGTTAAGAGACCATTTTAATTTTAGTGTAAAATTAACAAGCAAAATGAAAAGCTATTCACCTCTGCGGCATGACTAACAAATTTGTCATAGAATGAGCCAAGGTCTTTCACATGTGATGATACAGTGAATTCTGTGAACACAAGTCTCACAAGTGTATCATTCACCAAGTTGTTTGGTTCAAGAAGCAGTTCGGCTTTTTGTCTTGGAGAAAGAGTGTCTAGTACAGCCACCTAAGGGAAGGATAAAAGACAAGAATTATGTTTACCAAATGTTCAATTTTAATAAAATCTTTCTCAAATGACTTTCAAAAAAAAAAACATTACTCTTCATAACCCTATAAACCCACACAGAGCTGTCAAATTGCATTTGTTTGTGTATGCCCTACAAAACAGGAATTACAGAAGCCAACAGCTATACTTAGCACTTAAACGATGAAGTAAAAATGCATTTGCATTGCTGTTTGAGCTTCCATGACAACTAAACAACCATGAAGATGTGGCAAGAGTCCTATACGGGATTTAAAAAATTATGGCAGTTGAAAAACAGTTTACATGCATGGGAAAATAAACATTCCATAAGTTGGATGTATTAATATTGGATTGAGGAAACTGCCATGAAAAAAAGATTTTATTTCTCTTGCTGAGTTGCTTTTTCTGCTCTATCTTCACAGATAAGTTGAACAAGTGTTCGATGGACTCTCAACTCATTAATAATTATGACTTATGAATGCAATGCATGCTGAGAAGGACAACAACAAAGCATCATCAGGTAGTAAAATATATAACTTACCATCGAAAGGTTGAAGACTTTGAGGTCAGAGTATGTTACATGGGGGGAAAATGGACCCAAGTTTGCCTCAAGCCACTGGGCATCACTTTGAATTCCCTCCCTGCAAACTGAGGATTGTGGATGGACATTAGCACGCACACCATNGCTGGGCAAATTTGTGGGAAAACATGGCAATATTAGAGTTAAGCGTTACCTGCTTGTTGATGTCTGTAAAAGCCTGGAAAAACTGATTGAGCTGCTCATCTTCACGGGACTCTGTCAAGCTTGTCAACACCTCTCTCACAATAGTTTCATCATCCAGTGCGCCGCTTTCTGGATCCAGGATAAGTTCAGCCTTCTGATTTGGTGAGAGTTGCCCCAAAGCCTCTCCCTTTGAAAACATGAAAATAACTTATTTTTGAGAGTTGTACCAAAAATTGAAGAAAAATAAAAACAGTTGATTAATTTTCATACATACATCATTTTGCGTAGCAGTATATGAATATATCACTTACTGCAGAGAAATTGGTGTTCATTTTTTTTAGATCCTCAAGACGTGCAATGACAGAAAACTTTCCAAGGTATCTATTCAACCATTCTGAACTCCCATTGGCATGTTTGGTGCATCCTGGTTCTGCAAATTTAAAAGTCAAGAGTAATAAAAGCACAAGAAAAATGAAAAATGCTTTGTTTTGGGTTGGGTCTTGTCTTGTATATACACCCTTTTTTTTAACATATTTTTATTGTGCTTGAAACTTTTTTAAACTTTTGTTTTACAGTTCTCATTCTCCCCTATACATAGCAGAGATAAACAGGGAGATGGTGTGGGCAAGGTGAAACTATAAATTTTTACATTTTTAGTGTAGAAGTTCAGAGTTCAAAAACAAAACAATCAATATGATAGCAACAAGCAATATCATGTAAGGTCCCTGTACGTCACAAGTCGCACAGATGTCATAGTCAGATCAAACACAAAACAGATGTGTCTACAGTTTAAGCACAGTCAGTGTTTTTTTATCTTCTTGTTTCTCCCTTATATTATGTACAATTTCTTTCATCTTCCATAACACATATATACATATCCATATCTTTTTACCTGGTAAATTCTTTCTTGATAGGTAGACTTTAATGAAGTGCGTGTAGATCAGCTTTCTCCTCATTCTTTGAGAAGTCTCTTGTTCATCATTCATCGCCGTAATCCTTGAAGATGAATTTTGATTATTGTTTTTTTTTTCTTACATCAAAAAAATAGACCATGGCGTTCATCAGGGAGGGACAACAATATGTAATAATACAATTAGATTTTTATTTACCATGCACCCTTTGTGTAACAAAACAAAAGGTTGGCAAAAGTGAAAACTGTTGTGGCTTTTTTTGTTGTTTTGATCACTTTGATGCTGATGTTTTTTTTCATGTGTACCCATATTGCTTGGTTATTACTTACCATGACATTTATTTATTTGTGATCACATGGACAGGGTATTCTGCTAATTTACAGGATGTACAACAAAGGCCAGGTGGACTATGGCACTCACCCTTTGCCCTTGCTTTTCAGAGACAGTGTTAAAAATAGTAGTCGTAGTAGCAGAAAATCCATGAACCAGAAAACATGTTCCTCTAAAATTACTGTAGGCACTTAAAACATCACATTTTGTTTGAAAAACTCAGTTTAAAATAGCACAGATGCTACAGATGCACAGACATGAGTTTCAGGTGATGCTGAGACACTTTAAAATGGTTAATAGTTTCCCCATGCTGTATTTGGAGTGATACAGTATATTCCCGTTTCAAAAGAGGTTGGTTCCTTCTCAGATCTCCAGCTCTCAGAAACTGTAAGCTTGTCATATCTTCTTTGTCTTTATCATCCATGATTGTTACTGTCATTTAAGCACCAACGATATTTTATTCTTTTTAATCCTGTTTTCAACTGTGCAACCAGTGCAGTCTCTGCTGTCACTGTGACTCTGGTCATACCATTTTACCATCAGCAGCTATTACAGTTACACCCATGTGAGCACATTCAGTGTTTTTCAGCAGAACCAAGACTGACAGACTGACATTTTTTATTATTGTAGTTACAGTAACCATAATTGAGTTAATGTAATATCAGTTAGACTTGATCTACATGCATCTGTAAAATGGGATTGAATTCACTCACAATTCTTGGTAGGAACTGCAGCTGAAGTTCTGACTGCTCAGCTGGATCAGGAAGTTTTCGTTGACATGGGACAAAAGCGGAGCCATCTTGAGTGAGAACCACAGTCTGATGAATCTGGAGTTACTGTGGTTACCCAGACGTAGACTGTTCAAGACACCAAATGTATCCAGGACACTGAATCCAGACTCATTGGTGCCCTATATAAATAAAATTGCAATCAACCACTGACAAAAGATAGATTAATATCTGCCATATTTGCATCTTTTCAATTTTATTAAACACTACTGGAAACTCATACAAATTTTCAACTAAATAGGTGTTCAACAATAGTTCTGTATAACTTCAAACATTAAAGCAATGGAGTAGAACCAGCTTTCATGTCCAAATTGATTGATAAATTTTTAGTATAGCACTGTAAAGAGTTGTTATCACTAAATCAATTAAACAAAGTTGTCAGTTCTGATATTAGGAGTCTTGAATAACAAGATCTTCAATCATCAATACATGAGAAATCAAAAAAATATATTATATATTGCCTTTAAGTATCTGTATATCACTATTTCTATCCAAATCATATTTCTTACTTAAATATGTGAATATGTAATCTGTCTGTTTACATGTTGGGCCTTTGAACTATGACAAGAACATGCTGTTTTCATATTCATTAGATTATGTCCATCCTTAAGGCATTTTTTTTTTTTTTTTTTTTTTTTTTTTACTGTTTGGACAAAATGTCATTATCTAGCTTGTTTAATGCACCTTGGCTCATTTGCTGATCTTTGACTTTTGATATTTCCAGGGAAAGAGGTGATTTCTTTCTGAGTTGGTCTTTGTGCTTAATAAGTCAGTGATGATGCTAAATTGAATTGGAAGTTTTTAGAAAAAATTTTACCAGGTCAAGGAAGACTTTTAGAGTCGACGCCACAATCTGTCTGAGGTTTTGCTCCAACTCCTTGGACTTGTCTTCTGGTAAGCTTCCATTTTCTCCCCCTTTACAGGAGAGCTCCCCTGCCAGTGTGTCCACTGCCGCAGATATCTAGAGAGAATGGAAGATTAACTGCCGTGTGTTAAATTTGGCAACCGAACACAAGGGGGTGTCATTTATCAACATTGCTTGGTGATGGCTGCTGAAGTTATACTTACTATTGGGTTTGTTATGCATTTTGAGATTACTGCTAATGTGAACACTGAAAACTTACTAAGTGACTGGCATCTCGTAGATTTACTGCTTGGCAAGTTTCCTGGTAAGCACTGCTAGGATTGGGTTTGCTTTTAAAATCAAAATGAAACATTGAACATGAACATTAAAGTAAATTATAATTGAAATTATATTAATATTATATTTCCATTTCCATTAACAGTTTTAGAAATTCATATACTAACCTGTTTTCAGATGTCAGTGAATCTGGCCCTATAATTATCAAAATATAATTGATTACATAGAATTAATTGACTCACCGCATTTGGAGTACATACTAAATGTGACAATAAAAATGCGTGTAAAGAAACAGTTTCCTTACCTGATGTCGTATTTGACTGAAATACAAAATATTAATGAATAAATAAAATTTATTCCTTACTTTGTAGCCGATTGATGAAACATAAGACATAAAATTCAGTATTACATTTAGTGCTGCAATAAAACCAAACAGACTTACAGTTGCAGAGACGAGTGTTGATAGCCATGCTGAGAGAATGAAAGAAAAATACACATATGTAATTAAAATCTTTATCATGTGGGTCAGACTCATCCTAATTTTCGTAGAGCACAATGAAAAAGGGACCCACTTACCGACCCCGACAACTGAGAGAAGCAGAACTCGTGCTGAAGTTCTGAGGCCACTCATTGTGAGAACGGTGACTTGCTCACCTTTTCATTTGTTTACTGTATTTGATCTTCAGATTTAAATGACAGGTCAGAGGAAGAAGAAGAATACTAGGAGAAAGGAAAATAATCATAGTCAGAGACACCTTTGGCATTTTGCATCTTTGTTGTAAAAGAAAATAAATGCATTTCAGTTTAATCAATTTAATGTGGGTTTCTACACAAACAAAACCCCAACATGCAACAAAAGTGTATATCCCCTCTTGTCATTTCAGCATTTGTGTTATCATCTGCTATTTTACATATTTGAGTTTTGATGTTTAAATTGTAATTAGATTTCTCTGTAAAATGAATATATATATATATATAATCCACACAGTTCAAATTATTCTTCATTCTTATAAATTGCTATGAAAATTTTAGGCTAGCGATTAACATAATTATGTTGGACAATACAATAACTCATAAGAACACGTCGAACAGGTTGAGCTTACCTGACTCCTTTCACCTCTCCTTTGCTCTGTCAGAGAAGAGTGAGGTTCCAATGTGAAGCAGGTGCATTAGTTGGAGCACTAAATAAAAAAAACATACAAACATATCACATTTAGTCACCAAAGGAGGAGTCTGACATGATCTTGAGATTAAGGAGCAACCCTTTCCTAGTCTTATGATGGGTGTTGAACCTGCATATAGTGGTATGTACAAAACCTTCAGCAGACAAACGTGGATGGTGGAAAATAAAAGTGAACTCAACTCTGCCCCCCTTTCCAAGCTCCTTCATAGCCTTTTCATCAGCCTAAGAAGTTTCACCCTATTCTCCTTTGTTTGGCTTGGTGTATTTGTTACTGCAAAAAAATTAGGCCTACTCAAAGTGTAAAGTAAAATTTAAAAAAAATGATTGATTTGATATGTACAAAACATAGTACAAGGGCAAACTTTTTACTGCAAACTTTTAAATGCAGTCTGTAACTTCTGCTGCAAAGGTTGTTGTCTTTACCACCATTGACGTCAGCTTCCTCTGGTTTGAGTTTGTTTGGCGTTGGTTGCTTGAGAGGCATTTACTGGAGCTGAATTATCCACAGAGGTCTATTCCTCTCCAAACCAAACAGACCTGGTGAGTATAACAACTGAAAACACTAAATAAAACAGAAATGACATTGCTGCTTACCTTGTTTTTCAATATTTTTCTCTGATAACTTGAGAAAAAAATGAACTAGAACTTCGAGAGGTTTTTAGCAGCAGCTCAACCATCCTTGATTTCTCCTCCTCTTAAAAACAAACTGACCAGGGGATTGGTAGAATCAAAGACTAAAGCAGTTTCACTTTAAAAATCTGCGATTGGCCTTTGGCAGACATTCTTTGAGCGTTTGGGGCCTGAGCTGTCCAACATTTAACATTCATTTTCCTCAAATAATTTAAGCTCCAATGACTAAAATCTTCCATCTAGTTAAAATATATAGTTAAAAAAGGCAAAGGTTTAAAAGGTGTATCAAAAAATGTGTCTTAATCCTGGATAAAAGTTAAGTTGGAGTTTCTGGCAGACAACCACAACACTAATAGACAGAGGATATAATGCCATTCACAGCTGATGAAATGAAATGGACCATTCATGATTAAAATCACAGATTTCTCTGGTTTGTGAATTAATGAAAACATCTGGGATAATACGAGAACACAACTCAATGACATATATACTACCGGTCTAGTTGTTTTTGAACATTTTATTGTGGATAGGGTTACATATTTTAACTTTAGGGCAAATACAATGGATCTTTAGTCCTGCATATGAGAATTACAGTTTGTCCATGAGACAACTTTGTGATGCTGGTGTATATGCATATAAAAGGAAAAACATTGCAGTAATGATTGTGCTATTCATGAATGTGTATGGTCGAGGCCAAATTCCAAATTAGACTGACTTGCTAATGAAGTCAACAGGGTCAGTACATTCACAAGATGATAAGTTTTTCTGCACGAGGGCTGGATATGTTGCCGTTTGGATAAAAGTCACCCCTGATAAAAGAAACAGTTGTCTCTAAGTTGCATGTTGCTAAAATAACCAGTCAGAGGTTAGAAGGACTTAAACTGAGGTAAATAAAAAGGGAAACTACAGAGATGGATTCAGGAGGTTACTTTGACTAAATATAAGTAAATATTTAAACTTGTAAATAAGTAAATAAGCATGTGAATATAATTACATGAATAGTTAACTTAATGTGAGCAAAAATGTGTAAATAATCAATTGTATGAACCTATACATAGCACATACATAGAACATATAGTTTTAGTAAATAATTTGAATCAGCACCTACGTTTCAAAAGTAATATATTACAGAAAAGTCCATGGAGAACTATTTTCAAACTCTAATTTGTGTTTCAGTGCTCCCATTTTTACACTGAACATTGTAATATGAGGTATGTAATAATAAAATAACCAATGGTGGCACATTAAATCCCATTATATTTACATTTATCAGGCATTAACTATTTCAAATCTGAAAATGCTTCTTGGTGTTTATTTGTTCATGTGTTTATTTCACAGGTTAATCAGTGTAAAAGAATGAGTGGATAAAAAAATTCTGAGTAAGATCATCAAGATGAGTTATATACCATAAGGCTTTAAAGTCTTTAGAGTCTTTAGATTCAATCACAGCACAGAACTCAACCATCTTTCACATATGATTAAAATGTCATCCAAAACGTATGCACATGCATTCTCTGAATGAAATAACAATCCATAATAACCAACTGAGAGGTAAATAATGAAGTGAATTGACTGTCCCTTAACGTGCCTTTTTTTCACTGAGTCTCAGATATCTCTTTTGTGATTCATACATTGAAATGCAACTCAGCTCAGCATCATGTAGTCTGCATCCAGAACAGCCCTGAGAAATCCTACATACTGTAAAAACAAATCTGCCCTACCCTGGGTCATGTTGTTTATTTGGCACAGTGGTAAAACCAGGGTGATGAGTTTCAGTGTCTTCCCTCATCTCCTATATATAAGTGTCTGCAAGGAAAACCACTGATCTCCAGACCAAGTTGTGAGCAGCAGCTCAGATGGTGATATTTGTGCCTCAAACATAGGCTAACCCCTAATAATGGAATATATCTTGTCCGATGAGACTAATGATAAAAAAATTTGTAAATAAAGTGTTTAAAACGGTAAGATCCCAATGCCATCGAATTATTATCGAGTTATTTGATTAAGAAATGTGTCATAAAAAACAGATTTCCTAATTACTTATCAAAGCTGTATTATCTTTTGCAAGACTAAAGACATGGCAATAACAAATGTTTTTTGTGTCACACTTATTCAGCCCCAGTACATGAAGGCAATGCCATGAAAGCAGTATATTTTCAAATTAAAAGATGCAGCTCATCAGTGACAGGTCCAGTTATTCAGCAATGAAAGTAAATAAATGAAAGGTGAGCCAACCTGCCAATCAACAGTGAATGAGCATGTCAGCATACCTCCATGGCACCACCCTCTTGTCACACTCATGCGTCAGACCCATCAAAACCAAGGCAGTGAGCAATTAAAGAAATCAAAAGTTTCAGAAAGGATCACTGGAGCTGGTTACTATCTCCCTTCATAAGTCTACCAGACACAAATTTTGGTGCAGTGGGTTCTCAACAAAAAAACATCACTGCGCCCATGAAGTTGCTACTGGGAAAATGTCTTATGGAACATGAAAACATGGAGGAATCATCATGATTTGGGTTTTCGCTGCCTATTGGCCTGGACTATGATGATGATTCCCAAAGCTTTATGGGATAGATAACCCTTCCAAAATATGTGTAAATATGAGTAGAAAATAGATACAGTATCTAGGCTGAAACTATGGGGCTAATTACCTAGTGAAATATAGTCTTGGTTTAAAGAGCAAAAATTGGTGCGCTCCAAGAGATATACAAATACTCCAAACACAGACATCGAATACATACATACATGCATACATACTTAGCTGCACATGTACAAACATGTGCAGCTAAGCATAAATACATAATGTGAGAGGAGCCCACAGGTGTCCTCACCCTTGTCAGCATTCCTCTGCAGGGTTGTCCATTTTCCAAGGCATGGAGTTTCCCACTAACTCAGGAATCTTCTCTTAACACCTCCAGAAATTATTGTGTTTCTATCATATTTCTTTCCCTCAAAGAAGGTTTTTCAAATGGCTGAAAAAATCAGGGTTGAGTTTGCAGCCCACACTAAGAGCAAACAGATTAACTTAAACCTGGTTCAATGTCTAGCTGTTCATGAGTTTAACACTCAAGCCTGGGATTACTTTATTCAAGGCAAACCAAGCCATTTTATAATATTAATTTGTTTTTTATTTAATCAAGTATTTTTTTTAGTTTAACTTCTTTCCACTGAAGACCTAATCCTATGAAAACCGATAGGAGCATAATTATAGGTTTATCTGCAGTGATGTCTCTAGAAAGAAGCGTTGCTGTTAAGTGTTTTAAATATAACATCAAGCTCATTTGTATGAGCTATATAAAGTCTACCCCAGATATACAACTACATCATCATTTATGTGAGGAAATATTTCAAGTCCCACAGAAAATTAATTGTGGAAACTTCACTGTTTGTGGTATTTTTACTTTGCACCATCTGGTTGTTATTGGTACCAGTGTCAAACAGCAGTAACTCTTATTGAGTTGAATTGAAACCACTACATTGGCACAGCAGGAGTGCCAATGCAGCAGGCACCAGCAAAACAATGAAAAAAAGTTGGACCAGCCTCAGCTTTTGGTACAATGCAAGCTAAAGTTATTCAGCAAGGCTATGTATCTGTAAATATATACAAATCCATGCAGGGGTCTCTTCCTGGTAGATTGCTATGTGAAAAAATGCTGCTGCCATTATGCTCTGTTTTGGAAGTGGAAAAGCATTTAAACACAACTGTTAGCAAACTGGACTTCCTGGGTGAGATTAAATTTTCTCACAGTACCTTCAGTACCTCCTGCTTCTAATACAGCCATCTGTACTGCTGGGCTGTGTGAATTTGCCCTTAGAATATGGGACATGGATTCTTCATGTCATCTATGTTTACACTATACATACATGAAAAGCAAGATAAAGAAACAGAGATGGGCCAGACGATAGAGTGTGTAAGCAAGAAAAATAAAACTCACAACTACACCTCAACAACAAAGCTGCTGTTTTTAATCTTGTCTCAAGCCAATTTGCTTAATTCATGTTCCTGAATTCAGTTACCAGAGATATGCAATACTATTTTAAATCTGAACGATGAGAGTACAAGTAGTTACAGAGGTTAAATAAATCTCAGGTAACGTTGCAAGGCGGACTGGTAAGTCAGTGACATTCTCAGCAGGAGAGACACATTTCCTTTTTGGGTGTATTCAGTAACAGATGGCATGTATGAGTCATTTTAAAAGGAAAGGCAGTTTATTGTTTGTACAAAAGTACACAAAACATATTGCACAACACTTGCTCACGTGAGAAAATTCCACCTATCTCCTACAAATGACAAGAGTCATTTCCACATCGCATTTTTATTCACATTGCTTTTTAAACTTAAAAAAAAAAAAAAATACTGCTGTATTAAGGCACTTCAAGCACTTGGTTAAGGTTTGGGAAAGTTTTTGGCTTGATAGAAAATAAACAAAGTTCAAAGTGACATTAGACTCAATATATAAATTTAACCACAGTCATTCCCTAATCATTCATTGCTTAAACCTACACACAGATGGGATGGTAGATGTGAGCTGTGTGTTCTTATTTAAATCTCACATGTCATAGTAATAAAGGCAGTAGCAATCAACCATGCCATACCATAGGTATCTGTCTCACCCTAGCATGCATTCTTGTAGCTAACAATGACTGACAGGTGCTTTTGTAGCGTCAACACCCATCTTACATGTTACTCTGAAGAATACATGGTTTTGTCCTCCACAGAAAGATTTTTTTTTTTTTTTTGCTTTTTTTCTGCTGTCTCACTGCCACTTCAAAGAAACAGTTGCCCATCTAATGACATTTCTTTCCCTGGGTCCCCTGCATTGCTGATTTATGATGGAATTGTGTATCCCTGCATGTGAGGAGATTCAGTAACAGCAGTGCCACTTTCCAAAATTAAATCCACAACGTTGTATCCACTCAAATTGAAAACTGACAGGAGGCTTTATTCAAACTAACAATGACAGGTTAAATTACAATCATATTTACAGTCAATTGCAAGTCTAAAAAGGTATACTTTAATGAAATATACTGTAATTAAATTAAGCTAATCAAGCTTCATTTTAGCAGATCCAATCTTGAAGCGCTTCAAATAAGGCAGTAGTTTGACCATGGGCGGTGGAACCAGTAGAACCAGTGAATAGGGCCCGGTCCCTTGCTAGTTTTGATTGGTGATGGCCCAGACCAACTCCAAATATATTCTGGAGTCTATGAGTTTAATGGTTTGAAAAATATGCTTCTTAGGTTTCGTGGTAAGAGTTAAAAGAGACGCCTGGATACCACTCAGTAATGCCTCTGATAAATATAAGACTACTGGCCAGCCGCTGCTTAGCTTAGCACAAAGACAGCAAAAAACAAGATACAGCTAGCTTGGCTTTGTTCAAAGGTCACAGAATCCACCTCTCACACTTCTTAACCTAGATGACACATAATATCTAGTTTAACAATCTTTTAAATCTAAGAGTTAAATTGAAAGTTAGTTTGTCAAGTCTCATGTTAGTTACTGCTCCTAGAGCTGTTTCCCTGTTTCCAATTTTTGTTGCTAATTAGCTGCTGGTTGTGGCTTCATATCTACCCAACAGACACAGGAGCAGTATCATTCTTCTTATCTAACTCTTAGCAAGAGAGGAAATTCAGTGTGGACCTAATTCCCAAAAATGTTGAACTATTGCTTTCGCCACTTTTAAAAGGACTAATTCAGATATTAGATGCTTGACTTTTTGCATCTTCAGATCTAGTTGCAATTATCCTGTACTTGTGATTTCCTTGACAGACTTAGCTTAGGAAAACCAAACCTTTTCATATTTTTCACATAATTATGAGATAGAATATTTATTTGCCTATATATTATCAGAACAATGAGAGGAAATGAACTTGAAGCTTTTAACAGTGTTTGTTGTTTTTATACTCTGTGGCGTAAATAGCTGCTTGAAAGGTAAATTTTAACCCATTCAAGACCTGCATGTTGTCTAAGAAATTGGTGGCAACTATGTGCTTTTTGATGCAAGTTGGATTTACAATGCAATTTGATATCCTATTCCCAATATATTTCCTAATGGACCATTTCCTTTTCAACATTTGTACCAGCAGATAGCAGTAAAGCACCAGCCTGCTGAGAGCGCAGAATACTGCAAATACTGAATACTGTATGTTCAGGCAGGTCCGTGGTGCTGAGCCATATCTTACAGAGGATAATCGACAGTATACAGTATGAAATTGAAGCAGTTCCTACATGGAGGATGGGTTATTAACTAGCTGACAGTGGAACCTGTCTTTTCATGTTAAACTACTCCACATAGACACCATGACATCACTAAGAGCAGAAGCTTTCAAAAAAATACATGTCAAATATGCCTCATATACCTGTACATTGTGGGGGTTGATCACTCCACCGATTTCCCTCGCAAAGTATTGCAGCAGCACCCGTTAATTTGAAACCATGGTAACAGGAGTACAGAGCAACCAGTTTGCCAGATGTAGAGGACAATATGAAATCCCCGTTCTTTATCTTTGCTGGAGAGCCACACCGCTTTAAGTCTGGAATTGAGTGATAAAAGTTTTTCATGTTAATGTGCAGTGGAATGATAAAATTCAAAGGAATGTGTGTGATTTTTTTTTTTTTTTTTTTTAATAGTGCTAGCCCAACAGTATCTCAAGCCCACCTTCACTCCGCTCTTCTCTCCAAGCTTCCAGATTCATCGTTGGTATATTATTGCATGAGACATAACCAGAGGGGTATTTCCCTAATCTGAAGGGGTCATGGGGGATCTTCCTTATGTCCGTGTTGTCACAGATGATCCGAGACAGAGACGCTTTTAAAAGCTCAGCCTTCTGTTGCTGAGTGAACATACCCTCAACCTCCCACCAAAACCTGAAAAATAAAAATACACAATCCCATCATTTAATATTAAGCTTTTCGAATAAATGTGTTTAACATATGCCTTGATTTCTTTTAATTTTTTTTTTTTTTTTTTTAAATAAAGAAAATATTAATGTACCTATCTCCGTCACGAAGCACTCTCAACTGCTTTCCGATCAGGCACGCAAAGAGGGGACCGGTTCTTGAGCCTGGCAACAAACTTTCAGCAAGGCCTCCGAGCCATACATCAATATTGTCAAGATGTTTGTATACTTTGTGTATCTTCTCAGCAACCTTGTAGTTTCCCACAACCTCTGTGAGATCGTCCAACGTCTTAATGCACTTTAGTCCACAGAACGCTCTCCAATCATTGTATCCTGCAAAAGCAATTTCAGGACAATATAAACAAATGGTATATTGTCTCCACATTCTGCTTTCTCATTAAGAATTAGATGAGAAGACTGACCCCACTCATATCTGTAAGATAAATACAGAGTTAGAGCTAAGAGGTGGTTAGCTTAGCTTAGTTGGAATACAAAAAAAAAAAAAGGTGTTTCACAGGGGTTTATGCGCTGGACTTTTTCTTGGATAGCACAGTGACTTCTTGAGGTATTATCACAGGCTGCTGGACAATTTAAAATATATTTTTACATTAAACAAAAAAATGTTAATTTGTGACTCTAAGAGGTATTGGTAGGTGCATTATGTTACAGAATCACATCTGTTTCCAACCTGTTTCTAATTATGTAAGTATGTATGTAAGTGTTAGGCATAGAACATTGTTTTTTTCTTTAGCTGTCCAATTTAATAATAATGTAACTTGACCTCAACATGAAGTAATTCTGTCCAACAAATGGGAATAGACTGTTTGATGTGAAATACTGGTTGAGTTTCCCTGAAGCTAAGTTAGGCTAACCAGTTGCTAACCAATTGCTGGCTAACCGCTAGTTTGTTGTTCAACACATTGGAGTGATATTGATCTTCGATAAAGCATATTTTCCCAAATACTGAGCAATTCTTTTAAGTTAATAGCTTTACCAAGAATTAGCAGAAAATGGCTTCTGGTAATTCAACATACTGACTAACAGATCACTGTAAATGTAGTATTGTGTTGATGATCATGTCAAGCTCTGAAGGTTAGGGTTACCCAGTTTAGTTTGGTGTTGATTGATACTCATTCCTCACTTCTTATGGTCATTGCTGTGAAGAGATAGGAAACTTCAAACTTCAGAGATAAATTGTTAATAGGACTAGACGTTGTCCACGCACCAACTATGAACATCACCTTTTTTGTGAAGGTTTGAGAGATTGTCATTGGAAATTTCTGGACACTAAGTGCTTAAATTTATTGACAAAGGAGTGACAAAGAAACTGGTTTTTCAGCTTTTAGGATTAAACAGATATTGATTGTTGGTTGTCACTCTGATTTGCCAGGCTTAAGTGAATGCCACCGAACCACTGAACACTGACTCTCAGCCCTTGACTCTACCTGGCAGAGCGTGATCTCGTCCTCTCTGCAGGTTCAGTGAAGCCAGATCCATGTGCTGGTCTATATTAAGGACCACCAGCCTCTCAGTTGTCTCCTCTGCCATCAATGTGGTTGGGCTAACCGCCATTGCTGCAGTTCCAATTATACCTCTCAGGATTGGTTCAATTCCACCTAGTGAAAAACAGGATTGTTAAATTAATCAAGTCAAAATAAAACACAGCTTTTTTCTCATTTTGTCCGTGGGACGCAAGACTATGCTCATGTCAAGAATGATATATTTTCTGTTAAACTTTCATTTCAAATTTGGACAATCAGTCCAGCCTGTCTCGAATGAAACATTTAACCAAAACACACTTTTCTTTGGATCGAGTCCTTTATTTACGCTGTTGAGAAGACAGCATAAAGTATCACTCCTAAACTTGGATCGGCTGCTTCCACTGGGCTTTCCGGTGTCCAAGCAGATTAATTGAAGCAAATAGGATGAATGGACTGTTGGGATGAATGTGCTGTTTATCATAACAACACATGGTTTCATAACTTGTGTTGTGTATTAAAATCACTGCATTAAAATCACTGCCATAAGGTAAGAACTTCGCCCACTGGAGGTCAGGGAAAATGTGCTCTGTTACTACATAAGTAATATAATCCACTTTAACTTAAAATTCTTCACAATTTTCAGCATCATAGTAATTCAGCATCAATTCAGCTTTGTCTCTTCAGGGACAGATTTTAGGTTTAGGTAGGATTTCCAAATCAACATTTGCCCTGGCCCTCAACAGGGTTTATTGTAGATGCTGGAGTTATTCTGTGGAAAAGTGGAAAAGCCAAATCAGAGCTGTATCTAGGGACTGGGTTAATGTAATAACAGAGAATGGACACTTTAAATAACTGTAAAGGATCATATTTGCCTGTTTGGAATTAATTTTTGTCCTTTATTAAATGATGACACGTGTCTCAGGAGTTAAACATACACTCTGAAAGAATTAAATAGCTTTTCTGATATTTGTTTTATTTTGTTTTGTTTTGTTTTTTTTTTTGTTTTTTTTGTTCATTTTGCTCATGAATATCTCTTTCTGTAGGAATTAACATAACAACTGGACAAAAGGATTCATGGAATTTGGATTTATTTCTCTGTATATATTTTTCTTTTTTCTGGTTTGTTGGTCATTTGGTGACTCAGTCATGCTGATGCACTTAGCTGATGTTGTTAAGATGAAGCAATGCTTTTTTTGGTCTGTCTTTGTCTTCTGTTTCTTGTGTTTTGTATCTCCTTATTTGTTCTCATTTCTCTTTAAAAGAGAAGTCAATAAAAGCTTACATCATGAAAAAAAACCCAACATAGAGCATTGATGTTTTATTCAGATATTGAGAATAGAAATAGAAAGTAGGATTGTGTGAGTGTAGTGACACCTTCAATCTATCCTGTTCATAATCTCAAGGATACGTGACTTGAGTGACTGAAACTGTGTGATTGCAATGCATACACAAAGAGGCTCACTCTTACAGCATTGGGCTATGTAACAGAACACTCTCTGCATATCGTACTTTTCGGGTAAATAGCACTCCTGTGAACTTCATCAGACTGTGACCTCTGATGTGCACAGAGGCGAAATGCAGCTGACACAGACAGGATGAGAAGCTCCTCAAAGACCAACGCAGATTGATCTGTGTGTGTTTAGAAATTTGGCAACTCCTACATGTGTGATTGACTGTGGATTACTGGAAGTGACTGTAGTAACGCAGAGGGACTGTGAAGTGGTGAAGTGAGAGCTACGCTTTGAAGATGAGAAGACTTTCCTAACCCTCACCTATGGTCATAAGCTTATGATAGTTAAAAGAATAGTCTACACTTTGGGCTTTGAATTAGTGAGGTAATGGTACTCTCCTTTTTTTCCAACTAAACCAATTTGGACTGATAAAAAAAAATAGTGGTTTATAGGTTTCTAATGGTTTTGGAAAAAATAAGAAGGACAATCAGGGAGCACGCAGCCAAGGCCAACGATAAAGAGACTTCTGAGAAAAGAAAATCATAGTTAATAATCTGGATGGATCTGAATTTAATGGTTTCTTCCCTGACCTGTGCCCCATCCTTCCACCAACTTTGGTGCAATTCAGTTTAGTACTTTTTTTGCGTAATCCTGCAGACAAATAAACAGACACAGGTGAAAGCGTGATCTCCTTGAAAAAGGTAATGATGCATATTGAGGTTTTAAAGCAGCTGTAGTGTAAAATTTTAAAATGACAATATGAGAACAATGTCATAATGTCATGGACCTATAGAGAATGATAAAGATGGATGTGTGTGTCCCCTCAGATTTACAGAGCCCACTGTCTTACAGTCTGGACCCCATCTTTATTGATTTGGTTCACTATCACCAGTTTCATGGTGCTGTGAGATGCCACTGTTTTCAGAAAAAAACAACAAAAAAAACATTGTGTACAACCTTGCCAGTAACAAATACTATTGTGATCACATATCATTACGAAACATATAAATTGACAGCTCATCTACTACATTAGGAGAAATACTGTTGAGCATTGCCACTGTGCTTTAAAGGCAGCTAGTTTCCAATACATTTACTTGGAAGTAGATTTCTTTTTTTTTTTTCTTAAGTAGCTAATCCAGCAGATTGTCTTTCTGTCTGACTCAGTGGCACGCATTTGCATGATTTCTATAAGATTTAAAGGCCTTCCAGACACATTTCAAGACACATAAAAACTAACATAAAATAAAAACTCTCAAAATGTCATATGTTCCTTATATTGTTCATTTTAAATACTGAACTGCTGGACACTGGAGGTTTCAGTCCACCACATCACACTTATGTTAGTTGTATAGTGGACCATGGCTGGTCTCCAAAACTAGTTGCGATGTCACAAAGTCTTGCTTGCAGACAACTTAGACTCAGATTTAAAGTGAGCACAAAGAAACTTTCCACTTCATGACGTGAATGTGAAAATGGCCTCCCCGTATCGAACTGCACATACATCATTCTGCACAGTGAAGGTCAAACATCCAAGTGAAGTAACAATAACCAAAACATACATGCCGAAAGGGGGATTTAAGGTTATTCCAAGAGGTTTAGGGAGTCCAAACTGCTCGCCAAGATATAAGCTGCTTTGCTGCAGTTCATGTTAATGGAATCTCCACAACAGTGGTGGTGAGTGCAAAGTTAGCACAACCCATAATTGGAGTTGTCACAGGAATGAGAATGAGATCAAGGTTGAAAAATATAAGAATTATAAGCACATTTACAAGTACATCTCCTGTACATGATAGATAAAGCACTATCCTATAAGTAATAAATAAATAAGTAATGTGCTGATAATTAGTTGAAAATTTCCCACAGTGTGTAAAATGGATTCTTTCCCCCCTCTATAATGAATCCCCAATGACTGGGAGCACACTGTATCTGTCTAATCAGTGGTCTAGCATATGCGAGTCTATAGAATTACATGCAACTAATTGTCACATAAAGACATACTTTCAACACTTAAGATCACCTAAATAGGGCATAGACATTTTACAGTGTGTATAGTGTGCTTGCAGGGTAAGTTATTAGTTCCAATAGGCAGCTTTATACGTGTACTGACCTTCTTTGACTATTCTCCATGGACTGAAGAAAGTGTCGTGCAGTCTCACGTGGGGGAAGCTTTTGTGTTCCTGGAAGCTGTCGTTGAGTCTCCTGAGCACCGGAGAGATGGTGGCGTGGCCAAACCTGAATGCAGCAGTGGCAAACACGTTGGAGGCCGAGGGGTTGGTAGTTGGATCATAGCCCCGATAGGGTCCAATGTAATGTTCAAAAGACTCTGCGCCAATAATTTTTGGAACATAGTCTCTCATGGTTATGATCTGGGAGTCAAAGAAAGAAAAAGGGGGGGTGGGGGTGTCCACAAAAGAACATCTTACATAGTCATAAAGGAAAATCGATAATCTGAGAACACTGTGCATCATTTTCAGGCTATTTTAGCCACACATTGCACCCCACGGAGTTGGAGATATGAATATCATTTAACAGATGACCAAAAAATATCCAAATTATGCTCCAAAATATAACATCTTGTGAATGTGTCTGTATACAGCTTGAATACATTTGTTCCCTTACAGGTCACTGCAGAGAATTTAATCTGTCCTCATCACTATTTGTAAAGGTCTCTATTCACCAACTGAATCTTAAAACATACAGTATCACACAAATTCATATGCGCACATGCACAGATTCAAAGGCATACACATTAGGGGGGATACATTTGGTGTCAGTGTTTCTAGTTAAAAAACTAGGATCTAAAACCTGACAAAATTGACTTTCTGTTGCTCTGAAGATAACTGTGAAGATAGGAAATAGAGCTGCCTCTAATCTGGAAGATGAATGTGTTAAGGCAAGAATGAGGGCAAAGATTGGATAGACTTCATTAGCTGAAATGACTCACTGAATAGCAAGGGTCTCAGACTGCAGTCTGACTGATCTGAGCATAGACTAATACCGATCAAAAACAGCACCTAATTGAGGTTGCAAAGAGAATCAAAACACTGTTCTAATATGTGCCTATCATGTATTAGTGATCTACAAGCAGAAATCAGTAAGAGATAGTGATGCAGAACTTGTCAGCTGTGACAGGGGAACGCAGCTGAGACTGAGTCATGTTTCGGCAGCAGTGCTTCACATAGATCTGGTCCCATATGGGGAGCAGTTACCAGACTGCAATGTCATCCATGCAAGCTCAGTCATCAGGTTCATCTCTCTTTTGGATTGTGTCAAAATTGTGTGTGGAGTTTGAAAGATGCCAGGCAGGGAGTGTCTAATGCAAAATACTATCCAGCTGCAGTATTGATCAGTATTGATCAAGATCAAGAGATTTGGGGGGGTGGGGGTGATGTACATTACAGGTTAAAAGTCAAGCTATCTCAGCTTCTGGCTTCTGCTTCAATTTAGATATTCATTTAATTTTCACAAGCTTCCCAACTTAATAGAAGTCCAGTATCAAATTGCTGGTGTGCTCCTTTACTACAACGAATCAGCTAATTCTATTTCACAATATCTACTTTTACTTTATGTTTGTCTTTTATATTTCGTTTTATGACAGTTGGGCTCATAAATGCAGAGCTCCTCAGCAGTCGAGTCTCCTACTTAATGGACTGAAACAGCGATGGTCTGGACATTTAAACTCTTAAAGACTTTTACAATAATCCTCCTATGTTCGGACCACTTAAAACCTAAATATAACATAATGATATCGCCCCTTCAGACTACATAGTCGGAGGAGCAATATCATATCCCTGCCATGAAATGGCACAAAATAATTCAGTTAAGCACAAATAAATCTGATCATCATCAGGTTTCACTGATCATTTTCCCCACGATTAGGTTCTCCATCCTCCATCATTAAATCTGCTATCAGATTTGACAATAAAATAACTATCATGTGAAGTCTGTTGATCAATCTCCTATTATCTTTATCATTCATGTCATAGTTATATTACTGCAACCCTGTCTATTCCACAGATGTAGACAATTAAAAGTGACATACACAGTTGCAACTGCATAAACAGGTACACATCCCCTCATAGCACCAGTTTTAAAACACTTAACTTCAATGTTTCATTTGCTGGCTAATTGCACACCACCCTTGGCCTGGAAGTTTTTTTTTTTTGGTTAGTAATTACAACCACAGCACATATTTTAATGCATTAAAGTAGTGCTTTTTCAGTGACTTGTCAAGAAAAATGCAGTATGAAAACAGCATCCTACATTACATTCACCCTGTGTGAGCTTGTTTTCTGGGAACAGCTGCCCGAGGACTTAAAATGGTGGGGGTGGGGGCTTGGTGAGAGCTGTTGGGATTCAACCATATGGACTGACAAACCCCAACAATGAGCTGAAAGCTGCTGAAAGAGTTGGATGCTTTTCTCAGCGGGTAACTAGCATAGTTTTCACATTATTGACAGACATTTCAGTGTTAATATTAAAAATAATGTACAATAGCAAAACTACATTATATTCTGGATTTTTTAACATCTAATACTTAGTTATGTTCGTGAATTAAAAACAGTGGAGAGTGAGGTATTACTATGGATTACATGAAATGGAAAGCTTGACACTGAACTGTCTCTGACCAAACTGCTGCAGTGCCTGACTCTACAGCCCTAAATTTAAACCTAAACTTACTTTAGCTTTAAAACTTAGCTGCTACAACAAGCACCGCTGCCTTACAAAGTGTATATTGCAACTGGAGGCAAATTGGACATTTTTATTCAAGTAAAGCTCAACAGGTGATTGTATTTGTAATGCCTAAACCATAACGTGGCAATTAAATTACACTGTTTGCGCGTTTTTTATAACTCTGGTTCATCTTAGTGGGTGACTGCTATTGCATCCTTACTTGCAACAGAATATTTTCACAGCAGACATTTCGGTGAGCTAGACTCAGACTGCTGGTAAGGTGCATGCTGGCTCACTGTCATGGCTCACTGGAATACTTGATCACAGCTTGATGGCAAACTCACTGGCGAAGGATCAAAGGATCTTGAACAAATGAAATTATGCTTGTGGCTCAGTGATTCTACTGAAGTCTTTTGCTTTCATTAATCTTGGTACAGCACTTAAGCCTATATGTGAGTCTACCGATCTGTTATCTTTTGTCAGAGGAAGTCATGTTGAGCATGTGCTGAATTAGTGTGCTTGTTGACTATTAACTGTTATTTATATAAAGCAGAGCTTGTGCATAGTAATGACTTACTGGTAGTTGGGCAATGAAGTGCAAACTTGATGTTAAATTCTACTTTCATGTCTTGAGAGACACAAACAGAGAGCTGTCTTTATTCTTTGTCTGAGCTTGAGATTTTTTTTCTATGAAAAAATAGATAAGGTTACAGTCTGCCGCTTTTCAGCCTGGTCAGACCAGATAGCCCCTCACTTTTCACTCCACTTCCAATACAAGGATTTTCCAAGCTGGTCATGGTTATAGCTACAGTATGTAAATCCCCTACAGCACCTGCCTTTTATGCTTATTTAAAGAAGCCCTCCACCTTAGACCCATCTTTTTTTAATATTGTAAATCTCTTTCCTCTGCTATTGTCCCTGAGTCACCTGAAAATAGCGGTTGTTAATCCATTGCTACAGTCAAATGTCAGCTCCTTCCCACCGCCCCGCCCCACCCCCACAAAAAATCTGGAAGATTACAGAATATTTTCCCTCTGCTCAAAAATGCTGTACAAACCTTTACCGCCTTGTACCAGGGTTACAGTCCCCCCAAAATAGAAACAATGAATCATTAGCATTAAATCCTGTTCATTATATTCTATGAAGGATGCATGCACCCTACATCACCATTAATTATGTTCTCAGCCTGCAGGTAATAGGAAAAACTGCTCTCAACAATCAGTATAATCCATCATTGCTGCTGAAACTGCCTGTCATCCATCACCACTAAGACAACAACAACAACAACAAAAAAAAAAACAACAGCACAAACAATGCCTTGTTTTGTTCATTATAAAATGCAACCAATAATAAAAAAGACAGCAACAAATGTGTCTGCTAACTGTTATGAGGTGTAAGGGTTTTCTTTGCACAGAGGCTGTTTATATGATGAAGGATTATGACTTGTCAGTCTTTGACACAGTTTTTCCACTTGGCTCTGCTATGAAGAGCCTTATGTCATGCGAGCATACAGAAATGTGTCTCGGGCTGGAGCTGAGCAAAGCCACATTAGCAGCACTCTGGTTCAAACAGATAGAAGAGGCTATTCATTCAGACTAATTTGAAACGCAGACGAAGTTGTTTCTGATTTTAAAAGACACAAAAGAAAATAATTAAAAACCAAAAATCCAAGTTCAACATGTCATTTCACCATTATGTGAGGCCTTGAGTTTGCAGATTGCCCATCACCATCTTGGTTTATCTGATATTGGAAGAAGCCATAAGTGGAGCTGAGGGGGTGGAGCTGACCTGCTGTGTGACCGTGTGCTCTAACCTGAGGTAGGTCACTGTGTGTGGCCACGTTTTTAGAGCATTTTCACTGACTACAGCAGCCTGCTGAGGACAAAACTAACACACTCGACCATAACATTAAGGTTGCAGGCCAGAGAACCAAAAAGATGAGCTGAAAGACTTTTTAATGTCTTTCAGCTCGTTGTTTCTGAGAGGAGCCACAGAGATAGGTGATCTATTCCTCTCATCATATATCAGTAATCATGCAATCAATTCTTAGTACGAAATCAGTGACTGTGGTTAGTTTGAACACAAGCTTAGAGGAGTTGTTGGAAGCAAACTTTGACTGCAGTTTCGGGAACTGCACCATCACCACTGAGGTGATTTGTAAAAGATCCTCCTGCTGAGACTTTTGCAATGACAGCAAAGCAGCGGATTCCACGGCTGGTTGATTCTTACAGTCCTCAGACTTAAAACAGCAGCTGTCAGGGCCGTACAAGTTCTGAATCAATTAAATCCGGAGAAAGCTTCCCATATAGAAGACGCTTTTCACTCTTTGGCTTCGTCTTGTCTCGCCACGCTCACTGTAACCAGCATCTTTATCAGAGTTACTTCACTTTAAGCGCGTCTTTGTTACTCCTGCATCATCCAGACAATTTAGTGGGGCAGTCTTTCATAGAAGGAATACTGGAAGGCAGACATCTTAGTTATTTGCCCCTATGGGCTGCATCACTACACAATGTGCTGTTTATGTAGCACTGAAAGTGAACACAGAGCAGAAACATTTGCTGGAGCCTATTAATCACTACAGGAGTCTCAGTCATGGTGGCCTGCTGCTAGCTACAATTCAACACAAAAAAAACAAAAACAAAATTTTAATAACATCAAACCTGAATATACCATTAAAAAAAATCGCAACAACCAATTCAAGTCGCTTCATTTCTTTTATATCCACATATATAACTTATGTTTACCACAAGGTAGTTTTACTAGCTCTTCTGGTGTATTCCATTATATGCTATGATGTTCATCAGCAGATGGGGTTTACAGATTTATCATGGAATTGAAGCTGTTCAAATTTTTTATTTTTTCCTGAGCACATTCAGTACTTCTTGTTCAGGTCATCTCAAAAGCTAAGATTCACATCTGCTATTTCACACCGTGGAGGAGCATGCAACATCATCAAAAGTTATGGACCTTGTGGCAACTTTTTTTCCCCCGGCCTAGATTTGGTATTTTTTCTTACGTGAACTACTCATTTTGTGCTCATTTAAATGGAATGCAGATGCTGTGTCAATATATACTTTTTGGTTGTTAAGTACGTGACCTGTTCAAAACTAGGTGAATAGTGTTAAAGAGTTCTACAGATTTACAGCACAGTGTAGTATGGTAATCAGGTTTTTAAAATCTAACCGTATTCTTCGTCTTGTTATTGATTTTGCAGAACTCTTTCCACCATTGTTCTGCCATACACAATCACAACAATAAATATAATTATTTTATTTTCATCTCTGCAAAAGTTCCAATCAAGACTTATTTTTCTCTACATTGTGAAAACTGTAATGACCCTGACTCCTGATTTGCTTCATAAATGAAAGAACCCACAACACATCAGCAATGCTCATCCTTAAATACTTAATATCAGTTTGCCTTTCTTTAATAAAATGTAATTGCAACTGACATCTGCAGATTATAAAAACACCATAATCGTGAAGGCTAGATTAGTTTGTCACCCCCGAGGCATCATTTTTGTTCCTCAATAGAAACTTTATAGTGATTGGAAAGAATTTCTATGTTTTCATCACACATCTGTGTCCCTAGTACAGTACATCCAGGTTGTAAGATATAAAGAGCCCATAACGTCTTAATTTGAGTCACTCAAAACTCTTTCTTGTCTTTCGTGCTAACCAGAGCACGACTTCCACTTAATTTCTCTTCATTATCACTCTGTGTGGTAGTAAACAGTAAGTATGAGCTCCTCTTAATGTGTGTAGTCCAACAAAATCAGTTCAACTCAGCGTAGCAGAACAACATGGCCCTGCAATGTCAGTAGTCAGTTGTGATGGTACACATAGTTGTTGCATTGCTACACCTGGGTACAGTAATGTATTGATCTATTCATTCTTGATTCCTCATCCCTATGAATATGATTTCAAGAAGGTTGAATAACAAACAAAGTTGTTTTGTCTGTGATAATCTGAGGTGATTGTTTCTGGAAAGTCTTCAAGTTCATACTAAAAAAAAAAAAAAAAAAAAAAAAAAAAAACTCACCTGAAACCTGAAGAACTGATAAAGAAGTGGCTGAACAAATGCCAGGTTTGAAACATTTCTGCACTTAATTTGCAACCTCAGTGCGGCTCTGACAAAGATGGATGAACTTTCGATGTTACAGATGCTAACGCTTTGCTCCAGCTGTATAAGGTATAACGGATTTTGGCAAGGGGCGTAAGACAGAGAAGTGGTTGCTACTCTGCTTGGCAGAAAACATGAATGGTTATATTAAACTGCCAAACAGTACAAACATTTCTAGCACTGCTCAATGAACTGTTAAATAGACCTGAAACAAGTTGTTGATTGACAGAAAATTAATCAGCATCAATTTTAATACTCAGTTATTAATTAAAGTCATATTAAAGACAAAAATGGCTCTGGCTTTCCTAATGTGAATATTTAGGGTTGGATGAACAGATAAATATCACTCCCACCAGAAATGTAAAAACTACAATTTCTAGTTTGAGTTACATACTGGATCTGTTTGGAGGCTCTAGTAGGAGGATTTTTATTTTAAACTTGGACACGGCCTGGGTAACTCTGTCTCCCTGCTTCACGTCTTTATGCTAAGCTAGGATAACCGCTTGTATTAATCTTCCCATCTAAATCTCAGCAAGAAGGTAAATTAGTGTGATATCTGAAATGTCTTCTTTTGCATAAGTCAACTTAGGCTCTGGGAAATGTACTTTTGTGTGGCATATCAGCACAGTACAGTTTTTATTCAGTTTGAACTGGTTTTCATTTTGGCAAATTCAAACTATCTTAGTCACGAGTCACATACCTGATGCAGGGCTCCAACAATCTTGCGGGTTTCTTGGTATATGATCTCTGGGCTCCAGTGATGATTCATGCGCTTCAGTGCCTCTGCAATTCGATTGTGTTCCCTAAGCCACAACGTATGCAAAGAGGCCAAGGGCATACCCTCATTGACCCGACTATCTCCAGCAGTGAAACACTCCACTCTCTCCCCCTGTGGATCCTGGTGGCAGTTTGACGGCAGGGTGGCTACGAAAGGAAGGTAAGGTCTTCCTTTGGGATCCTGAAACTGTTGGTTTACAGCAAGTTTCCCATTAAGGCCAGATATGTCACGGAGGAAGTTCTCCATCTGTGCAGTGTGGCCGTACACGACCGAAGCGTCTAAGAACGACGTGATGGCGTTCATCTGTTGTCGCTGCAGGGCTTGTTCGATATCTGGCTCAAAACTGACGAAGCAGACCGATGTGGAGCGATGAAAAGGCATGCAGCCTTGTGCATGAGAGAGCTTATCATATGTCTGTAAAAAAGACAAAATGATCAACAGCAAGATGCTTCCATAACAAGACTTTTGAGCTATACATCATATTCATCTGTTGTTGTGATCATTGAACTTTAAAGGAATGGTCCAATTTTTCAGAATCACACTCATTGACTTTCTTGCCAAGTTAGATTAGAAGATTGGCCACTCTTATGTCTGACCCTTTTGTCCCCTTAGCTTAGCATAAAGATTAGAAACTGGTTCTCACCAATGGCAACATGTCCCACTTACGAACACCTTTTACTAAACCCTCACTAATATATTTGATTTATCTCTTATCTTATCTATGGTTTTAAGGAGAATTTCTTTTTTTTTCCATCAGGAGCAGCAAATTCCCAGAGTTCCACGTGGGAAGTTAAAAAGTCCAGGATTTCAGTTTTAATGCTAATCTAAGGTATCCAGTTTCTGGATCTACTGACTTGGCATCAACCTTCTAATTTAACTTTCAACAAGACAAAGCAAATAAGCAAACTTCCCAAAATGAGGAACAATTTCTTTCAAACACTGAACTGTCACAAAAGAATAATTGAGAGAGAGGTGAGTGAAATGTAGAAAGACGCCTCTGTTAGACTTTACCTTAATAGGAAAGCATGGGTGCACGTTTTCACATGTGCTCAAACAGTCCGTGAAAGGCCAAGAGGCAGTGTTACTGTTGATTTGAGGCGTAAAGGTTATGTCATGGTCGATGTACTGCCCCCACTCCACCAGCATTTGAGAATAGACGTCATCTGCCCTTCCAGAAGAGCTCTTCATTATTTTCTTGCTGACTTCATATGGCTGTTGGGACAATAGGACTTGCTATTTTCAAAAGACAATGGGTACAGTGTTTACAACTGCATTTTCCCACAACCACCTCTGCAGTGACTGGCCATTCATCAGTCAGTGGTCTCATCATTAACAGAAATGAACACGTATTCTGGGGAAGGCCTTTTGTGTTACAGTCTGGGGTTATGATGGATGTTAGCTTTCTTGTTTGTGTGGACTAGATCATTCTTTAATTCATTAACTTATGTTATAAATAGATAAATGACTCAAGCTCAACAAAGGAGCTGCGATATGGCAAGCTTCTTTTTTTCATATCCTAATTTATCCAACAAAAAGAACTTTGGCAACTGATTAAAAAATGAGTTATTCAATACATTAAGCATCCAAGATATGATTTACTTGACACTTTTTTAAAAGAAATAGAAAAGTTAGAAAGATTATCAAATATCTAAAAGTCAATTGCAGCTCTTATATGTGGAGGTAAACTGCCGGCTGGATACAACTGATGCATATTTCATGAGCTCATCCACTCAAAGACTTCATCCTCACTGTGTAATGAGTGCATAAATTAAGACTGAAATTCAATGCAAATATCAGCGTAACGGTTTCATTTTCAGTTTGAGAGAAATAATGTTTACCCACATGACTGGAAACCAACTCCTTTCAAGCTACTGGAATAGTGTCTTTTAAAGCACAGACCATAACATTCAAATACAGCTGTAATCTATGTCATCTCACATACACACACATTCACACACTTCTGCTGTTCCTAAATTGCTATGGACTTTATCTGCTGTAAAACAGGTTAGAAAAATAAATGGAATGCAACATTAACTCAGGTTTGCAGGATGAGCTCGCTTCATTTCTAATTTCTTCACCAAGACCTTTGTGTCCGTCGGACCAGCATTTTGTAGATTACCAGGGGAAGTTGGAATCCATTATAGAGCCGTCCTTGGTTCCAGCCCTTGGGTTCGCTCTCTCCGTCTTCATATTCAGCTGGAAGCCATCTGACCAAGGGAGTGTTGGCTGCTCCCCAGAGAGGATTTTGCCTGACAAAAAGAATCATGAAGCATGTCCACAAATGTTGTAATGCAAAACAGTATATGCCGTCAGTGAATGCAACAGCATTTGTTTTCAAGAGCAAGAGTTTGAAATACTACATTTTTACCAACATCAAATCAATATCAACTTCTCATACTAGGCTTTGGATAATTGATGAATTTGCTGAATATTTTGTTATCTTTTTTTTTTTTTTTTCAGCAAACCATTGTTGTTACACAGGCAACAACTGTGGTTGACTGAAATAAATTGGACAAAGCAGAAGCTGCAGTCTGTATTAAAGAAAAGGACATAAATCATTTAGCGTTGCACCCAGTTTCTCACATCGGACAGTTAAATGAGGAAAAGGTCAGAAAGATACTGTCTTTTCGATTCCACATATTCCCTTTTCTTTTAAAAACCAGATAACAATAATACAATGCAATACACAGTCTGTTGCCTTCAGAGTTTAAGGCATGTTATGCTAGTAGTGGCTAACATACACTATTGAAGGCTACAGAGGTAAGGACACGTCTTTCAGTCTCCATCAACCCTGACTCTTGCTCTGCAGCCATAAAAGGCTGAATACAGCTTTTTCATAGTAGCCTAATGCCCAGCACCTGTAAACATACGTTGATGTGCGAAATCATTAACTGTCACGAAAAAAGTGAATTAGGCTGTGTTTTGTTTAAATGACAAATATTCTGTAGTTTGGGTGTAATCTCACTAACGCAAACACGCCTGATCTTTTGCTTCAAGTCAACGTGGACAGCACAAAACCAAAGCTATGATCATGTCCTCACTTTCACCCTTTGTTGCTAAAAGTGGATAATAAAGGGAAATGTTGTCAGTTTGTATATTGTAAGATGTGTTTCATCAGTGTTTCCTCATGATGTTAAGAGATGATCCGGGCGCCTTCATGTTTCCATCAAAACACAGGCATTTGCTGTTTGTTTCACATTTACACATTTTTTTTTATATAAATCTAATCTCTACAACACATTGTAAAAGCAGCATGGCCTGCAGTATAGAAAACATTAAATTTTAACAGCATTTAATTTCCAATGTCATTCTTTAAAATAGAAATTTTACTTTATTTGATCATAGTTATTTAAGGGCAAATAAAAGAATACAGACACAAAATTCGAAATTATTATTTTTCGGATTTCTGAAATCTGAAACTCCACTCTTACTACAAAGTGAATTAGAAAGAAAACTCCAGGCCTTTATTATAGACAAAAGTATTCATGTAATGAATAAAATGAAAATGAAAGTAAAAAGAAAATGTCCAAGCTTTTGTACAGTTTTGAAATTTGAAAAGGGAAACTGGGCGCTTGCCTTTTGAAATTGAGAGCTGCATAGGGGTGTGATGGTTGGGATTACTGAAACCATGAAAAGTGGCTTTTACCTTATTCACTTATTCATTCATTCATTCATTCAACATTTTTCACCAGTGTCGCTTATTTTTTCATGAACAAGTTCACTAAAAATGTGATTTACTTTGGTTCCTGATTCTTATACTACACTACCTTTTATGGTTTAACGTCATGGTCCTGGTTCTTTGACTTCTCAAAAGATAAGTGAGGTAGCTACCTGTTATTGCAGAGGCCAGATATGGAGCGGTACTTTGAGTTCACATGGCAGGTGGCTGGATGTGTTGGAGGAGGACACCGAGACAGCTCTGCGATCAGCTCCACATCCTGCCATGACAACAACTCTAACACAGTGGCACAGCAAAAGTTAACACGACAAAAATTCAATGGAATTCAATCTTTCCATGCTTTACAACCAAACAAAATCTGCTATCAAATGAGAAACAGTAATAATAAAATGTCCCCTTTGTTCTTTACTTTAGTTACACATATATATACACATTTATATACCTGGAGCCGTGAGATCCCTTTTGTATCGCTGTCTTGCTCTGCTCTTTACGACTTGCAGAGTTGTTTGAAAAACCTCTGCAGCTTGGGCAATCTCTAGGGTCTCAGGCTCAGTTTGCCGAAGGAATGTAAACGTATGCGTGGAAGACGAGGGCGCGCTCTGTCTGTGAACAGAAATCGACAGGTTCTTTCTGTCCTTTTTTTTTTGGGAGGGTTGTTTAAGTTAAGACAGAGGCAGATGCGAAATGTTGATAGTTTATTACCGTTGCCTAGAGTGCAGCAAGGCTTCATCTACAATTTGAAGGCTCTCTTGATATGATGAGATGAGCAATGCTCTGTTAGATGTGTCTGGAACATACACAATACATAAAACAGCACAAAAATCTCTTAAAATGGCATAACACGCTCTCGGTCAACATCAAAACATAAAATGTATGCTGCAAGTGGCAAATAGTAAGTTTTACTTTTGAAGTAATTTAGAAGTACATTTTATAGATAGATTATAGATTTTACATTAAACCTATTTGACCCCTGACTTCTTATTTCGTGTCTCTTGTCATATGTAAGTCTACGAATTGTTAACAGCTCCATGACAGTGATTTCCACTTAGCCCTCTCAGAAAGGTTCAAAAATTTGATGCTGAGGTACAGAAGATCCAAAATGATCCAATATATATTTACACAACACATATGTATATACATATAGACAAAAAATGATAGGACAAATAAACACAAATTTGTGTAGCAGATTAATTTTGTCTTCTTTCCCATCGTTTGCAGAGCCCAATTAAATTACCATGCTGAATGTAAAGTAAAAAGTAGCCTTTTTTATATATGAATTCTAATACCACCATCCACCCCACCAGCTATAACATTAAAAGGCATATGTATTAATAGAGTTCATGAAGGACAGCACATATTTCTACCCTGTGATATCAGTGACTGTCTATTAAACCATGTTGATTACAAACTCTACAAGTAGCATTTGATCTGTAAAATGTAAAAAAAAAAAAAATACAAAAGTAAATACTTTGTATTTGAATGTATTTGAGGCATCATTACATTCATACATAAGCGAGTGAAAGTTTTCTGGCTAGTTTGTAGCATGTAGCATTATCACTCTTATGTCATTATGTGTCAGCTTTGGTAGTAAATCTGCTGACTTGGTTTGAACCTGAAATTTGAATTTCTATACAAAACAAGAACATAGTTTTTTTTACAAGATATATAAAGAAAGATGTTGGCAAAAATGAGACATAACAATGTTGATAACCCTGCTGTTGTTCCCAATCAGTCCTGTTTCTCCTTTCTCCGGTTCCACTGCTTATTTATCTCAGGAATGAGTGAAAACCTAATTACATACGACAGCACACAGTAACCTGCATCACTCTCTCCAGTCCTCTGGTTATTATCATAGATTAGATGAAAGTGGATTTCAGCAAAAAGCAGCATTTACAAAAAGAAAGATTTACTTACAGTTGAAATGTCTGACTTCATCAGTTGAAAAACTTGGAGGAACAATGCAAACTAAGATTGCCTGGAAAATTAAAATGAAAAAACTTGCCATTTTGGTGGGAGTTTGTGGAAGAGTGTGAAAGTGTTTTACAATAATAATGAAGAGTTATCCCTCTGCTGTGTGCCCTGTTGAACCTGTCCTTATATATACAGATAAAGCATGGAGTCCATTGCCAAGGTTAAATAAACCAGCCCTCACTGGAGTAACTCAGTGAGATTCAGTGTTTCTCTTGTCCTTGGTTGACTGCGTTAAAAAACTTTTTTCTTTTTTTTTTTCCTTTCATTATCTCAGCCACTTGGATGTTTGGTCAATCCTGAAACTCTGCGTAACAGTCCCAGAGAAAACATAATTCTGACCCAGTACATTGTTTGTCTTGCATATAGACTGATAGCTCATATGGGCTTAATTCATCCATATGTGTGCGATGCCGCGCATTGAGCTGTGGTAAAGACATTTGTAACAAAACTTTTACTTAAGGCGTGTGAATACAGCTGCTAATTATAACCTACGTTGTCACAATTAGCAGTCACTGTATAAATCTGTATATTTACTGTATAGACTATGGCTTCTCTGTGAGTGGTCACATCTGCTCGCATCAAATCCCTCTATCAATAGTCACACCATTAATTAATTAAAAAATTAACATGCAGTCAAATTAGTGCTGCCCTTGATGAATACTGTTGTCCTTGCTTACGCATTTTCAAACGTATCTTACTATAAAAATAACACCTTGGAGCATAATGACTTACTGGATAGAACTTGTCAATTCTTTTATATCAAACTTTACTTCAAGGACATAATTTGTGGAATAAAAAGACACAGGATCAACAGCAGTCATTGCCGTCTTTAATGGGTTCACAGTACTGCTTGCTTCAATGTGCCTCTATTCTCCCGAGCCAAAGTTTTAGATGCAGACAGCAGGGATTACCGACAGTGAGAAAGGCCACGGCAGCCATCCTTAAACTTCTCCTCATCACAAATACTTCAGTTAGCGTTCAGGGTCCAATGCCACCAGTGGAGTCAACTGTGAGAGTCACGGCCCATTGATAGTTGAGCAGTGTACTTGAAATTCATGCTCGACATGGCGCTGATGCAACTTCATGATGCTGTGTGTGTGGCAGCAGCCGGCAGCGACCTCAGCAGTGGGCTAAAGATCATCTCAGTTGTGGCTCTCTGTGCTCTCTTGTTGTCACGGTGGCTGCTTTATCTTTAACACAAAACAGTTTAAGCCCAAAACTTCTCGACAAATGAATCCCAGAGTTTGTTGAGAATGAAGCAACTGACATCCAAGGAAATACTTCTGGCATATATCTTAATATTTTGCCCTCACCTTGGCATTAGGCAGACCATCAAGACCTACTCTGACTATGCTTAATTATTTTTATATAGAGGATAGACAAAATATCTGACATCTGTACAAAATAGTGCAATCCAATACTATGGTGCAATAAATTCTGCCTTTTTCAAATTTAGTTATGCTCAGTTTTTCAATGTCAGCAGGTGGTGAACCCACTCTATGGTAATTTCTGCCACTGTAGTGTGTTGCGTTGTAACTCAAATATCCCATATAACAGGCTTTTTCTGACCACTGTTGCTTTTATGCCAACTCTTTTCAAATTTCCCAGTTGCATCAGTTAGAAGTAATGGCCCAGCAATAAGCAGTAAGAGTCTGGCCTCTTTTTTCCCTCTTAATTTTAATAATGCTTTTGAAAAAATTGCTTATAGAGGGCAACTGTCAAAGCTACGGCATTGGTATTCAACTGACAAGACTTGGGGTTACTGATGGTCGGTGAAATGATGCTTTTCATGCAGGTCTGTTTAATAAGAGAACACCTCTTACTACATCAACATACACAAAGAAATTTGTTAGATAACCCACTTTACATATTAATTTAGATCATATTACAGTCAGCGGGCTGCATAATAATGCAATTTATTTTAGTGATGAAGCTCAGTTGTAAAATAACTCATTGGAAATAATATATACATCAGAAAGGTAGTATTTTTGAATGGCAATTCAACCCTCCAGGAAGGAACACTGTATAACACACAAGGCTACGGCAGATGAAGCATTTGCCAGACAAGACTATAGTTACCACTGAGGCACCAAGGGCAAATACTCCATACTGTATTATTGGGAGTTAAACAATTTAAAACAGGTTGAAGGAGAGTTTACATACTACACTTAAAAGTAATTGCACAAGTTGGGTTCATTTATATTTTAAGATGTAAGGCCACAAGCGTGAGGAAATATCCACTGAAAATATATTTCAACAATTAAATTAAGATATAAAACGTGGAAAACTATTACAGACCCCATATTGCTTCGGTTTAGTGCACCAGATAAACAGACTTTGACATCCAAGTTAAATGGCTCAGGGCCACACAACCACATGACTAAACTCTATAGGCAGATCTGGTTCAATTTATCTCCTGCTTCATGGAACATGAAGTATCCAAATGCTCCATTTTAAAATGAGAAAACAATGAAGTGAAGTCAGAGGCAGTATCGTGTCAACTAAATCTCTGTGATACTCACAGATTTAAAATTTATATAACCTTGTATCCTACGTGACTCATTGATGTAAAAGTCAAAAAGAAAAGTAAATTGGTCAAACAAGGCCAAACAACAAGTCTTTGAGAAATGAGTGTTTGAGTCCAGGAGCCATACATTATTTCCTAAGAAACTCACAATGTATAGGAAAGTGATTTTAAAAATTCTTGGGTTTAAGCCTTCAACCAAAGTAGCGCCAAAATTGTATGGGTTTTTCCATGACCCATGCCCCATGCCTCACCCAGGTTTGGTACAACCTTCTGTAATCCAGCCAACAAATAAACAAACATGACCTACTTGGCAGAGGTGATTTCTTTGGCCATAATAATGCATTAGCAACTGAAGGGAGTGGTGGTTCCCAAGGCTGGCCAAGCTCATTGTTACTGGATAGGGCAAGTACTTCTAATTGTAACTGACAACCATTGTCCTACTGGTATTTGATATTTAAAAAAATAAAAAACATATATATAGAGCAGATTCTTATAACAACTGTCACACCATTGTCATCAATGCACAACAACAATCTAAAATCAGCAGTGTTGGTGGGGATAGAGGTGAGTAATGTAACACATCAAACAGGTTTGGCCAACACTGATTCAGAGTCATTATAAATCCTTTGAGCTACCTCTATCTTCATAATGTATGACCTCAAGGCTCATATTTTTACTGCCGCTTATTACTATAACTCTATATCAGGAAATTGCTGCAATTTGAGAGAGATATTTTCCGCACTTTAATACTGAAACTTATGCAATCTCACTGAAAATGTGTTGCTTCTCACTGAACACTCACTAAATATTTTTACAAGTTTATTTTGTTTAGTTTTATTCCAACTCTCACACTCTGCTCACTTGCTATGCTTATCTATGCTATGTCTCATATATTTATTTATTTTATTTATTTCTTTTCTTCTTCCTTCCTGATCTTATTGTTGCCATTACCTACAAAAGGACCTTGGCAAACCATTTCAATCCTTATCATGTAGAACATGTTCTGGAATGACAATAAAAACTACTGGATCCTGTCCTTATTATTGTCCTTATATGCGAAACAAGATACTGAAGCAGCAATGGCTGTGTCATCAGCTTGAATGCTTCTTAACTGTCTTTTAAGCGTTGCTAACATAACAGAATGTGACGTACGTGTACGTTACTGTGTTTTGATACACAGTTTTTTTCCAATGCTCATCAGAATAATCAGAAACATTTGTGCATGTAGTGTAAAAATCACCACAGGATTAAATCTCCTGCAGCAATGCCTCTAGGCTGGTCGCATGCCCATCACAAACCATCATCATTCACCAGTGGGAAAGCAGCGAAGGATCCTGCCCTTCATGGCACACTTGCAACACATACGGCTGTATTAGCTTGTGTTGTGGTTGTCCTTCTCCAGTCAAACCAGTTGAGAGCAACTTCCTGTTTGCTCTTTGCATAAATACAGTTGGATAAAATATTTCAGTCCTATCACAGCCCTGTTGGGAGCTTTGGTTTATTTGTGGTTATTTGTAGTTAATGCTGCTTGCCTGGCAACTTCATGGTGACGTCAAGACTCCAGAAAGTTATTTTACTCATCTAAGAAATATTTCAGCATATGACTGCTCTCTTAGAAAACCTCTGTTTACTTCAATATCATGCACTGAATCTCATGATATCAAGTGGATGACAGAACCAATTAGTTGAATGAGTGCTATGGAGCCTAGCTCATTCATACCAAATTTCACACAATGGCTCGGACGGGCTCATCCAGCAAAATCAGATCTCTTGCAAACATAACCCCTTTTAGAAAGGAAAGTCATCTTATACTTTGCCTTCCTCGCCCAAGGTCAGCCGGAATTGCCCCCCTGTGACCCTCAAAGGATAAGCGCTATAGTAAATGGATGGATAGCCAAACAGGCTACTGAGATAAAGCGAAGCAGGAGATAAGCAGTTTAGCGCCTGGGCTAGCAGATACTAAAGTTACATCCCCGCCACTCCTCTAATTTCAAAGTTGACATCCAAACCCACATGGAGCTGTGACATGTCTCGTATAGTAGGCAGTTTTGCTTTATGAGCAGTTTATTGAAAACACAGCAAATATGTATATTAACAATGAAGCCATTACATAAACCAACTGAAGACAGGATTTTTTCACTGCATTAGAATGGGAGATAATAAAAGTGAGATTTTAACAATATTTTGAAACTGAAATGTGTCCTCATTAGCCAGACAGACTTGGAGCTCAGGCATTTTGGCTTTATTAGATACAAAAGATGGGCACAATAGCACAAACATCATACAATTCAACCTAGGCCAATGAAGTATCCCTACAGTAAATCCTGCCTTTGTGAAGCTTCTTATGTTTCATTTTAGTTGCAACCATATAAGAGAGTTGATTCAGTTCAGTGGTTATTTGGAGGTTTACTGGACAGCATCATATTGTAAGATGTTTGAGATATTTCTCTCTCCCTCTTCACAAACACGACAAAAGAAAACAAAGTAAACCAGAAGAGCTGGGAACAGGGAGAGGTTATATTTTCATTACTGCAGTGCTCACCTGTGAACTCAAATGAAAGAGGCTGTGGCAAATGTGAATTCTTTCCATGATAGTAAGCCAGCATCAGATTCATACAGGCAGGTAAAATGCACTTTCTCAGCAGATCAAAATCCTTCATTGACTGTTTGCTAAACACAGTGGCAGTTTTTATATTTGGCAATCTCATCAAATGTATGGCAGTTACACACCATATGGTCGTGGGGATCCTACCTTTCATAGGGACAGATTAGACAAGTAACCTGATCAGGATCATTGTTCATAATGTAAGGAAAAGAAAAAGCTAATTAAACAGAAGAACTGTGAATTGGGGGTTTCTTTCCACTTTGCTGAAAATGAATCAAAACATCTTCCTCCCACCATAAATTCCTGCATTATCTACATCCACTGTCTTTTACAAATATTTATTTTTTAGTAGTTCATACAAAAATAGCAAGAACAAGATATACATATCAATTGGCTCTGTGCATAAAATACTGCTGATTTGCCTCAGGTGCACATGACAATGAGGATGTGTCTTCTTAACTGTTCATGTAATTTCCAGGGAAGCTTTGACTGCACATAAAGAGAGGGTCCATGGAGGCCACTTTAGCAGCAATAAAAGAATGTATGCAGTGGAGAACGGCTGTCAGATTAGCAAACTCTAGTTCCTGTGGGGGGCGGTGGAGGATGGGGGTGGGGGGGGTCAAGGATAGAGAGACAAGTGAGTCATCGTGAGATGTTCACATTCAAAATACATTTGCAAACTTAATATCTCATGAAAATGTTAATGTTAGTGGGCTGTTTTAATTCATAAGACGCTTGTTCAGAAATGTTTCATGCTAGATGTTCAATAAGATTACCTGCTAGTTGACTGTGGTCAGGGAGTAATAACCAGTGCAAAATAATTCAAACTAAAATTCAACATTTTTTTTATTTTGAAAAAAAAAAAAAAACCTTACCTTCATTTCTATTTGCTTGCTTTCAGCATTCTTGAAAAGGAGTTTTACCCTGGTTTTCCCATCATCAGAGGAGCCTTTTAGTTGAGAGAACTTATATCGCCATAGTATGGTCTACAAGGGAAGGGATTATAGAACACAGAAGGATTTCAGTAATAAGCACAACATTTAAATACCATGTCTTAGAGAGACCCACAGGATCAAGAACTGACATTTTAATGTGCAATAGTGCTTTGAGCAAACGTATAATTTTTAACAAAAGGACATTAGTACTTTGGAACCACTCAATGATAATAAAATTTACCCACTGCAGAGCTGACTCAACACTTAGAAATACTGCCAAAATAATCTCACAATGTACCTTTCATAACAATAGTATACCATTTGGAGACTCCATTGTGCAATGCTAATGACATTTGGTTTATATATGTGTATATTATTTTTTTTTTTTGGGGGGAGGGCACAGATATTCATGAATTATTTGAAAAGTATTTCTAAATACGATGGAAGGCTAAGTAAATGAGCATGAGTACATGGTGTATAAATATAGGAAATAACAATGTCAAACTGCAGTGTCAAGTGCAAGGTAAGAGCAGCACAGAGTGAGGATGTCAACGACAATTGTGAACTCGGTAATACTTTACCTTTGAAGTGCCTTCTGAGCAGGTGAAGCCCAATCCAAAATCTATGGTAAAGCACAGTACATTCCCCTGGCTGCTGCACATGTAGCTTTTGGACTGTTGAGACAAAAATTGACACCCATGATTTTGTTGCTTCACATATCTTTGTAAGGATACACTGTGCAAACAGTGCTGTGGTACATTTCTCTGTGTGAGCAACACTGACCACAGCAATACGTTGCATCATAAACTGCATGTTTTCTCCCACATTTCTGAACAGTAGATGCAGCCTACTATTACCATGTGATGGATAAATAATTCAACTATTCAATCAAGTATTCATCAGACATTTCAGTGTTATTGTCTCCTTTAAAATCATATAAACAGGCCTTTCTTAGAGCAATATTTGAGAAGTCATAGCAGAAAAAGCACCGGTGTTACTACTGGAATTAACAATGGCTCTATTCTTTTTAGGTGTGTTAATGAGCAATACCAGTAAGTTCACGATAGTAGAAACTAGAACTGGCACACTTGAAGAAATTGAGCCCTTATTATTGCTATTAGTTACATCTGCCTTTGACTGGTCAAAATGTCCAGTGTACAAAAGCATATCAATTTTAGTAATCAGCCTGTGATCATTCAGAGCAAACTCATGAAATGATACTTGATATAGTAATTGGGGTCTAAATGCCCAATCAACATTTAAAAAGGTCCAAATTTCTTTGTGGAATCTATTCATTTTAATTAAGTCAACTTTGGTGAACTTAGAGGGAAAAAAAAGATTTGAACTTATTTTACCTTAATCAACCAAGCTCTAGTGACATATAGTTAGCTTCTTATTGAAGTCAAATACTTAAATGTATATTTCGAGTATGTAAGTATTATTAACACTTTATTTTTGGGTTATAGCATGTATTCATGAATCTTCGTGTCCCTCACCCACTGAGATCAAGGTTATAGATGATTTCAGTGTCTTTAGCAAGAGTGAAGACCACTTTGAACAAGTTGGGATTTAACCAAACATCACTGGATCTGGACACCCAGGTATTCAGAGGATGTTTTTGCTCCAACGGCACAAATCAAGGATTTTGTTTTAAAACTGCCAAACTGAAGGACAATCAATTTCTATATAAATAACTATTTAACAGCAATAACATATACATCATCCCTCCGATAACAGACCCCATGCTACTTCCTTAAACACAGCAGTGATATTAAAGAGCCGTTGGCATGGTCAGATGCTCTGTAGCAATCACAGCCCATCTGGTACCTGTCTCAATATACCTAAATGTTTAAGTGCTCAGTCTCCTTTCCAGTTGCAGAATCCCTAGAGCTGAAATGAACTTTTTAAATGTCAGATCCTTGGCTCGATCCTTTTTTGGTTAATGATCTGATAACTGAAAAATATTTGCATTGTATATTTTTTATTTGAGCCCTAGTTAAACAGTGTTGCTGGCATATTAATACTGATAGAGGCTTGTCCTCCAAACTATCAGTTTTATCAGTCAGTCAGACAAAATAGGAAAGGGGGGATGCATGTTTTTTCTCAACACAGTTCATGTGCAATGACATTGAGCTGGGTGAATTCACATCATTTGAATATCTTGCTCTTAAAGCTCACAGCAGTATTATCACTGTTAATTATGTGGCCACCAAGATATACATCAGGTATCCTCAGAACTGATCTCACTTGGTATATGATAGATGGATCCTGAATGGAGACTTGAGTATTCATATTAATCAAGAAAATGATTCCAGCTATGGATCGTGTGAATTTTCTAGGCAGCTTTGAACTCATCCAATATGTAGACGATGCCACTTAACAACATAGACACTTTCTAGACTTTGTAATAATGACAGGGTTGCTTTTTGATATCAACCTAATCTTATCAAAGACTCAAAATCTAAAAGTGATTCCTAGATGACGAGGCAGAGGCAACGTTTTCTAATCTTACGAGATTATTTGAGCCAGTCCTGTCATTTACTTTAAAGTCATGTCCTCTTCAAACTGGCATTTTCCTAGATGCCTTTAAAACAGCTGCTGTGAAACAATATCCTGGAAGAATTTCAGTTTGTACCAAACCACTAAAAATGTTCTTTCTAAAATTATCAGCAAACTCAGACTGAACTCAATGTGCCAGTTCTTGTCAAAGCACAGCCTTTGTTACAATTGACCATGAAATCTGAGTCAATCATCAAATGAAAAGTTGTTTGGTTTATACGTCTATGGAAGGGAGTTTTATATCAGTCTAGCTGAGCTTTTGTCCCAGAAACACGACATCTGCACTGGGGTTGCACAAAGGGGCTGCCTTAGCCTCGTATTCTCATTAAATATGCCGCAACTTGGTGACTTTCTCAGAGAGCACATAGTATGTTTCCATAGTTATGCAGATGACATACAACTATACATCTCTGCAGACCCAAATTCTGCTGCAGCTTTAAACTCCATTACTAATAATAATTTCTTAAAAAGGACAAAACTAAAATCCTACCAGGTTGAGCAAAAACAAATAGAAATTCAGATTAATAAGGGACAAAGCACATTCGTACAGGTTTAGCTGCTCTGCACTGGCTTGCTGTTATAATTGGAATTGATTTTAAGGTCCTTCTCCTTTTATGCAAAGCCCTTCATGGGCTCAGACACAGCTATGTTGTTAACTATCTTGTGAACTTTTTGCCTTTAAGAACAGTGCCACCTATTATTATCGCAGCTTTGCAGCAACAGCCGTAAGAACATCTGCATGTTAAATGTTTTTAATGTAAAGTGAGAAATTTATCTCCTCACTTCAGCCTTTAACTGTCTGTGACTTCCCTGATACATGCCTGAAATTATTTATGCTTGGCATTTATTCACTGCTGCATTTTTAAAAAAAAAAAGTCTTACATTTTTTTATATTCAGTATGGTAAAACTATAATATGGTTTTATTACAATAATAAGGGGATTCCTTTTTTATGTCCATTCTGTTTATTTTAATCTGAAGTACATATAGCTACATATAGCTTATTTTATAGTTAAGAACTTTCAACAGCATTTTTTGTGAAAAAAGGTGAAATATAAATGAAGTGCATTATAGTTATTCTTTTATACTCACAATATTACTTTGCTCATATCCTACACTTTGCATGTAGCAAGCTCTCATTAAATTTCTGACAACAAGAGGAAAGCTAAATTTTCTTTCCTTTTTTTTTTTTGCTATTGGCAAAAAGCAGCATCCTGTGCAGCTTCCTGATTGTGTCAAAACACATGACAGAGGAAATCCATTTTGGAAACCATAAATCTTTAACATTCATTTTGCCACTCCAACACAAACAAGAAAATGTCTCAATTCTTTATACAGGTATTTTAAAGCACTAATGAGAACTTCTGATATTGTCTGAAGGTTACTCTTCCTACATGACTTCGTTTTTGGTGGTATGTGGTATATACCATACAAGAAGTGTAGTCACTTTTTCTTTTCTTTTTTTTGCTTCTTTCACTTGAGAACACTGTGGGGACATGATGATTTTAATTATAGAGTGCAGTGAATATGCCATGGGACTGTACAGTCCTTTGACTTATGCCTCAAACCAGCTGTCTTTAGTAGTGTTGTGAATTCAGCTGTGACGCAGATAAAAAAAAAAAGAAAGAAAGAAAGAAAAAAAAAAACAGTGGCAGGCCAACTGCTAAGTTCTTGCTTTCACCACATTTAAGACCGTGTTGTGACATGCTGAGCAGTGACTACATACACTTTACTAATTGGAAAGGATTTTTCTGTGGGAATTAGCAACATGTAATGCAACATGAAATATTTTCTTAAAGAAAATCTCCTTAGCCAAGTCTGACAGAAATAACAGCATGTGAGGGATTTAATAAGACAGAGGACAGGTGTGAGAGAAACTCTTGCAGAAGTGTGCAGTGTCGCACATAAAAATGAGAGAAAATGAGGAGAAGGTTAGAGTCCTACAGTCACATTGTTTGAATTCAACATAACAGCAACAGAGTAATTGAGGTGAAAGGCAATGTTTTCCTGACCTCTTCTGGTAAAACTATCCAGTCCCTTGCACCTCAGATGACACCTGTTGGGTGTGCTCTGTCTCACACCCAGCAGTGATGTAAATGTGGACGGACCACACCCTGTACAAATCCCAGCAACATGATAAGTACTAAAAACTGCAGTACTAAAAACTTGAACTATTCAACTTCTAGTTCTTAAAGGTTCAGAAGGCCTATTGTCGTCTACAGCCACTACCTGTACTGTTTAAAACTAAAACAGGTTGGGCTGGTGTGAAGTCAGTTTCATCCTGTGTTATGCTGTCTGTCAAATGCTTAATGTTTGAAAGCAATTAAAATCTGTATTATAATGAAACAACTCATTTGGGATGTTTGACTTATAGCAGTATTTTTTACACTTGCTTGATGCTGGCGTGCACAGACGCAGCGGCTGAGTCTGTAAAACGAGCAGCAAATTACGTTGTACAATTGTGCGATGACAATAAAGGCATTCAACTGAACTCAATTCAGTTCTGTTGGTCAAGCCACCACTTTGTTTCAGACCAACATATTTCAACAACTATTGAATTAAATGCAATGAAATTGCTCACAATCATGTTCCCTACATGATTCGTAATTCTTATCTCCTGCCATCATCAGTTAGAATTTTTCAATTGCCCATATTTGATTCATGGCCAAAAATCTTAAAAACTAACGACATTCCCGTTAGCCTCAGCTGCAATATTTGTTTAAAGCTAATTAGCAAATATCATCATGCAAATATGCTAAACTAAAATGGTGAACATGGTAAATATAATACCTCATCAGTTGGTGCAGTATTTACCACTCTGCAACACTCAAGCAATTGCTTGTGTAAGATCAGTTTGTTATTGTAAAGCTTTGGAAATGAATTCAATGGGAATATGTGAGCAAAAGCTGTTTCACCTGTTAACATAAATAAGATTTTATTCTTGTCTAAATGTCTTTAAGAAGCTGTTACAATGAAGTTTGAACTACGAGTTGTATTTAATAATAAAAAACAAGTGAAAATCCCTTAAATTATTTAAGAAATTATATCTAACCGTTTAAAAAGTGAGATTGATGCAAAGTGCCTGAAAGCAGGGCCAGCCTCTGTAGTTTTGACCTTTACCAGCTGTGGGTAACAACAAGCATGTGTATGTTTTTAACATTTAACATTTCACATATGGAAAACTGGAAAAAGTTGCTCACTGCCCAAGAGGAAGGGTTATTTTTAAGGAAAAAAAAGGAAAAGGAGAACTAGCAATATGAACTAAATAAATTGTGCATTTGGTGATGAATATTCAGACTTTGACCTAAGGCGTTATTGGAGGAGAATATCACAAACTTGCATAGCATGTTTGTTTGCCATTAAAGCCAGTAGGACACCACAAAAGTGAAATATGATACAACTTGATGTCTTGCTGCGAGTTAAAAGACCTCATCAATGCCATGTTGGGTTTCATCATCTCGGAAGAAGGATAAAAACGCACAGAGGGAAATGCAACCTGGACAATTTGTCCATTACACCCCCTACATCTACCCCATCAGCAATGTTTATGTAATGCACACATCCAGTAAGTCTACAGGCTACGTCGGACTCTGCTGGGTACTACTGAGAAACCACAGGAGGCCGGCCTAATTGCCTGGAGAACACAGAATCACAGGCAAATTGAAATCCTTCATCACTTTCATTGGCTTCCCAAAGGATGGTGTCCCACATTTACATCATTAAAGACTGAGAAAATGCTACATTATCATTCATCGTGTTTACTTTTATACTGATATTGGTGAAAACTGCCCATGCCATCCTGCCTTCAAACTCCAGTTACTTCGAGAATGCTCTCATTAAATATCCACTTCAGTGTATTTATTGTGCTGGTCTGCTCCTAAATGTTGTCTTTATTTGGATGTGTACACCACTCAGTCTATCCAGAATAAGATTACACTGTTTGAGATGTGTGTCTGTCAGACTGGATTTGAACTTGTCCTTAACATCACTTACAACTCGACAGTTGACACTGATGTCACATCCAGAGTGGATCCTGCCCAATTAGCTGGCTAAGAACTAACTGTGTGGCTGCAGCATCAAACACCCCTGCAAATTATCATTACCCTTTGAAGCTAATGTTGCCTAGTGCAGCAGTCCATTCTTCATTTACCATGCAGATGATTTTTGCAGGAAAAAAAATGATATCGGTTAATGTATATCTCCACACCTTTGTTGTTGGCAGCAAAAAATAAAAAATAAAAAAAAAAACAAAAAACCTTTTCTCTTATACCTCCTTATTAACATACTGTACTGGATGTATCTATCATATAACAAAAGGTGCATGGAAGAGACAAAACCTGGACAAACCAATGTCCCACTTCTAAAGAAACCTGCAAATATTTAATCACAATATGGCACAAATTGCATACAATACATTTCACCAACAAACCAACTGTCTTTGACATCTTTATTCTTCTCATTAATGACAATAGGCAATAGCTCCTTTGGTTGGCTAAAAACCACACCTCCCACAGACTTTTTACCAGCTGACCTGTAGGAATGAGAACAAACAGGATGTTGTGATAAAAGGGTTAGCATTCTCACCAAAAGGTGAATTGGAATTGGAAAGAAAGTGCTAAAGAGCTAAATACAGCAAATGTCATGCTATAAACTCTGGTGTCAGACACAGGTTTCCACATGGAAAACAACACGCTTTTTGTGAACAGGATTTTTTTTTTTTTTTTTAGCATAACTACAAACTAATGTTATTATGATGTGTTAACTTCTGGCTTTGGAAGTAACTCTTACTTACTCAGCTTACCACTGTAGCGAGTAAATACTGTATTTACATAATGCCACAGTTTTACTATTGTGTTTGTTTACATTGTATTGCTCCTCTTGTGCCTGTTAAGATCAAATCTGCATCATAAAACACCAATTTCACAACCACATTTTTAAGAAAGGACAAGAAAGACTTTTACAGAATCTTCAAGAGCCTTGAATTAAGGAGTTACAATGAGATTGGTACCGTTGATTTTGAGCAGTTGCTGTTCAACTTCAATGAGGGCCCAATATTATCATCCTTTTTTTGTGAGTCATTACAGTACAGTTAGGGGGGTCACCTCTATGAGCATTACACTGTATTCTCTTTATCCTTGTTTGGGATTGTGTCATCAACTGTGCAGAAGACAGACCTAGGCACTTCCCTTTGAAAAGATTAAGGAAGCAGCTTCACCACACGTGTATGCTGGAACAACCATTTTGTCTTCATCCTTGGGAGTTCATCTTCTGTAAAAGTGAAATATCTTATTTTGAAATTCAGCCCTCTTTTATGAGGCTTGTCCAATGTTACTTCATGCAGGAACTAATAGCTTGCTTAAGGCCATACAAAGAATGAAGAGCATCACACAACCAAGATGATATGGACTACACTGTAATGTTTGTAAATACTGACAATATTCATATTTCTATCATGACACACATCCTCTCTGTTATTTTCTGCTATGCTTGAGAGCTCTGAGAGCAGAGTTTTATCACTATGGGACCTTAGAGAAGCACAAAATTAGCACACATGCTGACATAGCTCATGCAGCTGCCCTGGAGAACACAGTCGCTCTGTCCATTGGACTGATAGCCTCGCTCTGTCCAATGTCGAACTTGCACCTTTGTTGTTAAAGCGGTTTATATTTTTGCATGTGTCATCTTTTGTTGCCTCATTTTGGTACATCAAGCCAACATAGTCTCATTGATGCCTGCAGATAAAGTTGATCAGAGATGACCAGTCAGACATCAGGAAGATGTAATGAGACCATTTCAACCTCAGAAACAAACTCAGACAAGTCACATTAGAGCTACTCTGGGTTTTTTTAATGAATTTTTTGTATAAGATGAACACACACATGGGTTTAACAATATTGCTCTCGTCTAGCTTTCTGTTTGATGAAAGAAAGAAAGGCAGTCGGCATGTTTGTTAGGCCTTAAAGACACACACCTTTGTTTTCTGGAAAGTAACAGTCACAATGTAAACCTAACTTTACTTCCCCACAATCCCCATACGGTATCTTTAAGGTGAGATGTTTGCTTTAGCTAAAGTGTTTTCAAGTACTGTGTTTTGGTTCGATAAGAGGAAATGCTACAATGACGATGACCAACTGGTTGTTTCCAGTGAGTGGTCATATGTGGTAAACTTCCCCACCTCTGATAAAGAGCAGGATAGAGCTGCTTATCTGCTCTTTACAAAGATAAGCATCTAGTAATGTCCACTGCACTACTGGAGTGAAACGAAGCTAGTCTCAAATTTAAACATTTATAGATATTTATTTATTTTTGCATAATATTGTATGTGCTGGTGGCGTTCTCATCGAAAGGGTACCACTCCCATCTATAACAAATGCATCATGGGATGCAAACATTTGTAGAAGAAGCCCAGCAAAGATATAAGTAATTTTATCTACATGTGTTTACTTTCACTTGTGCACTGGTATAAATGTCATGTTGTTGTACATAAAACATACATATCCCCTCTTCATTTAATCTTTGGGAATTATAATATGCAGAATTAACTGGAGAACATAACTGAGCGTGGTGAAATTACGACTCTAAACTCTGAGTGACCACATGAGCCCTGCAGATATAAAGGGATTATACATGGTCCCTAAGACTTTCACATTGATGGTTTTAGCTAAAGAGCCAGAGTCCCGTGCCAGAATCAGCCATGCTGCTTGCTGGTATAATACCCACATATACTGTCCTAAAGGACAACTGGTGAAATATGGAGCCATTTAATTATATTTGGTTCCCATGTTGACCCGGAAAGGATTTCAGTTTGCTAGTGATTCAAATATCATCTGACAGGTGCTCAGCTTTGTAATATTTATAAATGTCCCTACTTAAGGGTCCTGAGCACCAAAGCCCTCTGGCTTCGTAGCATTTTTAGCCTTTATCTTTGGTTGGCTGCACTTGTGGGGTGAAGGGGTGGGAATGGGGTAAAATTATAAAAGGCACTGCTGGCCATTTCATGAAGAGTCTGACCTGACATATGGCATACTTTCTTAATGCCCGAATACAGTGTGTGATTATGGCTGTGTGGAGGCTTTAAAAGCTCAATGAGAAACTGATGATGCTACAGACTCAGATATAAGACCAATGAATGATTACAGTAGTGCTTTAAGCAACAGACCCAGGATCTGTGCTTATAATTAACTTTATTTATCATAGGGAACTCTTTCTGCAAAAACTAAAAGTTCTGCTCTTTCTGCCTTTGTCTCAGTTTATTGATACTAGTTAGATGGAAAAAGAAATAAGGAAAGAATCAAGCACTGGTGGTGAAGGCCATAAAGAAGTGTATCTGTTATTCACACTTGGTGTTGTTTGAAAATACTTTGCCCTCATCTCACTGTTTTGTTTCCACAATTCTTGAAATTATTCAGTTCTGTATTTAAATGGACACAAACACATGTATGAATACATGCCTCATGTTATAGTTAAGTGTTTTCATCCAGCTTTCCCGAATGAAAATTAATAGCTGGCCTTGTGATACATCTTATGTTATATTTCTGTTGTGTAGGGATGGTGAAAAACTGTTGCATTTCATGAAAATCTTTCTCTATAACATTTCTTAGTGTTTTCAGGTTCTGTAGAAGACCTGCTTTAGATAGACTCTCTTCAGCATTTGATTTATAATATGTAATACTTTTTAATTTTAATAATTTTAACAATATAAAATATGAAATATGTGACAGAGATACAGTAGAATAGAGAATGTTTTACTGGATTTTTTAATTGATAATGTACGAAACATATTAATCCAATATGTTTATTCATGTTCTGTTTGGCCCAGACTGCTCAAAGATCAATTAACCAGGCACAAGATGGAGGTCACACAGAACCAAGCATCAGTATATTTTATGCATTAGATATACATAAACATACATTTATACTGTAATGGAAAAATTATTTCTTCATACTTTGAATAAACTTACATTATATAGCCTTGAACATTCTTGACTATCTGAGAAGAAGTGGGGAATAGTTTCTCCTGAATCAGTTTTACTACCCCTCGACAAGTTGACAGCTTTGATGGTACCCAGGACTGAGCAGACGCGTACAGCCTGACACTGCCTCCTTTACTTCTTAACTATAAATTGAATGCACGCTCTGTGGTCGACAGTCTATAATTAGTGGCTGTACACTGATCCTTTGCAAAGTCCTTATTAAAGAACATAAAGACAACTTGGGTTTTTGTCAATGTTCTGTTTTTGGATTTCCATCACAATACAGTGGGGACTGACACCACATAGTATACATCCTTGTCTTTCATGGGGGACCCATCATTAATATAATGCATTCCCTAGCCCTTAACTCTAAACTTAAATGTAACAAATTGATGCCTAACCCTAACTAACCGAACCTAATTCTAACCCAACCCCAATGGCCTTTGTATACATTGTGCATTGTACATTATTTACCCTACCCTCTGATGTAAATCAGGTGGACCGAACAATGAAAAAAATACTGTGTCTGCATAACACAGACAGAGATGAATCAGACCCACAAAGTGCAATGAATCTTGATACCTGTGGCTGAACAAATCTCAGTCAGTTATAATGAATTGTTTAGTATTTCTATACTTACTGTCAGTTTGCTGCATTCAGGTGGACAACCACAGTATAGCCATTCAGCTCTCCAGCACAACATAACTATATTCTTGCTTGTCTTGGGGCACTATTGATTATGTTATCATGACTTAACACATAATACATCATCCTGTCAACTTCTCTTCTCCTCTCTTATGTTTATACTTGTGTTAAAATGCCTCCTCAATTAATAACGCCTAGTGAGTTACAATAGAGATATTTCAGCAATCTAATGTAAGTAAAGATATTAAATATCAACACGGAGCACACCGGTAGCAATCATAAATTGTATGCAGCCGGATATAACAGCAGGGAAAAGTATTGTGCATCTCAGATCCAGCTGGTCCTGTGTGTGTGTGTGTGTGTGTGTGTGTGTGTGTGTGTGTGTGTGTGTGCATCTGTACTGGGCAGTAGATGCAAGCATAGTGAAGTCTGCAATAAAAGTTTTAACACAAATGGAATGAAGATGGCAAAAACTGAGGGGGGGGAGCCTGGACTCACCCTGTGTCTCTATGACTGTTCAGGTTTCAGCCTCTTGACAGACATGAGAGAGCAGCAACTGAGAATTGCTTAACAATGCACCCTCCACAAGAGCTGATCACTTTTACACTTGACACATATTTGCTTGAGAGCCAATTTACTGGCTCATTGAGGTGAGGACTAATTCTTTAGGTTATTCACACTAAACGAATTTAAAGTAACAATGACATTTATGGAAAACAGAGAGGCGCCTAAATTCCAATTTTAAATTCAATTAATTTCTTAACAAGAGACATTTTAAAAAAGAGGACAGAAACCACATTGTGTCAACAGAAGAAAACACTTTCCGTCACGTGCAATCACAGTGGAAGCATTAAGTGGACAGCAGGGGTGAAAAAACAAACGCGACCAATTTATTACATTCAATATCAAAGTCTAATGTAGTGCTAATGAGTCGTCAGTGTTTCAGAGGCAATCTTACCGACATGGGAAAATATCATGCTGTAATCAACAGGTGATCAAAAGTTACACTTGAATAATTGACTCAGTGTGGTTTCATCTCATCTTAATTACTGTCCAGACATATGGTGGAGAGCAAACGGAACAAACAGCCCGTGTGGTGACACTCTGTTTTCTAATATCAGCTAATATATAGATTGAATTAATCCCCTCAAGAAATCTTTACACAAATCTTTAGAAAAGATAAAGTACAATTTTATTCTCTTTAATTATTATAGTTCTGATCATTCTTAACAACATATTTTCTTTGAACACATGTTTAATGTATATGTTTTGTTATTGTGTGTATATCATGAATATGAAGTCATTCTACTCTGTTAAATTCATGTTTATATGAATGTAGATGCTCTGTACTGTATTGTCATGTTAATTAAATTGACTTTACACAGAAACACTTCCAGTGCAGCTAAATGCAAATCTATACAATACCTCTGGCATAAATAGCTTATACTGTTCTCTGCTACACTTTGTATTCTGCAGAATCCAGTGTTGCTGTCATCTACGGCTGTTGATGCTACTTATCTGCCTTCTGGCTCGTAAAAAACAAACTAAAAGCACACAAAGCGCCATGGTCTTAATTTCAACATCAAATGCTTCATGGTGCCCTTTGAGGTTGGGAAAAGGTGTTGTGAGAGGCTTTGAGAACTCCTTTAATCCAAGCTGCATTCAGAAAATTTCAGGCTCTTTAGTAACAGAAAAAAAAAGAAAAGTCCTATGTGGAAATACTCACTCGTATCCTCTGCACTTCCAAGAAGACAGCTCTTTGGAAGGACTTCTCCCAGATAGCTAGGTCGGTGGCCAGCTCTACCCTGAAGGTGTGGCTCTGGCCGTGGCCGACCAGAATGCTGAAGCACAGAGACTCGTTGTCCTGCTGCTCAGGTGAATGCTCCAGCCCCAAGTAGAGCCTCGCCTGGAGCCAGCAGTCCTCCGCCATCCACAGCTGTAGCACAAAACCGTCATTATTACATGTGGACCAAAAGGCTTGGCCGTCTCTTCACTTTTTTAATGCTTAATTCAGTTGAACGAAGAAATAAATTACTTATTTCTCAGTTTAAATGAAAAAGGTTCTACATATGCAGGTTTGTGGATCAGAAATATCACCTCAGGTCAAGAAAGCCTTGTTTAGTTGGATCCTTGATATACTATTCTGTCGGCTGAGGAAGAATAAAAAAAGCCATCTATACTGAGATGAGAACTGCAGTGATCAAACTTTGAACAGCCCCGATGCACATCACAGCACCCTGCTCTTAAACATACCTTGTGAACCTTGAAAAGAACCTCATAGAGGTTATACGTTGTTTCAGCTTGTCCCCAGTCTGCGGCACTGATCTGAGAAATAAACATCAAAGAGTGCGAGATGAAGAAGCAGCATATCAAGACGAAAAGCAAGTTAAAGTAAGGCAGGTAGCTTAGCTGTGTGAATTCTTGGATGACTGCTACTGTCAGGGAACAAAATGGATTTATCCTGTTGTACTCTGCACAGGTGCAAAATAAGCACCAATACTACTTAAATGTACTGCACCTTTAAGGATACAATACTTTCCTAGTAGTGTGAAAATGCACAGGCTGGCAGTAGTAACGCCACTGGAGTAACACATCAATCAGGCTATGCAGGAGAGTCCTGGTTTTGTTCCAGAAAATTTCATTTACATTCACGGTCTCTTTCCATCATACACATTTTGATATCATCTGTGCACCAACTCAACCAGATGTAAAAATTTCCTGCAATATTCAAACTTTTTTTTTTTTTTTTTTTTAAATTTCCTGTTTTTCCATTCAGGTTTTTTTAAAGTGGAAACTGAAAGTGTCCGTAAAAACAGCTGGTTTGAGTTGCAGTTGCTGTGTGGATTATGTCATTTGGTTCGTCTTTGCAGGGATGGTAAATCTATGAAAAACGATATCATATCTTTGTTTATTTAAAACTTCTGCCGTCAGCTGCCTTTAACGAACAGTTATTAGCCCCAGGCCTCTACAGATTTAGCCAGCAGAACAGAGGAGGCCTGTTTCACAGAAGACGATGTCACAGGAGCAAAAGCACAGGCAGAAATAACCCAATTATGATGTATTTCATTTACAGTATCAAGGATCGTGCACGCTGGCTCACACTGTCATGGTTTACTGGGATACGATCTGTCAGGAACACTTAGGGAGATATTATGGATTACCTAAATATGAAAGAAAGAAAGTTGAGATGACTTAAGCATATGTGCTGCCATACTGGTACATTTGCGTGGGAGCTAAAGTTCTTTTTAATGCTAAGGAAATACGCATCTTTGTTTTACTTTGCTAAGATTAGACATGTTGATATTCTACTTCAAGCGCTGCAGTTATGTAGTAGGATGTAACACGACCCACATTTTCAGAAAGGGCAATGAAAGGCTTTTCCGAAAAATGGAGGACAACAATTTACCAAACTTTCAGAAAAGCTTTACAATACAAGAATGTTTCAAAAAGAAACTTAAAAGACACTAATGGTGCTGCCTGTTGAATCGCTACAGGTCCACTGTTGCACAGTTTGGGGGCTCTGACAGCAAAGGCCCAGTCACACTTAGTCACAAGCCGCACTCCGTCCACAAACTGACATGCGGGGTTAATAAGTCGTTGATAAAGTCCTTGATTAAATTGCATTAGCTAAAGAGCTGACCTTTTTTGTCTGTAGCCTGTGTATGTGGTGGGATGCTGAGAACACAGCCCAACAACTGCTGTACATGCCAGGGCTTAATGGAAATGCAAGAAGTGAAAGGTCTCTATTTGCCATGACGAGCAGCAGTCATTGTGTTCATATAGTTTTCAACAAGGCCAAAATCTACAACTGTCATAAAAATGTGAACATAATAAACTTGTGCATTTAGCCAGTTGTCCATTATGTTATGACAACACACACATACAAGAGTGGCTGATAACAGTGTGGTTCACACTGACCTGAACATCAAGTACTATCTGAACATAAACATGGAGATAACAACGTTTTAATTATTTATCTCCATGCTAGACCACACAGTGTCTGCTGAGGGTTCTTTGACATCATTTATCAGCAAAAACTATGACAAGGTTTTATGTACAGTTTGGCAACTTTATCATAATGTCAGACCGTCTTCATATCTAAACAACCACCCTGACATTCACTCTACATCTTATCATCTACATCAAAACAATTCCCCAGTAATTAAAGAATGTTTCATGATTTTGACTTTATTTTTTCTTATATTCCACATATCCTATGAAAAGACCAATACCAACAAATAAGTATTTCTAACTTGTGTCTGTAGGATGAATCATTTCCAAAAAACAATTTTTTTTTTTTTTTTAAATTAAAAAAAATACACATCATTGAGCCATAAACCTGCCACTGAACATGGACATACCATGAACACACAGACTGTAGTTTATTCTGAATCTCACATACATTGTTCTGGTGATCTACATATTCACTAATGCACTAAATCTGTATTCATCCGCAGCTCAAAGTAGTCCCCCACAAATTCCACTATTTAACATTGTTTAAGGAACATTTGCAATGAATGCCCAGATGTTTTGGTTAAAAAATATAAATGCTGATGTTTTCTGTCTTTTCATCTTCATACTCCTTTATAATTTAATTCACTGTGCAGCTCAAAGGCTACTGGCAGGTACTGGCATCTTTAAAAGGTTGTGTAAATTACATGTAAACAAAAATATAACAGTCTGATACTTTTTCATAAGATCGGCTGACAATACAATAACATCAGCTTTATCTTTTATGTATTTGTTGTCTTTGGAAATCTTGGCATGAGGAATTTAGTACCATAGCAGGGTTGCAGATCTGGGTCAGAAAACTCAGTTTGTCTCTTTCAGGCCACTGGCAGACAGGGGTCCCCCCCCCCCATGTAATTACTCTAGTGCAGAGGAGTTAGATTAGAGTGGTGCTTTGAATATCCCGAGGTTAAATGAACGCCTATGAACAGTGTGCAACATGCTACACTGAGCAGTGAGCACAGTTTTACATGCCATGCACACTGAGACCGGCATGGGGCTTCTCAGTAGATTTTGTTTTCCAGGGCTTGTTTCATTAAAGCACATGCATTAATGCTCTCTTAATGCAATCCACGACATACCGTATTCAAACCCTCTACCTCAGGGATATCAGCTACAGCAATATTTCAACAAAAGCCAGAGGGTAGGTCTGGCATTTCACAACCCACCTGCTACATTTAGTAGCTTCAATAACTCCCCTAAGCATCCATTATGTTTAAAGCAATCTGTTAAAATCACGTCTCTCACTAACACCTCGTCAACATGATTTGTTGGTCCAAGTTTAACAATAATTTTCATTTCTGAAGCTGTTTTGCATTCAGGCAAAGCTCAATGTAGGTCTCACCTGCTCCTAGGCTACAGTCATTTTCTTTTTTATTAAAGTGCCACAAAAGCTCAAAATGTATTTTTTTTTATTCACCTCAACTTCTGACAGACTTTCAACTCGGCATTAGAAAAACCCCTGCATCCACTGCCTGTGGCATGTTCCATGTAAAGGAAACATCAGTGACATTTCCTTGAGCATTTGGACAACTTTTGGACCATATATGGTTCATTAAAGACCATTCGCTCCTGTTAATGAGTCTCTTTGCAGAGGTTTGATGATGGTTTAGAATGAAGACCATTACATAAGCAAATGACTTTCAGCTGTGGTAACAGTACTAATCTTTGTGAAGAAATGACCTTTTAAATGAAAGAGTTCAAAAGAGAAACTTTTGAACAGATGATTGGTAACTGAGATCCCTAGAGAAAATACAGATATCACCCACGACGATGTTGAAAAATCTCCCACAGTGATATTTCTCTCTTTGCTGTGGCGACACCCCTAGCAGAACGAAAGCCAGTCCAACCCGACACAGGCCTGTTTGATGGAATCAACAAGCCCAGTTTGAGAGCCTCGGATTAAACAAGGGCAGACTCTTGTCCCTGCCATGGAAACAAGCAGCTGTAGTGACCGTCTCTAATCTTACACACAACATCGATGCAGACAGGGAATTGCCAATATGTGCCGTTCAGACAGCCGTGTAATATGCTACAGAAAGGGGGTCTTCTGTAGAGCTGTGCTGGAGACTGGGGCAGACAGAAATGCACTGGTCTCCAGCAGGTATGTAATCTGAGGTGACCTACATTACACGTAGATATGCGAGTTGAATAAAGCAGTCGAATTATCATGGTCAGATGAAGCGCTTCATTTCCACCAAATAAAATTAAAGTGTCAGCAGCATGTCAAAGGGCAGCGCTGGCAGCGCTGTCACTATGTTCATGAAGAAAAGCTGTGGCTCATCTTAAAGGCAAGAGTTTTCTTTGTTTGCTTTCATGGCGGGGGTGAAATTAAAAAAAAATTAAAAAATGATGCACTCGCATGTGGTATGAGTGAATATGATGCTACAGACAGCAGCTGCTTAGCTTCCCTTTAAATAAAGACATAAAATGTAGTAAAATAGCAAGTTATGGCTTTTATGGGAAGCTGTGTGCTGGACTATTTTTTGGCTGGATACACAGTCCTCCTGATTGACTTCCTGTCACCATGCCAGGCTAGCAGTTTCCCTGTTTCCAGTCTTTAAACTAAGATTTTATAAGCAAAGCTACACCAGTTGTCTACGGCCATTCACTTCATATTTACAATACAGACATGAGTGGTATCGATCCTCTCAGAACTGTATTTCTCAAATTGTGGGACTATTATTTACTTGAGAGTTGGAGGGTCAAAAGAGATGCTGCAGATGAAGCACTGCTGTCACCACACACTGAGACGTCCTTCCTGAAAGCCCTCAAACTGTAACTTTTTATACAACCTCATAAAGTGCGACTTGGGCGTGAAGAAAAAAGGGCCACAAACACCAGAAGTCTGTCCTCAATGTGCGGCTTGAAAGTGATTGAAAACCTGTCGCAGCCGGTTCATTTTAGAGGAGAAACACAAAACGCCATCTTCTTGGGAATCTTCTGAACGGAAAAGGTGAGCCACAATAGCTTGTCAAACAGCGTTAATGGGGGATGAAAGCTCTCTCAGCAGTACAGACGACAGGCCAAGGGAGACTCAACAACTCACAAGCGTGCACACGTGCCACCTTGGCACCGCAAATCACAGAGTCCAGGGAGTAACTGTGATTAACCTGCTGAAACTCTTGCCAAATGAAGTAAGAAGATGAAAGGGCCACATTTTGGGCAACAGTGGTTTTTATACTAATGGAAGAACGGAGCTTATGTCATATCACAAACAAGCAGAGCACAGAAGGATACATCCTGTTGACTGCTCCTGGCAGCCAAGGCGGGAACATTTTAAGTTACTAGTAGACAACATGGCTTTTCGACAGTGTAAAAAAAAGTAAATGTGCTTTACATGCATTGAAACCATTTTAAGACTAGAATAAGGGCACGGGGCATTAATTACTGGCACTACAGCTACTTTGATGATGTGGAGTCTTTAAATGTATTAATCTGTCACTTAAACTGAAACAACACAACCTAACTAACAAATGGCCACTGAGGCTATGATGCACATCAATGGTAAATGGCTGCATTTTTATGAGAAAGTATTTTACAATTTGCCTCAATTACATTCTCACCCACACACACACACGCACACACACACACACACACACAGATGGCAGCTGTACAAGGTGCCGGCCTGACTTTCTGTAGGAATTGTTAGTTCAAACACTTAAACATGTGGGTTTGAGCCGCCAACTGTGAACAACCTGCTCTACCTGAGCCACAGTTTGGCTGCAAATTTCTAACTCCGTAACGCAACTTCACACACTTATACTGCACAGTTATACTGCAGTTAAAATCGAAGATAATGTTACATTAAGACAGGTTTTTCAGTTTCCGCTCATGACTGAATGAAGGTGTGCATTGTCCTGGCAGCATTAGCAGGTAACAGGCATATTTTTAGTTGCCCAAACACTGGATTAGTTCATTTCAGTATTATAGTACACAATACCACAATATACCAGTAAAGTCTCTGATGTGGATTGCCAATGCATGAGGGACCATACCTAAAACCTAAAAATGAATAAAACCATGAAAACAAAATGAAAATAACCATTTCAGAGTCAGTGGTAATCTCTTGTTTCACCGCCACCTCACACTGCGCCATGGCAACAAACAAACAGAAATTCATCAGCAGTAACTGCATGCCTGTCTTCTCTTATTCAATAATAACTGAAGCATACTGTATTTTGCAGATGTTGCCAACTTGTTTCAAAAACAGAAAACAACAAAAAGCCCAGTGGAGGGCAACCGCAGGTCAGTGAGCGGCAGCAGGAAATCATCACATTTCTTAAACAACACATCAGAACAAATTCTTATGTTGAGCCAAATCAAGGGAACTAATGAATTATTTGTGCCTGAGAGTAAGTCATGCTGTCCAGTGTGCTATGCTTCAGTCTTTGGACACAACCATTCGAAATGAGCTTAAACCTTTCTTTTGAAGTGAAAAGTGAACAACACAGGAACAAGGATAAAAAAACTAATTACCGGGGGACTTCTGAAGATATAAAAATATGGTCCTCTCAGTGCCAGGAACTTGAACGCTGCGGTTCGACCAGCAGCGCTGCCCTCGGAGCTTTCACATGCCCAGCCCATGTGAACAATCTGCAAATATGCAGAAGATGACACGTACACAGTTTCACCATTTCATTAAAAGAAGGGAAAGATAAACACAATAAAAATCTGTTCTTACACAACAAAACACAGACCTGAAAATCAAAATGTGCACTGTCAGAGCAAAAGAATTAAACAAGAACTACAGCGATGCAGCTTTTAAATTTAAAAAGACTCCCCTCTGCACAGTAGTACTGCAGTCTGCAGCTGCACTGCAACAATCTACCTTTGCTCTACTAGCAAATTGACTTGGGATGTTTCTCAGCTCTCCTTTAAGCAGCATATCCGCACTGTATGTCCTGTACTGCTTCATCTGCTGCTCTCCTTCCTCATAATACCACCTCATTCCTGATTCTGCTTAAAGTGATGATCTTTATGGCACAATTAAGCCCATGGATGCTTCCCCGATGAAGATGTGTTTACTGGCTTGAATAATTGTATTTATTTGGCACAAGAGCAGTGAACGCAGCGAGCAAACATTTAGTGTAGGGAGGGGTTGCTTGAACAGGAATCACAGCTAACTAGTGATCTAGCATTTCGATGCTCACCAGCAAGCGTCCGCTGAAGAGCTCAGCATCCCTTGATTTAAAAAACTGTCATCATCTCCATCAGGACTGAAGCACTTTCTATCAGTGTCAGGTGTACAGTGTCACTGAATATAACACTGAACTAGATGAGTGCTCCACCTTTACAACGACCATTTCCTCTCCTTACGCCTACAGTCAAGATGCGCACCCACGGATATGGTGAAGCAGCATTTTCAATTACATTTTGGCCTCGCTCACCTTTTCATGTTTGTGCCTCTACAATCTCTATCAGTTAAAGGTCTACTTATAACAGTCAGTGATGCTTGTTCAAAAACACGCGTTGGACTGGTGCGTTGCATTAGGCCGGTGTCAGCGTACCTGATCATCTGATGCGCAGTATTTGTTGATGATCTTTATCTAAGGGAGAAATAAAAATGAAGTCAGTGACATATATAACTATATAATACATACAATATATAGAAACCATGAAGCACGGTAGATATAAAAGTTTTCAAATCAGTTTACATTCTGTCTGTTACATTCAGCTTCCTTCACCACTCCAGTTTTAGGCAACTTGTTTGAGTTTCCTTCCATTTTTTTTTCCCTTGACATTTTAATTTTTACTTTAAAAAAGGGCCATTTGTAAGTTTTTCTGAAAGCTTCTGAAAGGATAATGCATGCTTCTTTTTCATCTTTTGCATTTTTTAACACTGTCCACTCTGTACCTGCTGTTAAGTTTCCTCACTTATATAATCCATAGCTTAATATTGTACATGTACAAATAATAGCTACATACATATATGTACATTACATAGTATACATAGTTATTGAAAGGCTTAAAGTTACCAGCAAGACCAGAAGAAAAAAGCCTGGGAAATGATTCTCAATTTCCTGTCAGATTCAAGCCAGGATGTCACACATAAAAATATAATGTGCTTTAGCCAGTTCAGCCATCAGGATGTGCTATGAAGCAGAAATCAACAGCGTTGATGTTAGATGCCGCAAAGAGCTTTATGCTACAGGACCATTAAAGATAACAGAGAGAACAAACAAAGTTAAATTCTCAATGGCAGCTTCCTCCTTCTGTGACGCGTGCCTTGTAGGTGATTAAATACTTTTTGTTCCTTTAAAAGTATATATAAAGGCCTAAAATAGGGGCACAGCACACCCACTAAGCAACACATCTCAAATGCTGATTCAAAATGCACTTTTCTTCAGAAGGAAACATTATCACTCAGCCAGAAAAATGCTGCAAACCAGTGCCAAACATTTTCATGTTGAATGCACCCCTGGTGTGTTAGCATATCACACTCAGCATGACAGTTGCTCCTGTTTGTCTCACCCCAGTAACAAACAGAAGGTACACTGTCGCTTGAAATCCCTATATTATTATTAGACACTAACAAGCTGCCCAATTCTTTCTGTTTTAGTGCCTCTAAAAGAACATCAAACAAACAACATCAAATAATCCTCCGCCGAGCCAGATGACACATCCACATGAAAAACACATGAGGGACCCCAAGGGTGTCAGAGTCTATTTAAAGGTTGTAGGTCATTAAAACAAAAAGTTCCGCTCCCTCCAAAGCAGCCACACAATTACATCCTGATTGGCCATTTAGCAATCACACCCCACGTCCGTAATTAGGTGATGCAGGCATGAATTAATCACACTTTTTTAAAAAAAAAAAAAAGGCAGCTGCGCAATCGACAAGCAGGGGCGTACAGTACGTCTGCATCGTTACCAAAGATGCATCGCATCATCAGTGTGATAATCAAAGTGAAATAGGAGGAAATGAGAGCGAAACAAGTGCACACGCCGAATGACTACTTAGCAGTCATTAATTAGGTACGAGTGAGCCTGCTTTTTTGTCAGCAGAGAGGGAGAGGTGCCACTACGACTCAACGAGTGCTTGTCAGGGAGGCTCTATTAAAATCAGTAGTTGTCTGTGTGCGAGTGGAAAAACATAACAAAAGTGGGCAAAACATGTGAAAATGTTTTCTTTATAAAGGTGGTGTTATCTACTTCATGGATGATTACAAAAATCACTGGTGGAAATTTTATGATTCTATAAGTTAATAATCTACACATTTATAAATATTAGATATATTAATCACATGATCTGATACTGAAAAAAAAAGCTGACCATTAGATGAAGTGTCATGAAACTTAAAAATAAGACCGATACTTAAATGTCATAGGAGTTCATTCACTTATTTAAAATGATCACAAACACTGGCTTTCTTTTCACTTTCAGTTTCAATGAAGACTCACAGGAAGATCCAACCAGAGCCTCAAACGTTTAGAGATGGACTTACGTTCTCCTGTGTCAAGTCATTGATATTTGTAGATATTGCTTGGAGCCAGTCTGTGCTTTCTGCTGCAGTGCAAAATTGAAGAATATTGGTGCTGACTCCATCCAAGGCGAAGACTTCAAAACAGTTGGACCTGCAAGAACGCAGAGGTCAAAATTAGAAGTAATGCAGACGACTGGAGGAAAAGCCGGAGCGGTCTGTTACTCCTGCTGTAATTAAACCATGAGACTTGCATTGCTTCATTATATACAATAGTGTGACAACTAATTATAAGAGTATCTCCATAGCAAATGCTCAGGAGACGCACTTCTGGAGTCCTAATATATCCTGAGCAATACCTATCATATTTATGACAATGTTTTATCTGATCACATCTTTTTTTGCAGTAGAGTTACAGATTTTGTTAGAATTTAATTAAATGCCCGTACAAGATAAAAAGCAGAACCCGGCTAATGGCTTTAATTAAAAAGAGGACATGGGCTGAAGTCCTAAGTGTTTCACAGTGTGGGAGTGCACATGAATATAAGCACAAGTTGAGGGAATCATTTGATATTCTGGGAAATAGGCTCCAGCCTGATGACAAGCCGATTGGCTACCAACACTAGCAGCAGGTTAGTTTGCCTTAGCATTAACACTGGAAACAGCTGTTGAGACCTAATGTTGTCCTCAGACTCACCCTACAGATCAGACTGAGAAAACGACCCTTCAAACAGCATTTTTTTTTTTTTTTTTTTTTTTTAAACAGCAGTTATTTTGTGTTTGGCATCTTTTGGGCACATCATCCCCTCAGAGTGCCTTCAGGTTAAGTGCACTGCTTTACTAACACAATTACATTTCCGCGTTGATGGGGTGTTGATGTGGTCATCAAAGAGAGAGCGCGCTCATCAGCAAAATGTGATACTTTCTGACATTTCATTTCACTGCATTCGCACGCTGCTCACACGTTCATCCTCGGAGACCGTTGTCACGACACATTTGGAAGCAGTTTTGTGTGATGGTTTAAGCAGCTCCCAAATTCTAAAGGCTCGAACAAAAACGTTGCATGAGAAGCGGGGAGATGTTGTGGAGGTACGTGAGGTGAAGCCCTGATAAACAGGGAGAAACAATAGAAAGGTGTTGAATGCACAATATGAAGAGGGAAATCTTCTAAGACAGCTCCTAAGCCAAACAGTTCTCCCTAACTCATACACACAGCAGTTCCTCGAGGTTAGATGTTACAAAGTCAGCATTCCTAACAAATCCTCTGGTGAGCATGACTTCTGCAATAAGCTTGTTAAAATCTTATGTTCCGCTGCCTGTGTACTGACCCAGTGACTCTCCAGTGGTGATTTTCACTGGACTTAAATGTTTTTTGTTTTTCTCTTTTTTTTCCCTTTTTTTTTTTTGATTTAACAAGGATAAAAACTCTCTGTGTCAAGTGTGCCTGACTCAAATAAGCTTCAAATCCCATGATTTGTGCAAATGCTTTGTCCTGCAAACCCAGTAAGATAGTGAGCAACTGATGATCACACAGTCTTCAGTATAAAGTGCAACAAATGAAGACCTCCAAACCAAGAGATTAATCAAAGGAACGGACAGCTGGCGGATCAACGTCAGGAGAACACCACCCTGTCAGGAGGAGCTGCTAAAGCCCGTCCACCTCCACTGAGCAGGACAGAAATCCTCACAGAGATTGGAACTAGAGAGCGTGATTCTTTCATACATCTGCTCCATTCCCAACGGCACAAATTATTGTGCCCTGCCTGCTGACTAGGCAGTAATAAATCCATTGAGACAAAGCCGAGACATAGCACCCAGTCAACACGCAGGATGATACATAAAGAATATATGGTGGTTGTGGTGGGGGGTGGGGTGGGGTGGGGGGTGCGGAGAGGACTCCAGCTGTTAGTTGTGGTGCGAATGACAACAAGGAAGGAAGTGTCCACCAATTAGGCAGTGAAACAGGCTGGATTTGAGGCATTTCGTTTGCAGCATAATCAATGAGAAGAACGTGTTTGCTTTGGAATTTCTAACAAGAAAATGCATGGAGGTTAAGTTCCACTTTGAATCCGTCATGCTGATCAAACCACTAACCATAGCTGAAATAAAAACACATGGCCAGATCATCAAGTGTAATATTACCCCTGTCACAGTTTTTTCATCTTTTAAGATTTCATGAAATGACACCCCATTTCTGCTACTACTTGTGTTTGGTACTTTTTATGCAATAGCCATTGACTATATTTACATTCAATAATCATTTGTCTGTATAGCAGCTGCAAACTAACTCACTAAACATGAGAAATTTACAGGAAAATAATCCAGTATAATTTGATCTGATTGATAACAGCCTAACTGTTTACTGTTCGCTCTCCTAACACAATAACAGAGCTGTCTTCAGTCTCTGAGAAAGGAAATGGAACATCTTGCTGCTGCTTCACATTTCGCTGTGGCTTTTATTGTGAAGCAGTTCCAGCAAAACCCGAAAACCAAGGACATTTAGAGATATACCACTTGCTTATGGTCCTGCCGGCCGGGAGCCAAACCGAGGACTTTCTGCTCAGTGCATATGAGCCCATGAGGTATGAACCCTTTCTATTCAGCCATCTAGTTGCCTCAAGACCTAAGTCTTAAAGATTGCAACCTGAAGTAACGTATATACAGCTGATGGCTAACACTGTACGACTGGTCGCTCTTTGATAACAAGTAACACAAAGTGCGACAGGCAGAGCTCTCTTAATTTGCAAGGTTCCTTCTCTTTCAAATGTATCTGTCATGACAGCTTAAGCAAAAGGCTGAGAGTACTTCAGTGGCTGCTCCGCTGCCTTAGTCTAGCCTTGTTTTCAGACTCCTTTTCTGAACATGCAAACACAAGAACAATTCTCCAAATCCACTCATGGGGTGAATTTAAATTGTGTAATCAAGAGAATCAAACTTTCAGAAAATATTTCTGTCACCTCAAGTATATGTGAGAGTATGTGTTTAAGCAAGGATCGCTTGAACATTGTTATTGTACCACAACGATAAAAGTCCACATCAACATTCGATGAGAACACAAGTCAAAGGTCTTGCCTTTCAAAACAAAGGCCCTATAGTGAGCTACTTTATCTGCACCTGGAACAAAACTTCTTTTTTTTTTTTCCTAATACTGATTTCAGATTGTTGCCCTTCACGCTGATTGGCTCCCAATCACCCCCTCCAGACATGTTTCAAGCCAAATATAAAAAATAATTACTTTAGACTGGTAGAGCTTTTTTTACTGCACTCGTGTGAGGTGCATACAAGTAATGTTAGTTGCTTCGTATTTGAGAAAATGTTGCTGAACCAGAGCTTTTCAACCTCTGTGGGCTCATCATCCAAATGATTAGAGCATCTTTTTACAACTTTCTTATCTTTGGCAGCTGCCTAGGGCTTGAAATTTGATAATACCCAATAAGATGTCCAAAAAAACAAGTTTAATAAACATTTTTAATAAACTGTAGAGTAGATTTACATTATTTATTGATCATTATGTACATGCATTTTCTTAATTATGCAACCAGACACGGCCTAAAGAGTAAAAAACTCAAAATGATAAGGCGCACAGACTTCATAATTTCAAATTTGAGAAAAGGGGGATTAGAAAAAATGAAATTAGATTCTTCATTAGGCTCCATCTTTGCAAAAACAGCTTCTAAAAGGCACATAAATGCAAGCACTTAAACACATTGTATCAGACTTGAACTTTTTGTATTGATATATTACCATCATGGAAAAGTTGAATTAAGACCATTTTATATAATTGAGAAGAAATTTTCAATTTTTGTAAACTTTCTCGTTGTCTGAACATTTCTGTAATCAGGACGTGTCATTAGTTTGTCACACACAAATACAACTGAGAGGAAAGACAGATACAGATACATTGATAATTAAACTCAATGGTTGATAGTGATCATGGAATAATTGGATGTGATTCTGGCTTTGTATGAGCATGCTTTGTGTTAACAGATCAGAGCTTACTGAAATGCCACGGCTATTATAATATGTGTAAGAGCTTGAAATTGTAATGCATATTTAATGATTTCTCAATAAGCTTGTTTCATTAATTGCAATTAACCTGTATTCTGGGAAATGCTGTTAAAAGCAGTAAACCTTATTTGCTGAGGTTTAAAGCCACATTAACACTGAGTTGTACTTTCTAAATCTTCTAGTAAAAAGACAAATTATTATGTATTGTCAAATAGAAATAACATTTTTTTAAGTCACAGATCCCAATAGTAAGATAAACCAGTTGAGACAGACAAGGATTAATGGTAAATTATCCACAAACAGAAGTCTGACCATATTCCTTTGAGAATAAGTCAGAGATTCTTAGCTGTTTACCCCTGTTACCATTCACATTGATCTTCTCTGCATTTGTGCATTCTTATAAACCCATGTCAGCCATGTTTTGCAGAGTAAACTCTGATATTGACGTGCTCTCTGCCTGCAGGGCTCCTTATTGACTGAACCCTGCTATTCCTGATCCAGCACTGGGTTATTATGTTTAGTGTGACTAAGCTCAGAATCTCCTCAATATATTTCTTCAATATTTCACTCACACTTAGCAGTCATTACACCGGTGATAGGACTTAATATCTGACAGCATTTGTATTGCAGGATTGTTGCTTCATCCAAATAAAGTCATGAAGTAAAGAGAAACCCCTTTCTGAGGTGCAGTCTGTGAACACAGTGGACAGATGAGGGTTGGCTGTTTTACTGTGAGCTGATTCTTACTTCACATTGATATATTCATTTATATATATTTTAATATCGACACCATTCAACAATATGTGCAATTTGTTATGAATGTAAATGCAATAGTATAAGTTTGAAATCTTGTGATATAGGCTCACTCTAACTTTTACAGTTATTTGTTTGTATTTTAAGACACGAAATTGGGCTCTTCCACATTCATGTATTTATTCATATGTTGTTGTGGTAATGACTGAATGACTCCAAGCAGAGAACCAGTCTTTTTTTTTTTATTTAGGACAAAGGAGAAGACAGACACATTTAATTGCCCTCCTGCTGTGCTCATGAATGTGTCAAACATCCTTTTAAATACACTGATGTGGTTCCAGTGGATGTTTTTAAAAGGCATGCAATAACCATGTCGGCCCATTAATCCAATTCATTTTTTTTCAATATATTTATATTTTATCTCCTAATTATATTACATACAGTGGAAAGTCTTAGACCCTATGACCCACAGTATTGTATTGAATTCATTAGTAGAAGAGAAGTAAAAGTAACAATTAATTCAAGTCCAAGACTCAAACTCAACTTAAATATTATATTTATGTATATTATTATATATAGTATAATTAAAATCCTCAAGTATGGGTATGCCAAAATGAAAAGCTAATTGATATAAACATAGCCTGCTGTTTGAAAAGTTAAACACACATATTAAGCATTGCACAATACTAGCTCAACATATTTAAAGTTACAAGAACAATTAGTGCAGTACAAAATAATGATGATAAATGTTGTTGTGAACATAAATTATTACCAATCTTGTGTTCTACTGACCAACTTTGTGATTGTTAAAAAAAAAAAAAAAAATTGGAAAAAAAATTGGAAAGAAATCAGCCCAACTCAAGTGTTGCTGAGCTGAAACTGGAAGTGACCACCCCGTTCAACCTCTTTGGATTCATCATCCTAATGATTAGAGCATCTTTTTACAACTCTTATGCATGGCAGCCGCCCAGGGCTTGAAGTTGGATAATACCCAATAAGGTGTCCAATAAACAAGATTAATAAACATTTTTAATTAAATGCAGAGAGCAGATTTCCATTATTTATTGATCATTATGTCTGTGTTTGTTTTCAAAATTATGCAACCAGACACAGCGTAAAGAGTAACAGACCTCTGCTCCGATGACAGCATGAGTGCAAGGAATGATGAGGAGCACACATTTAAGTTAATTTATTTCCAATGTGAATAAAAGGGAATTAGAAAAGATGAAAATAGATGTTTCATTAAGATCCCTGCTTTAAACTACAACTCAAAGGCATTTTGTGCACAGGCACAAGAAGTTAGTAGAAGTTTGGTACGATGTGTTTGATATACTTGAAATCCAAACTATCAAGGTTAACTTAGATTTAGACCAGATTAAATAAATATATTTTAATGTGTTAAAAAAAAAAAAAAAAAAAAGAAACTCTCTTCTTGTGAGACTTGATAATAATTCTGTAATTAAAGTGTTTTATTAGTTTGCTACTTTCATAACCCAACTAAATGGCTGGTACAGAGGATCCATGGTGTGGTGATGCAAATAACAGAATAGTGATCCACGCCCATGTATTAGCTGCTTTGTGTCAGTTATCACTGCCAAACAACATTAAACAAACACTGGTTTATTCTGTCCCGCAGTTTGGAAATAGAAAAACGGATTGAAAGGGAAAAATAAATAGTGGAAGCAACGTACTCACGAAAATCAATACAAAAAGAACAAGGCATAATAATCAAATGCATTTAAACTTCAACCAGTGTTCTAACAGTCACACCTTCTGAGCCACAGCCTCACAGCTGCAGTGACCTTTTAAGCCGTTTATGCCTGTGCATAGATATTGGCATTAACATCCTCCCCCCTTAATGAAAAGTGCTTGCTAAGCCAACAACTGTGCTCAGTGAACTGTTCACCTTAGAGGTGAATTATATCATGCTGGATTACACTTACCTTAATTTATCTGTGCCAGCTTTGTATCTGGAGACTCTGGCCATCAACAAGGGCAGGGAGACGGCATCCAGCCAGCGCTTCTCATACTTTGGTTCATTAGCTGAGGGCGAAGGGGGTGATGGAGCCTGTGTAGAATACATGAACAATACAATGAGCGTGTTGCCTCCCTCGCCAAGTTCTCTAGATCATTGAGGATGTGGCCTGGATGTAACAGTTGCACCATTTGCATGCACAAAGAGTTCCTGTCTTAACCTGGGTTAATGAGCTGTACAGCAGGTAAACATCGCCAATGACTTCTGACACTGAGAATTCCTTTGAGAAAAAAACCTACACCTTTAACCATCGCTGACGAATTCAAGTCCTGACCCGCTACCGTTTACACTCACTGTAGCCTCGTCTCCAACTGGTTTCCAAATACATCACAAACAGCAGCACTTGTGTTTTTTTTTCCACGTGCCCAATTATCACATCCAATGCAATCAACTTTTTTTAAATCTATTTTTTATTCCGCACTGAAAGATAAAGGCCAAACTTCACAATCTCAGCAGGGGTCAGCGTGTTTTTTATTTGGTTAATAGGGCAGACACAGCAGAGCAGTGACAGACACACACAAACAAACGCACACACAAATTCAGCAGATGCTACAATTTTGAGATGTTCACTGAACACCTCACATGAAAGCAGCAGTAGACACTACAGCTACAGTACACATCATCATTTGGGGGCAGCACGCTACAGTATAGCGTCTTAATGGGGGGGGGGGGGTGCCGGCCTGGTTCAGACCTGGCATTAACATGCGTCTTCAGGGATCCGATCAGAAATGGTCAGCTCTGATTAGTCACGTCTTCAGTGAAAACTTGTGATCGGCTCTCACTTCCCCACTTTATATGCAAATAAACAGGTGTGTGTTGTTGCCAAAAATATAGACAGGTCCATTGTCCATGTGTCTGTGTGCGTGTGTGTGTGCGTGTGGGGAGAGGGGTTGAGGAATCAACACACTGTGCACAGGTTTACAGTGAAATCAGGTTTTGTCCATTTGAAGTACTAAAACATTTTCAGTTTGTTGTGAAACTGCGTTGGGATTAATTGGACTGTCAAAAGACGTCAGTTGAGCAATCTGTCTTTCAATGTGGCCAGGATGCATTGCTAACAGCATGTGGCCACATGTGACCAAGACCACTTCAGAATGTGGTCGGAGTGATTGGATCTCAAAAGCGTCCTCAATTCGCCTCGAGTGCGTTCACACCTGCACTCAGTGCTGCCTGCTTGTGATTGGATGAGCCGATGAGGCAACGTGCAGGCGCCATCAGGGGCGACATTTCCCTCTGGGGTTCCAAAACATTCGCCTGGCATGTCTACTCTAAGAGTGTGGCTCTGTTATCTCTGAATATCTTTGGAAAGAAATGCAAATTGACCAATTTTGTGACCGGAATATTTTCACGAAGTGTCCAAGGTCCAAGTGAACAAGGGAAAATATGCATAATAATGATAAAATAATACAAAGCATAAAATGTACTCCAGTATATTTGGCAACAATGACAGCCTGTAAACAGCGTGTGGCCATCTAGAGGCTTCTTGCACCTGTCTGTATGTAGTTGCACAATGCATTCAAGCTTCTTTAAGGTTGCATTCAAAGTCATTCTTTAAGTGGAAGATTGCTCTCTCCAAAGGTTTTCAGTGGAATTTAGGGCAACTCATTCCTGGGCTGTGTGAAAAAGTCCATCTTTTGCTTTTCAACTAACTCTTTTGCTCTGCTGGATGTGCATTCCTGAAGGACTCATGATCTTCATCGCAAACTGTTTTCTGACACTGGATAACACATTTTGCCCTAAAATGCCTTGGTAATCCTTGGTTATGCCTTGAATTTCATCATCCCCTTGATACATTCATTGCCTCCAGCGCCAGAGGCAGCAAAGCAGCCTCACAGCATGATAGTCTCTCGCATGTTTTATTGTAGGTAGGGTGTTCCTTTTCATTTGGGCTTCTGAAAGTCTTTCCCATGTCCACAAAGGATCTCTGTCGCTCACACAGAGTGACCAGTGGGTTCTTGGTTACCGTGGGTAATTCCTTCCTCCTCATGTCTTTCCAAATAATGTCTGGGTGCATCTCAAAGACAACCCAGAGAAATGGGAGGCACATGAGCTATATTTCAAGTATCATAGCAAAGCAAAGTGTCTAAATTCTTGTGTCTATGTTATATTTCAGTTTTTCCTTTAGAATACATTTGCAAAAGTTTCTGAAATTCTGTTTTCACTTTGTCATAATGGGGCACTGTGGACTGTGGAGTGAAAAAATATATATTTCTAATTTTAGCATAAGACTGCTAAATGGCAAAATGTAATAATAAAAAAAAAGTAACTCTTTCTGAATGCACTGTTTTCATTACATGTAAATATATCCACAAGTGAAGAACACGCTAGGCTACATTTCAATATTTCAAACATACAAATAAGTGGATCTAGAGAAAATGATGCCAAAGTGGATAAAAACAGGCGGACAAAAGATGCCTCTTGACATTCATTAATGACAGAATGAAACTGGCTCTGATACAATCTCAGCTGCAAGTGTTGTTGAGTTACGAAGTCAAATTTGGGGAAAAATACACTGTTTAAATTGATGGATTATATTCATGTTGGCAGCAGCGAGTCTCTGTGAGCTCTTTTTAATGGATTTTTGCAAAGAGTGAAACTGCAGTAAGCTTCTGACTGAGGCAAATACACAGGTGCATTTAGGTTTTTCTTTGGCAGTAATGAGCATTAGGAAAAGCTCAAATTGCAGCTTAAGGATGCTTGGTTTATAGCAATAATAAAGGTGTTAATGTGGCATGGAAAGAGGTTTTGTTTTTTGAAACTGGGTTATGGGCACTTTCTGAAGGCAGCAACACACTTGGCAGGAATTGAGACTTCATATTATTTTAGATGGCACTCCACAGCAATTCACTATCAGTATGGTCAACTCTTCTTTCTTTATATAAGAATCGCCTCAGGAATTGTGGGGAAAATGTACGATTGGTCTCTGTGTGCTTGCAAACACTGCCTCAAATTCAGATTCCTCTGTACTGAAGTTTTCATGTTGACAATGGCCTGAAGGCTTTATATAGCTGAAATAAATTCATGGGTGATTGCTGTTTAATATTGAGGACATATGTTAACAAGAAAAAGTACAGTTATCTATTAATATGTCCAAACATACAGTTGAGGTCTTCATTCAATTATGACTAACCATTTTAATAACATGGATGATTGTATTGTTACTGTCCATACTGAAAACATTTGTACATTCTTAGTGTAGGCTGGTAAAAATATATGAACCCCTCAGCTACTTACATCAACAAAACCTAACTGGAGTCAGGTGATAACTCTGAACCTGGTGTTTTCTCAAGTTCACCAATGTATCTCACAGGATAATATAAGGCAGCTGTTCGGCAGTGGCAGCTGGGTGATGCAGCAGGACAATGACCCTATAAAGATCAAAGTAAGTCGACTGCAGAGTGGCTTCAAACAAGGAAAATCCACCTGTTGGAGTGGCCCAGTCACAGCCCAGACCTTAATCTAGTAGAGATGCTGTGGAATGACCTGAAGAGAGCCACTCACACCAGACATCCTAATAATATGTCTGAGCTGAAGCAGCTCTAAAGAAAGAATGGTCGAAAATTCCTCCTCAACATCGTTGAGGTCTGATCAGCAGCACCAGGAAGAGCTTGTGTGAGGTTATTGGTGCCAAAGGAGGTTCAACCAGTTGTTAGAAAGAAAAGATTATTTGCTTATATTTTATTAGCTTAAGCACAGGGTGTCTGTCTTTGCACATGACTTAGATGAAGTTCAGGTCACATTTTATGATCAATCACTGCAGAAACCAGGTGACTCCAAAGGCTCAGCACACTTTTTCTTGCTACAGTACTTTACGAAGAATAATATGACCTCCCGGCTAAAAACTGTCAATACTGCTTTAATATTGTTAAAAACTGAATTCTTTCTCATGGAAGTTCAATTCATTCTCCTAATGTTTTCTGCAAAGTGAAATTCTATTATAGCTCCTCATTTGAGGGTTTGAGAGAATGGCTAAAAGTAGCCTGCAGGTAGACTTGTAGACAGAGGACTGCAGCAAAAACATGAATACAACTACAGCATCTAGCAGCTTTGGGTGTTTCAAGATGTGATCTGGTTTTCAGTTGGTTGAACTGGTGGACTGGCATCAGTAGCCATCTGCACTCAAAGAGTCTTCATAGGTTAAAATACAACAATAGAAACGCAACTATGGGACTCGATACACCCACACAGTGAAATTGTCAATGTGACAACAGGACTGAGGGCTGGAAACAAAAAGGAACAGGATTGAGGTAAATAGTTATCAGTTATCAAGTAGAATCAGTTTGTCGATTTAAAAACCATTACATAAGGGAAAAAGGTAGGTTTATGCTTAGATTTGAAAACTACTCAAACTCGCATAGAGTCTTTGAGGGAAGCTCAAAAGCATAGACTTCTGTAAGAGTTCTTTGTAAATCAAGGAACAGTTAAATAACTAGCATCAAGAGAAGATAAATCACATGACGGAGCACATCGACTCGTAAGACTGGAGATGCATTGAGAAGCACAGGAAGGAGATGACCCATTTACAGCCTTGTAAACTTAATGACAGGTGTAATATTATCAAATGTCTAAGATCTTGTAAAGACTGTGGCAGCTGCATTGTTACTATAATAGGTAGGCCAGAGAAAAGCTCATTGCAGGAGTCAATTTTGGATGTTATAAAAGCATGACCAGCGTCTGAATTGGATAAAATGGGATGTATCTCGGCTATGTCACTTCAATGACAAAAGCAGAAAGTGGCTCAAAAGTAAAAGTGGCATCAGGACCTATTCCCCAATTCTTGACTGTATGGCTCTGATTCTGTCAGCCATTGTGGATTTATGGTAAAATCTGAAAACTGATCATATGGTAAATAATGAAAACGTCTGAAAAAAGTCTGGTTAGACCGACAAGCAATATCTTCAACAGGTCCAGATGTAAAGGTCGTTACTGGGGTCTCTAGCTTTATATGCTGAGAGGGGTCACTGGTAGGTACAAGGAGACAGATTTGTAAGGGATAATTTGTTGTATTTTTGTGAAGATCCCTCAAAGCATCTTCAGAATTTACAGGCTGAACAAAAGAGGTCCAAGTACAAACCCTTGTGAAATGTGTGATATGAGCTGAACCGGGTAAACGCCAGTCCTCTTTAAAATCAATGAAGTACTTTTTTTTAAGGGTGATCCCAGGGTGAAAGGGACCGTGACACATGCATGATACTCATCAAGAGGACTGATACCAAACAGTCGGGCTACGAGTCGGTAAGCAAAAACCTTTTCCAACATGTTGGATGTAAAAGAAGGATCTGAAGTCGGTCTATAATTGCTTAGACTTTTAGGATCAAGGGTCAAGGTCTTGTCAGCAAAGTCAATTTAAAAGCGTAAGGTATAGAGCAGAGCATCCTGAGAGGAGGCCATCCCTGCATAAGAAGTCTTCTGTGGGGTTGTCTGGAGTTGATACCACTCTAAAGCATGCGATTGGTTTAGAAATGGTATACTTACAGTGATTTATTTCTAAACCAACCTCATTGGCACTTAATAGCTGTTTTATTACCATTGTTATTGAGATATAGCAAAATTGTGGCATCATAACACAAAACAAAACTGCAACTTCTTTCAGATGCCTGTTAAGTTATTCAAAATGCAAAGGTTTTATGAAGATTGACATTAGCGCATCAAAATTCCAAAAGGTCCTGAAGCACAATATGTTGACAAAAGCTTTGACAGCTGGAAGAGCGCCACATTTAAATGCAAATCGCACCACACTTAATGAAGAACAGATGCATTACACATTATCTAATGAGTTACAAGCTTGGGGATCAAATAAGCGAAGCTGTAGCAACATCAAACAGTGAATCGTTCCTGCAGCTAGAAATTATCTGTCAGCAGAAAATAAACAATACACAAACAAACAACCTGATGTCGCCTCTGTGTAGTTACCGGTACAGCAGCGGATTGCACTGACAAGAGACCTGCCTCTACTAATCGTACATGAACTAAATCAAAGTCCTCTCCCAAGTTCAAAATGGCTGAAGATTGTACCAGAGCATTAGAATAGCCTCGGGGTGGAAGGAAGTCAAGAGTGAACAGAGGGGGGAAGAAAAAAAAAAAAAAAAACTGCCAACCTTGGCAAAGGGAGTTACACATCATTGCTGAACTACAACATGTCTCATGCAGACCTCTTGTCAGCTCCTCGCCAGTAATTACAACATTTTTAAAGAAATTATCTTTTTGTCCTCATCTGTTTTCTCCATTTCATGTCAACCCAGAACAAAATGTTTTAGTTAACTCTCAAGTGGAGCTCTGCTGGGAGTAGGTGAGGTGGCAGGAAATGGAAAACTATCAGGCTGTCAGAGTGGATTACACTGACAAAGCACCTGCCTCTACTCAAAAGCTGGGGGGGAAAAAGGGAACTGAAGTCACGATGTTGTTCTTCACATCAGTCAGCCACCCCTTCATGGATACTGGTACTTCAGAGATGACATGAACAAAGTATAATTATTTGAGAGCATCTAAATAAATCAATGAGGTAAATGGCCTGAGGTGCGGGGAAAGGGAAACAATTTATCAGTCATTTAAATGTCAAGACAGCCAACTGAAGACAAGCTTAGTGAATAGTGATCTCCAGAAATGATGTGTGTGACTGCTTGGAGGGGGAAAAGCGCAAACAAAAACATGATTATATTGTTGTCAATTCTAATATACTCTCATAACCAGTAAACATTGAGGTAGAAAAAGTCACAATGGAAATGTGGAGACTGAAGAGTTTGCAGCCACAACAGCAGTTATGCGAGGCTGTACTTAAGCGTGGCGGTGCCTTGAGCTAAATGATAACGTCTGTATGTTATGATGGTTCATCCTGAGAGGAGCACGAGTGTCTACCTAATTTTAGGGCACTCTGTCAAATAGTGGATGAGACATTTAGCCAAAAACAGATAAATGTCAAACTCATAGTGGCGCAACAGGTAAATTCTCGAGATAAGCAATGCAAGCAGGTGTTTATCTTCTGGTGAATTGCAAAGTCTTAAGCCTGGACCGAACTGGTGGATCAACAGACTGACCAACCAACTGAAAGAGTTTATCACTCCCATTAAAAAAAAAAAAAAAATGCAGCATAGGGACATATTACTGTTATCAATGACACATGGATGAACAGTGCTAAATCTAAACACAGCAAATCTGACAGAAGGAAGTGGGGAAGATATGAAACTCATCCGGCCTCTCCGTGCCCCTTGTGGCTTCACTCCATTCGGGTTTAATTGGGTCTGGTGCCAGTGGAGAAATTACTGTGTATTACTCTCTTACAGGTTTCCTGGTTGGAGCCTTAATGAAAAATGGCGAGTCTAGAAAGAAGTCCTCCTTCAGCTGTGAAGACCTCACATTGGAAGCATTTACTGCTGATGCTTTTACCTGTTCAAAATATGATCCTCTTCAATTCCAGTTGTTAAATATATCTAACATTTGGACTTTTAGAACCAGTAAAATAGACCCATACATACACCTGTTACTGCGTTAAGGTTAATAAAATACCTTTAGAAATGACATTGATAATAATGCAAATATTATATTATATTATATTATATTATATTATATTATATATATCAGCTGCTAATTGTAAAAGAGAACTGAAAAAGCTGAACATGCAGCACTTATACTATCACTTCTTTTAAATGGCTAATGTGTTAGCAAACAGTTGGTTCACTCAAGCTTTATTTTGGTCTCTGCGTGTATGTGGCAGCTACTAGCTCCGCTATGAACGCTAGCGTGTTGCTAACTATCTCGCTAACTGAAGTGTACAGTGATGTAGCACTTTTTCTGCTCTAAACAGGGCATGATGTGGTTTGGAAACAACGCCAATGATGCAGCCAACCATTAAAAGTCAGTGGCACCAAAACAGTGAGCTCAAGGGCAATAAAATGCCAAATTTCAAAAGTGAGGATTAGGAAAAAAAATTAAGCAACATCCAGTTAATCTCTTACAGATTGTACAGCAGTTGTGTATTACATGTGTTCAATTTCCATTTCAACCCCTGTCCAACCTAAGGCTTAATGACCCTTTCTATTACAGACTATTTCATATGGTACTGAGTTGCTTAATGGCATGCAATGACTTTTTTTTTTTTTTTTTCTCTTTCGGGAGGGATAAAGTTATGGGTTGCCCTACTTTCCTCCAAATCTCTATCTGGAGGCATCCTATTATACTTGGAACATTAAAGTAAATTCCCAACTTACACTGCACTGAGAAAAAAAAAAAAAACACCACAACAACCAATTACTCCAAGAACAAAAACAACCACTCACATAATTTTGTTTTTGCAACGCAAGAAGAATCTTACTTGACATGAATAAAAACTAAATGGAGGCCAGTTCTCACTATTTGCATTTTTGACTCCTTCAATACTATGCTATGCTGGGGTTGTGAAACCACCTGGGTGATCGTCTTTGACAGCCACCTAGTTTTCAATGAGAGAATTAAATGTAAATATCCCTGCCAGAGTCGACTGACCTATATATTATTCTGGGTTTTTTTTTTTTGCCTAGGTAGACATGTGTCAGGGTGTTTTTTGTTTTGTTTTGTTTTTTTCCCTAAGATAAACCATGTGCACATACTGGGAAGTGAAATAAATGCAGTGCACAAAGACGCTTCGCCTTCTCCAGCTCCTGCTAGGGATTTAAATGGAAACACTTTAAATCTAGATTATCTATGAAAGGTTAAAGTGGCCACCTGCTGTCCTTCATGCTTTCTCTGAATAATTCATGTCAAATGACGAGCCAAAGATGCAGTCTTTACAGCTACGCCTTTCATTATACATTACCATATTAATATGCAATTTTCTGAAGCCTTGGCAATAAAATGGTGAAATAGTAGCTTTGGAGGAAAATTATTACTTCTCATCATGCTTGGTATGTAACGTTTAGCTGTCCAGCAACATCAAGACCAATTTTCTTGAGGTGTCCGCAGAATGAGCAACACTGTTGTTACCAGTGCGCTGACATACAGCATCTACGTGGTCATTAAGAGTTTAACCTGAGCCGTTCTTCTAGGATGGACACAGCAGCCAAAGGCATTTATAGTACTTTTTTTTTTTTTTTTGGAAGCCAGTGCTGAATCTGTCCTGTTAATACAGGCATTGAAGTGACTGCATCCCATTGTGCTTTGGTGAGATTGAAATATCCCTCTGTGAAACCAATCTCTTACTACAGTGAAAATACTCCCACCTATCACGCCAGCGGTATATACTATAATCACAGCCATCATCTCTCTGAGATAAAGTGAGCTCATGGGCCTAATAGCAGCTTTGTGGGATAACGCAGAACCCAACGAATGACATTGACTGTTTGCTTTCCCTTTTGACCCTTGCCTCCGTATGAAACCGCAGCCACAGGTTGAACTCTTGCGTTATTTTACACAAGAGATCAAACAGGTACTGGTGTTGCTTTATTGTTGCAGTGAAAAGGCATGGGAACTATTAAATCAATGCTACAAATTACATTTTTTCAGTTTTTGCAAAGAGAGAAAGGGTTAGTTTGTGGTTAACATTTAATTAAAATATGTATTTAAAAAAAAGTGTATGTTGATAGTGAATAATTTTGTAAAAGGTGAAACAGTTGGTATGAGTATTTCTCTTGTATTAATTGTTATGTTGCAGATGTATGCAAAAAGATATTGAAAAACAATCTAGAAAAAAAATCAAATTAATCTGTGAAATTAACCATATTTGATATTATTTGAGTACATTCACAATTATGGATCACCATGCTGATTTTAACACGCTTCAGTGTCACTCATAGGACTAGTCCACAAGAAGGGGGGCCATGACGGCGACAAAACAAACCAATATTCTCTGTATCAGTGTAGCCAATACCCTAGTTTACTCCCATCACCCTTGTGACCTATTTTAAAATCAGTGAAGGGTGGAAGAACAACATGGAGAGTTTGGCTGAGATAAGTTTAATTTCCCTCCCTCTGTCAGGGGAATAGCTCCACAGCAGTCAGCTATCGGGGTCGAGACCCACATTTTGGACAGCCAAACACTGACCTGGCATATATGCGTAGAGGACGTTATGGATTATTTCACATTTAATAACATGTCAAAGTCAAAGCAGATTTATATGAGCCACGGTGCACAAAGGGAGGCAGAGGCTCAGGCTGCTGCTGATAGTGCTGCTGCTGCTGCTGCTGCTGGCGCCCGGCTGGTGGTTAGCCCTGCTGAGCTAGCTGGAATGATAAAGACAAAGAGGCACCATAGCCATTGATTACAGTTGATTGGTAGTTTAAGCGCTCCTGCTGCCCTCCAGTGTGAAGTGAAATTTGGTCACTAATGCAGCTTTTCTGATTCTGCAGCCAACATCAACGTGAAGGAAGGGCGGGTGTGTGTGACGATCAACACTTTCTTCCCTGGAAAAATAAGAATTGTTTGACGAACAAGACGACTAAAGGATATTTAAAGTCAATGGTCCATTAATATAAAGCTATGTTTACATTTTGACAGCCATGTGCGACCAGTGACAAGCTGCTAGAAAAATTGAATATATATAATTTATATATTTGTCATATTGTATATTTAAAAACAATTTCACTTTCATGAATAAATTACTGTAACACCAAAAGTAAAAAAAAAAAAAGAAGCAAAGAAAGTAAAAGGTATTTTACTCCCAAGAAATCTCAACACCCATTTGTCACATAAGGCTGCGCAATATGACTTCCAGTAAATATTATGATCCAACTTTTACAATGATTAATCAACATTTACTTTGGTGCTTATTGGTCTCTCTTTTGCACTCTTCACATTCAGCAATGTGATGGTGTTCAAGTGACTAAACACAGTGGTGGCGTTACCTTTGGTCGCTGAAATGTTTTCTGCAGTGTTTGCAGCAGACATGGGCTTCTTTCACTCTTTTGAGGTAAAAGCTGCTCAGGTGGTGGGTCACTGTTTGTGCCATCCATGTCACCAGCTCGTCTCTAAGTGAATGTGGATTAACATTATTTGGTCGGGGCAGAGGAGTGTGACTGAACAAAAAGTTTTTTTTAATAGGATACTTAATGAACGTAGGCATTAACTCTTTCAATCCCAGTTTGTTTCCATATACTATATGCTAGGGAGAGATTTTTTTGTTTAGATCATCACAAAAAGTGATGACTGCTCTGGGCTAATATGGACATACAATCTCACACACACACACACACACACACACACACACACACACACACACACACACACATTTCACATTCACAGCCTGATGGCGTACTGCGCCTCATACAGAAAAGTACTTCGCCTATGTGTTTTAATATTTCATATTCTATTCACTTGGAAGTCCAGCACATGCACATGCTAGAGAAAGTATTGGTGGTCTGTGGTACAATATAATTTAACTCTCTAACTGTACACATACACACATATAGACAGTGTGTGTATTATAGACAAATGACAGAGGCTGAGGTTGCAATTCACAAATTCCCCACACATATTTACGACAGTGAAAATTGCAAAAAAAAAAAAAAAAAAAACAAACAAATTAATTAAGAAAAAAATCAAAAAGAGTTAAGAGTTAATAGACAGAGTTAAACCACATTGTTTCATATTGTATTTGAAAATGTTTAAATACAGGATAAAATTTAATTAGTCTCACCCACTTAATCTTACTCAAAACATTTTACTTAAAATCGCTGATGCTGAATACAGAAATATTCAGTCAGAAGAAAATTATATACATCATTTTTTACATAGCAAAATGAATGTTGCTAATAGTTAACATTGCTGTTGGAGTAACTGGGAGGTGTAGTTAGTCACCTCAACAGAAGCGTTGCCAGGGCACACTTGTTAAAAGCATTAAACTCTTAAAACTTTTTCATGTCATGTGGAGATCTTTTCTAAATTTGCCTGTGTTTTGTTGATTTGCACGTGTTTTGTTCAGCACACTGAGCTCTCAGGGCCGCCGTAGTGTGGGGGCGTGCAGGATTTTCATCAGTTGATATCGTCATTATTTCTTCCTTAACAATTGCACTAAGTGGAATCTGAGGAAGGATCTGGCACATTTATCCCTTGATTGTCAAAAACTTGCATTGTGATGCAAATCAAACATTTTCATTTCCTGTTGGAATTTAGATGACACTGCAGCCTTGGCTGAGGGATGCGTACAGCTGCTAACCATTCATGGTTAGAGGAGCCAGATGAAGTTGCTGGTTTCTCCACCTGAGCCTTTGAACCAACACGATCACAGATCACTTTTTAAGTTGTCTTGTTGTGTATTGTTGTGGCCACTGTATAGATATGGCGAGGAGCTTAATTGGCAGTGCAGTAAACATGAATACGCCTAAATGTAGACTAGTGTGAAGGTTCACCAGTGAAAGTCTCACATACAATGCATTCTGGTACATGTTAAGCAGGAAGATCATTTGTCAAAATGATTGGCACTAATATTTTTAATGGGCTCCTAATGGTGGGCTATAAAATTACAGAGCAAACACATGCTTGTCCACATCATACTGTAGTCCCTGTCTAAAGTATCAGTTACAGTGTTGTGTAAAGAATTCAAAAGCTAATTTACTGAACATTTAAGTGTCAAAATATTGTAGTAGCAGGTTATTTAGAAGGTGGTAATGATTGAAGTGAATGAGCCTTAGATAAAGATCATTGAGCTGCAAATATTGTACAGTTTGAAAACTGCTCTGATCTGAAACCAACTTATGAAAGCATCAGTTACTTAGTAAAAACTGAAGAGATCAATGTTGCAAACACAATTCAATCAACACTGCAGAGGAAATATCAAATCAATCTTTCTTACTGTGTTGTTGCCGTTTCCATTTAAATGCAAGCCGCTGTCAAAGAGGGGAGAGGATACTCTGCTGTGATCTGTCGACGGCCCAGGAGAACCTTTAGAAAACAGCCAAGAATCACTCATCCAACATTTAGTACAACTTCACTTCTTGTCTGTTCTTTTATACTTTCTGAAACAAAAAAAAAAAAAAAATACAAGTCAGGAGTGTCACCTGAACCTCAAACGCCACGGTTCAGTTGATTTTAAGGTTTGTTATTGACTGCTTTCCTGCCTTTAAGCCGGAGAGTGTAGGCTCAAGGACAGCATTCAGAAGAGACAAATGCTGCTCTTTCATTTGATATTAGCTTGGCGTTAGTGGACCTGATTACTGATTTGGTCACACTCAGTAAAGTGAGGCAAACAGCTCCTGGCCTCTCCCACTTGTCATCTGTGCCATGGTAAAACTACAAACGCCTTGGAGAGAAATCGACTTGAACCTTCTCTTTCTCAGGCAACAAAACACGATTCAACGGCCAAACACCCTACAGCGAAACCTGAGCATCTCCGCACTGACACCTCCCTGTGAATGCTAACTTTCCCAGAAGATATGGACTAGATTTCTCACTTTGAATTTGAAAGACTGTGGTGCTTTACTGAGCTATAAATATTCATGAATGTCTATTGGTATTAATTATTTTTCTACATCTGTGTCATCATTATGTCTCCATAATTAAGTAAATTGTACAGAATGATCATTATGTTTGCCAGTAGAGGCTTAAGTCATTTGTATTACAGGGCGTTCATTCATTTTTTTGCTTACAGCTAATTCATAAGACAACAGTTATTGGTGGCTCAGCAGTCTGGATGTTTGTACCACACACACACACACACACACACACACACACACACACACACACACACAACTGTGAACATCTGAAGCCCCAGATGTAACATCAACTTCCCAAGTGCCACAGACTTTGATGATGCTCCCATCATATTTATGTTGGCTAAGAGTTTAAAGGGACAGCTCAATATTTTCTGAAATGTACTGTCAGTTTAATATAAATCTGGAGCCACACACTTTAACATAAAGACTTAAACCAGGGGTTGACACATAACCTGGCTCTATCCCATGGTGACAAAATTCAGCCAATCGCACCTTCAACTCTCACTAGTTAGCCTGTTATATATTTTTGTGTCTCGTCTTTATGCCAAGTTACTCCCAAGCAACTTTCTCATACTTGTTTTTTTCCTGAGCTTTCAACCACAATCCTTGAGGAAAGAGTGGGCACAGTATTAAATCGTCTCCATTTAGAGCTTGGCAGTGGATTGATAAATATCTTTGTCTTTGAGATGACTTTCAGAGATAACACTTCCTGCAAATACATTGCGGTGATAAGTGATTTGTCTAACATTCTTCTTCATTGAGAAATTCTGGATCAGGCTTCGTGCCCCTCTCAGCACCACTGCTTGACCAATGAAAGAGCAGGATGCATTTAGATGGTTAGCGTTAGAAGAAACATTGGAGGCTCAAACGTAGTTGAATTGTTCCAGTCATATGAAGACTGGGTCGAGACCAAAATCTGCACCTAGCAGACATATCAGAACAGTAAGCGTAGTTAGCATCTTTTATTTGTTTATGTTGTTTATTAGCTTGTCAGCTTATAACTGACAGTGGCTGACACAGTGTTACTAGCTGTGCTACAGCAATCTCTTTCTCTCTGCAGTGGTTTCTTTTGGCCAAATGCAACTAGACAGTAGTGCTGGTCCAATGTGGAAATGCCCATCAATGGAGAGGATTTCACTCATGACCCAATATGTTATAAAAGACGTGTTAACAGGGTTAAAAACAAATATAATTAAAAGGGATCTTTAAAACACATCATGTTTGTTCATAACTGTAAGATTTATAAAAACAATACGTGGGTTATAAAAGGTTTTGCTTGCCTTTTCTCGCCATTTAAGTCCCACTTACTTTAAAACCATGAAACTGACAAACTTTCCAAAAAATTTTGTCTTCAGAACTGCCTCAGTTTCTCACCTCCCTCAGCAGCAGACCTCATTTCTCACCTCTTATTGGCTCCACATGAATGATTTTAGTGTCACTGTTTTCATCTTTTCGAGCTGCTGATGGTAAGTACAGGAGCAGACGGCTGCAGCTCAGGGTGTCGCTGCCATTACTGCCCAGGCCACTGAGCATGACAATTTGTTACTTTGAAATAAATTCTCATCTATTGAACAGCTTTAAAGCGTTAAGTTGAGTAAGAAGGCAATCTCCGAGAAATATTTATTTATTTATATAGTTTTAGAAATAGTTATTGCTAAAAATGCTCAATGAAATGAAGTTTATCGTGAGCCTACATGGTATCAAAATGACTTGACACTTACCTAGAGGCAGTTTCAGAAATGATGGAACTTCTCGCAAGTAGCGAACGGTGATGGTGACCTCATCTCCTGCTGTGCGCAAGAGGTGAACCTGTACGGAGCGAGTGAGGGAGAGACAGAGACTGTGATAGAGATAGATAGCCAGAAAGAGAGAAAGATTGTGGGCGATGCAGTGAGATAAAATGTAATCTCGCATAAATGAAGCAAGCCACATTGATGTCAAGCTGTACACAGCGCGGAGTGAACAAAATGTAACAGGAGATGAGTGAAGAATATGCAATCATAAGTTAAAGCATGACTGAAGTGGCTTCACTTAAATCATCAAAGGTGGAACTTGAAGGCCCTGCATCTCTCCCTTCTGACAGGCGGCGGCAAAGTGACAGCTGACAACGCAAAGTAATTACGCACTGATTATCTCATGTCTAAATGATACAAAACATGTCCTCAAAGATGTGGAGTCATGGTTTCAAAAGAGACATTCAGGTAAGGTTAGGTGAAAAAGGAAGATATATCAAATCTGTCTTCCATGCATCTCGAAAAACAGAAAATAAACAAGGGAACGAGATGCTCGTATCTGACATCGAAAACAATTTTGGTCATTTTTACATCCCTCCTACCCAACTGCACATCTGCTATCAGGTTCCTTGCTATCCTCTTCAACAATGAGTGGTGGCCCTTGTTCCTTCAGCTTGAGCATCTGTTGGTGCCGAGTGTGAAAGCCTGCCATTAAACGCCCTAGATTTGCTTCTTAAGTGAAACTCCTCATTATGTGTTTTGATACTCTGCAGGTGAAGCTAGTGAACAGCTGTTTTGGGGGAGAAACGGGAGATGACAGACATGGAGGGAGAGTGTGTGTGAGAGAGATGGGAGATGGTGGCACAGAATAAGGGAAATATTTAACAAAGCGAGAAGCTAAATTGGAGAGAGAAACTGAGCATGTGTAAAAAGGCTGCCAAATATTACCACCCTCAATTCCTGTGCAGCTTTTGATACAGATCTACTGCTTTTCAATCTTTTCAATTTGTCACAGTGTAAACCGAAAAAGAAAAACAGCTTCCTGCCAAGATGACAACTCAGATTGTTAAGGCATACCTCCGTGTTGATAACCACTGGGATTAGGTGTTAAACCTGGGAGATAGATGGAACAGCAAAGGATGGATGGAGCATGCGATTAGCTTTTAATACAAATATACTCACAACTTCCTCATGAGTACAGTGCTCTACATTTATGCCATTGACCTATGGAAACCAGCACAGGGTGAAAAAGCAAATAAGTAAACATATAATGGAGAAAGTGTGTAATTTGTGTAATTATAGAGTTAGTTGCTAGAGAGTTGCTATAGACAGCATTGGGCTGTGATTGGCACCCTTGTTGCCCCACTACCAGAGTCGCAAGCTAGTACTTGGCTTTTTAGTATGATGGATGGATTATTGAGCAGGTCTATGAGGTACAGGACCTGGGCCCTTAGAATGAACCTGCATTAACCTGACTGTTTGGCTTTCCATCAAGAAATCCCATCGAACCGTCAAAAAAGACACAACTGACCTCAAAGAGACACAAAAAAACTACAGACACACAGAATAACTTAACTGATAAGAAAAGAAGTGCACAAAGATGCAAAACAACCGCAAAGAGTCACAAAATGACGACCAATCAACAACAAAGAGATGGATAATGACCAAAAAGAGACACAAAAATTGAAGCACTAATGAGACACACAAAATGACCATAGGAGACACAGAGTAACCGTGAATAAATGCAAAACCATTAAATGATCACAAAGAGAAGCACAACAAACAGATACAAAAAGATACAAAAATGAACACAAAATGAACCACAGCAACAACTACAAACAATGCTTTCAGTCTGCTCTTATCTAGGAGCAGTGGGGGCTGTGGAGAGGCAGGCAGGTCTCATAGTTCACTTGATGTTCACGTATGTTGTTTACTTAGCATACGCTGATTACACTGAATAAAATATGTAACAATTAAATATTGTCCAAATGTTATTGCAGATATTAATCTAAGCATATTTTCTATGCATTATACAAATGGGTAAAAATGTCAAAAGTTTATTTAAAAAAAAAAAAACAAGGCTTGAACACACACACACACACACACACACACACACACACACACACACACACAGTACGTAAATAAATGTAAAGACACAGACTATTCTGCAGTTTGGCAATTCAAATGAGTCACTTTGCAAATAAACTCTGTCTGAAATAGTTGTGATCCAAAAGGTGGAAGCAATCGCAATTCAGTTCATAATGTAATTCATAATAACTTCCAATATGAATCTTAATAATTGTTTGGCTGTCCGATGAATCTACTTGATATTCTAGATAAACAGCACACCCAATAAACCTGCCAGACAGATTTAAATGAACTTTTTAAAAGATTAAAAGAATCTCGTTAGTAAATACGAGGCACTTTTGGGTTGTCATGATTATAATGAACTAAATATATAATTCATTGATGATTAATATACCACAGCTTCTATGTCAGTGAGATGTTTATTTGGTTAAATTGAAAGCGTGCCATGATTCAGTTAGAGTATATGTATTATCTTTTCCAAAAAGCAGAGATATTAAAAGACTCATTTGATTAAAATCATGCAGTTAAAGGAGAAAAAAAAAATCTATTCCTACTCCCTCAATGAAATTACATTCTGTCAAAATAAAAGAGGGTTGAAATTACTGTGCAACAAGTTGTCAGTCTTGGCTGTGACCCAAATCAACCTCAGAGCAAAATAAGTCACGAACTGATGTACCGACCTGCAACACAGCATCCCCGACGAATAGCTTCCCCGACTGATCAGCTGCGGGCGTCAATTGTCAAGTGTCAGAGGTTAATGAAAACATTAGAAAATAATTGCTCATTTCATACATGGTAATGTGGTGGAAATAGCAATCAATGTCTCTGTCTAACTAATCTCAGGCAACATCCTACAGCTCAGAGAAAGAACACAGGAAAGCATGAAATTTGAAACTAATCAGGATATAAACTCATTTGCGGCGGCACGGGAGGAAACAATGAAGGCTATGTTGTGAAAAGATTTGTAAAGCTCTGAGAAAAGGGCTCTTGGCGTCCTCGGGGATATGAAGACATGATTCACTCGTATCCAAAAAGGCATTAAGAGGGATGTGAGCAAAAAGACAAATTACAGGGAAATGATTCACATGATGCTTTGATATTGCATCCCAGCAGGAAGCTGAGAGGTCATGGGTTTTTCCAATTTAACTGACAAACACGATTAAAGTATTTTCTCGTCCATCTAACAAACATCGTGGACACATTTACTCTTCCACACTGGCTACTGTTTAGTCTCCACACTGTTTCTCTTTGCATAGTAATTTGTAGGCAGGCCTGATGATCGTGAATAACTGCCCCGGTGGAAACACTATACGAAATGAATAATAAATGTCAAAACACACAACTTATTTTCCCCTTTTCTTTGACACATCTCATTATACACTAGTCACCCCACTGGAATGAGCTGGTTTTTTGTTTTTTTTTTTACTACTCTCCCAGCAGGTGTAGATGGAGAGCTCAACTTCACAGACAAATTTTAAACAAATAGTTCAACATTTTGGCAAATACACTTAGTCACTTTGGAGTTACATTAGAAAATTGATGCCAATCTCACAATTTGTGCATTAAACACAGTGACAGAGTCAGGACATGCTGACACAACCCACACCTGAAGAGAAATGTATAAACTGGGCTGTGAAGGAAGTTACATACTGAAGCGAACAATACTTCCAGGGGCCATGTCCTCACAGTGAGGTTACCACATTCTGTACCCAACTGTACTCCGGCAAAAACCTGGATTGCAAGTGAACGCAAACAAGCCATTTACTGCTTGTGAACCGTTTACTGCATTGGTCTTGTAAACCGAAAAATCATTTATGTAATAGCTTTTACCTTTGAACTGCCTTTCTGTCTGGAGCCCATTACGCTGTCACTGAAGTGCCTTTGGTGCCTTTTATGATCCAAAAGACTTAATCCACATTTAGTCAATTCAGAAGGCGTAAACATCTTTTTAAAAGCAAATCATTGAAACTATGCTTACTGTTGTGTCTTGTTAGCAACTCCTCCGGGGATAAACAGAAATTCACCAAAATTCACACTACACCAGGGAAAGACAGTGTGGTGTGGACACACAGGGCCGACAATGAGCTTTAAAGTTGGTTTCGCGCTGACGGCTCCCTGTTATGTGATGCTATTGTGGAGTCCCCAGACATTTTATATTTGATCATTAGAGACAATTATAAGTGACCAAAAGCCAGTATGAGAAGGGAACATCTCAAACCATCTTAACAGATCAAAGTCAAATATTATATTAACTTGTTAAGGCTAACAGAGAGATAGCGTTGTCACCATTCAGTCTTTCAGAATAAAGCTGAACTTTCAAGTGCATATTGTTGCACACTGACTATATACAGGCGTGCGTCTGTATTAGCACGTGGTGCGCACAGAAACCTTTGTTATCTGTTCATTGCTGAGATACACAATGGACAGAGCTCAAGTAGCTGTGTCCCCTCGTTTACTGTCTTTATGCTAAGCTAGGCTAATTCTCACTCCAGCTACACATCACAGATATGTGGTCTCATTTCACTCTTGGAAATAAAGCAAATATGAGCATTTCTCAAAATTCTGAACTATTTCCTCTGACAGATCTGCCTCCACAACCGATGACCCATTTCTTCTGACAATTTGCTCTTTTGATTATGTCCTAAACTGTTACTACTAGAAATACAAAAATCAATGATGCTCTCAAAACGCTCAACATTTCATTGTGAATTTAAATGTCATCTGTGAAATCTCTTTCTAATTCCATTAACATTTCTATGATCAATGTGACATTTAACACTGCACTGAAAACAATTCCAAAGGCCACATTACAGTAGTGAGATAAAATACTTTCTTACCTACTTGATCTTTGAAAATCTTTGATATAACCACAGGCACGTTGTGCTCTGCACCTCCCTGAAAAACAGAGAGAGATGAGAATGAAGGTTATTGAGTTCCGGTTGTGAAATATGCTGCCAAAACTGCTTTCTCAGACAAACAGCCATCTCTGCAACCCAAAGCCTTTTCATTTGTGCTTTAGTCTCTCCATAATCAAAACTTATCTTCTTACTTTGATGCTTAAGCCGAGGCCGCCAGTCGCTTGTCTCCGCAGTACAACAGTTCTGTGCTTTAGAAAGTGGGAGTTTCTTATTGGCAAAAGGATATTTTGAACATTGAAACAGTATTCAGGAGTTATGCAGCATGAATTACAATGCAAGTCTCGAGCCCTCGGGCGCACTTACATTTACTTGGGATTCACTTCCACTTGTGCAAACCACATCCAGCTTCTGTATGGTTAATACCTCTTTGGTCAATTTCAGGCAGACATCATAGGTATTGTTGGTCTCCTCATTGTACAGCAAAGCAATTCCAGATTTTGTCTGTTGGAATTGAGAAGAGCATTGACATTTTGCCAAGCAGAGCAATTATGTACACAATGAACATTTTAATCCTCTTTTCTCAATGTGTCATTTGTGTACCCCATTCTGCTCGTCTAGTTTTGGGTTAATTGGTTTTCCTTGACGTTGTAAAAGAGTGAACTTTTGTGTTAGAGAAAAAAAAAAAGAAGAATGGCATCTTTGAATTTCACATCTTCACCTTGCAAAACAAAACAAAACAAAAAAAAAAGTTCAAGCAGTTGTTAGACAATTCAACTTTGAGGACAGAAATGACAACAATAGCCAACTCAGATAAAAAGGGGATTCAGCTCAGACGCCCCCTTTCACATTATGACTATCTATGTGTCGGTGAAGATTTCACAGTTACCAGTAAACATAACACTTTGCAGCTCAATCACACCGTGGACTTTAATGCATTTCCTCTGATCTTTCACTGCTCGGTGCTATCTGCAAATACCAAATGAAAAACGGCCAAACCCTTGAGCTGCTCTAATGAATTAGAAACAGCCTGAACTTTTTTGTCCAGAGATTAAGTGAATGACTGCCAGATAGAGTTTTACAATGCTGTGAGTCATATTTCAGATATTACAGCTCAGTGGTCCCCAATCTGACATCCCCCACACTCCTTTCAAATGAGCTTAAGTGCCCCTTTATTCCAAATGTGTTCTTTTGAATTGAAATGAAAAAAAGTGGATGCAGGAAATGTTGTTACAATGTTTTTTTCATATTAGACACTAGAACTGTTGACATTTGGGAATTTGTTTGTTCTGTAAATCTCACTCAGAAGCTACATTTCAAGCTTAGTTTTTCCTTTCAGCATCATCACCATTCACTACTTTTCACACATTTTCAGTTGCAGTGCTTCATCTTCGCCAAATTAGTGAAAGATCTGTCCTGCGGCAGTGTATCGGCCAATTTGTGAAATTGCGTGTTTGTTTACCTTTATTGCAAATTTAAGCATAACACCCTAAAGCAAGACAGTGGACATGGTAAACATCGCCACCACACCACCAGCACGTTAGCATGTTAACGTTAGCATTTAGGCTGTGAGGCCCCGGATGATTTATTAATAGTCCCTGGTCTCAGATGTAAATTTTTTTTTTTTTTTTATATATATATAAAAAGCAAAACCAGCCTCAAGTATATTCATTAATCATTCCAATCATACACTAAAAGTCCTTCAAAATAATGATACTGTTGATTCAGAAGGCAAGTACATTTTAGGTCCTGTGTGTGTGCCGTTGGAGCAGCAGATCTTCAGACTGCATAACACACACATTTTGTGTGAGCACAAGAAAGAAAAGGAAAGACAGAGAGAGCACGCATCCCTGTTACTTAGCTATCGGTATCTAGTGGTACGAGCTGAGGTCATAAGGGTAAGATTTCTCGAAAAAAAAAAATAAATAAATAAATAAAAAAAAAAGGAAAGAGGCACTGGGGCAAAAAAAAAAAAAAAATCAAGGCAAGGAAAGGTGGAGCAAGAGTCACGGTTGATAAAGCAGGAGATGCGTCCGGATGACATGGTGCCAATGACTCACACACAAGCTCAGGTTGACGAAGAGGAAGGCTCTTTAACTGGGTTGTCTAGCTCAGTGGCCGTCAAATGGTTTTGTCACGAGGCACAACATTACATCTTATTATAACAATGCGACAGCACAATTTGAGCGGTCCAGCTCGTCTGCTCTCACTGTGATATCAATGTGGAACATGGGCCGAGTGTAGAAAGAAAGTGAGATGCACAATTCAGAAAATATCACAATTCGACTGATGCTGTTGCTTAGGATTCAAAAAACAAATTCTCAATTCAGAAATTATGGTATTAACTCATGTAGTATATATTTCAAAAAATTGCAGCTGATTTTGAAGGTTATGTTACCAATTTTTTTACACACATCAGTCGCCTCCAGATAAAATGTTAGACTGACTTTATGGACAGTTTTAAAGTTAAAAATACGATGCAGCAGTCAGCCAAACATCCATGTTCATATTAGACAATACCCCGGATGTATCAGGTTGTAGTAGCTTAAGCACATCAACACAAGTAGACACAAGACAAACACAGGAATGATTTCATTTACTTTTTGTGTCGAGCAAACGAAGCCACATTGGAAACATCCATAGGCTAGCGTCCATCTCTGGAAGCTCTTAGGAAGCAGTCCAAGTGTAACAGGCTGACTTTGTCATGTTTTTGTGTAAATGCATGACAAATAAAGATGTGTCAGGACAGTGAATGATGAATTCAAAGATGTTTTCTGCCTTTCCATCTTTACTAATCAATTACTTAATTTACTGTGTAGCTCAGAGGCTACTAGTCGCTGCCAAACTCTTTAAAAAAGGTCCTGAAGTTAGATTTTATAGAATAATAAAGCAGCAAATGGCTATTTTCTACATAAAGATTTTGTGTAGTCATGGCTCACCAAGTCACATCCCTGTGTGTGTGTGTGTGTGTGTGTGTGTGTGTGTGTGTGTGTGTGTGTGTGTGTGTGCGCGTGTGTGTGTGGTAATTTGTTTTGGTAGCCAGTTTGGTGGTACACTGAACCGCTGGCTCTCTTCACCTTTAAAAACAGACTGCAACCACCCACATGCAAGTTGACACGCTACATTACATTACATTACATTAAGCAGCGTTCAGGTTAAAGCCACCTTACAGGATCTACTCAGCTGAAGTGATCGTGTTTTTTTTGTCTAATAAGACCCCAAACAACGAAAGATGACACACCCTTTAAGTTTTTGCATGCTCTGTTACTATCATTCATGTGGCCACAGTGCCAGGGGGTAAGTACAAGGCTGAATTTCTTTCCAAGTTTTGGCCAAACAGAGGTGCAGCTGATGAAGTGTTTGTTTTGCTGGTGGTCTAGCGTAGCACCTCGTGGCTGTGACGACCATGTACAGAAACCTTTAAGGCGTAATGTTTTCTTGCATTTTACTCAATGCATGATTGATTTCAATGCACCTTAAATGTCAATATAGTAACTTTGACCATTTCATTTTCTTTTTAAATCAGCGCTTTTATGACATAGACTTCTGTGACAAAAGGATCGTCAAGCACTTAAAAACTGCACTGTGCCTGACTGGTGAGATAAACTCATGTTGGGGGGGAAAAAAAAGAGACAGAACTGCAACTCTAATGTGAATCTGTTTTTTTTTTTGTTTGTTTTGTTTTTTTTTTTTGGCACGCTTTGCCTGTGTAGATTCAAACTCATCGGTCTTTGTGCCATATTTTATTTCACCTAAAGCACCTGTATTAAACGTGCATCTCTGCGACTGAGAGGGAGAGGTATTCCACTTCACTTTGAATGTAGAAATGTTCGGATCAGGTCATTACAGCAGCAAGGTAGGCTGCTAATCAGTCACTGTTAATACTATGGTTGGTGTTGTTAAACGTCAGTTACTCCATTGTCATCATCATCCTCTCAAGTCAGTGTCACTCTCAATTATTTAGCACATAGTACACGTGTGTGTGCCGTTCACAGACGTGAATGTGTATTTAATGCATGCCACTGAGTAGATGATATTTAAGAGGTTAAAATACCATGTTATGTTCCTTGTTCGTTGTGCATTCATGACTAGTGGACAGAAAATTGACATTGTAAATTGACAAGGTGATGGTTAAATTAGACACATGGCATTGAAAGTGTATAAATCAATCAAATGTGAAGTAATATAGGACAATAAAACAGAAAGAGCGATTTTTAATGTTGTTGTTCACCTTTATCCTTTTACGGGTGCAAAAGCAAACCAGTTTAGCATTTCCTTTGGCTACTATACTTGGCAAACTGACCCTTGCTGGTTTAACCATATGGAGGTTGGAAGATAAAGTCAACAGCTAGCATGCTAGGCTGAACATTCAATGAAGCCTGATGTGTCATTTCACTCTAATCTTCAAGAATAGCTGCTCCAGTCTGTATAATTTTGAACATGACAAAACAAAGCAGTGAGATGCATAATTTTAAGTTTTGTCATGATCCTATTTGTGATGTCTAATATATCACAGACAATTACCTCCCCCACCTGACCCCATCCCCTGTCATATTGGTCCATGTTTGACGATGCTGTATTGAAGTGATGACATTGCATTGGTTACATTGTTTGCACGAGCTTCATCAGAATCCAGACACGAGAGTAAATAGGTTTGATGGATGATCTGACATAAACATATGAAAAGACAAACAGCCCATATTTGAGGGAAAAACAATTACCAGTTGAACTGAAGTGACTTCAATGAAGCTGGAAAATAAAAACGGCTAAATGTGAAAGGAGTGGATGAAATAACTGGAACACAAATACAGTTCGGCCCTTACCGCCACATTTAATGGCCTCATAAGGATACTATAGCGTAGAATCAGTACGTTTTCAACACTGTTTTACCAGGAATTAAGGATTACAGGCTTCACAAAGATGTGATTTTTTTTGCAGCATGTCTCGTTTGTATTTCAGTTCTTGTGTCCACCCCCTCTTTCATTCGATACTGTAGCAGGTTTAACCCACTAGGTTTGCCTCTGGGCTGAAGTATTATCAAATGCCTCCTACAACACTGTTGATAACTAGTGCAGTATGTAGAGTACCTTACAATTTTAACCCTTTTATCAGCGCTTTACACCAACCACTTCCATTGTGTTTCAATACATAAGAAAAAATTTGGAAATTCACTGAAGACTTATTGATACCGATCCTTGGCTTGAATATTTCTGTTGCTCACACTCATCTCACAAGGAGAAATTATTTTTCATGTGTAGAAGTTAATCATAAAGGTTATTTCATTGTCATTGTATTTTTGGCAGGTAAAAGTGAGAGGAGGACAAAAATACAAATATAAGTGTTTTCTGCGGTTGTTTTGAAGACAAAATCTAGGTTTTAGTAGAATAGCAGAAGAATGACCACTGAAGAGTACATTGTCTATGAAATGGTCATATTGGGTGAAAAAGGTGACAATCAGTATGTGACTGAGGTCAACCAATTCTCTTTTAAGAGGCTTTGAAATGAAGGTCGTGCTCTGTTCCCACCACAGATGACGGGTTTCATCAAGGCCTTGTGGAAATATGTGGTGGATGTATTCAAGAGACACAAAAACAAGTGTAAAAGTTTGATGACAGCCTACGTCAGTTACTTCACTGTCACAGTAACTTCACTGTCAGTCCGTGGCAAGACAAAAGTCTTTGGTCTTGTCAACAACAGATCACATTCACATATACGTAAACAATCCCACAGCTAGAAACTTAACATAATTCTGTTCAGACTATTGATGGCAACACAGATAAAAGACACATTTTATTTGGCTACTGACATTTGGAAGCAATTTCTACAAAGAGAATGAGGAACTAGTTTATTTGTGCACTTCATCTCAAAGCAAGAACACTTTCAAACTGAAACTCTTGACTAACACCACACAAGTCAACTTTAATTTCCTAAAGAAAATCAGTCGTCTTAACATACAGCATTGAAGGAAATCAGTCTATATCCTTCCGTTATGACAGTCTGGTCATTTGCCATGACCCTTGAAAAACCTCCATTATTTTTTTATTATTTTTAATTCTTATTTTTCCAAAACTGATACAGCCAAAAGTGCAAAAACAACTTTCATCGACATTCATAAGGTGTGTCCAAATTCAGGGGCAGCATCCTTTAGAAAACAAAGTCCGCGAAGCCTGAACCGAAAAGCAACCACCTTACCTACGGAGGAAATCTGCGTCACCAGCAAACAAAGAACCATTCCTGTTGCTGTGCAACCCTGACAGCTCCCTTTTCTTTTCTTTTTTTTCCTAAACAAAAACTGGATGGTATTATTTTCATGCAATGAATCTTGGAAGGTTTGTACCACAAGGGACCCTCCTGTTGGAGCCTTTGTTACCCTACTTTGTTAAGAAGGGTGCATTTCTCATCTGCATTTGAAGCAGGCTTTCGAAATGTGACAGCCTTCTCGCCAATATGACGCAATCGGTCTTCAAATGTAACCTACAAAGGCCACGACCCTTGAATTGGGACACAGCTCCAGGCGACACGCCACATGCTCCAGTCAGTAGTACACTACAGAAGGCGCTAACACATCTCCAAGCAAAGCTGGTTCTCAGTGGTCCATCACCATTGAGACGAGCTTGAAACGCCACAAATGAATTCTTAATGAGAAAAAAAAAGCACTTTATATTCCTACAATTCTGGATTGACAGGCTGATCTTAAGGGGGGTTTCCCTATTTAAAACATTTAAAACAGCTCATTGCCCATTGGTTGACTTTGCTGCAACAGTCTGGGTTTTGGGTTCCTATGGTGAACATGGATTAGTTTCATACTTCATATATTCAATTAGTGATGGGGCCCTCAAGAAAGAAGCCCATAGTGTGCGAAAATGTGTGTGAGATAAAGAACCTGCATTTTTCAGCCCTGTGCTTCTGCCAGCTTGCTCATGTGTGACTGTGCAACTATGGTGCCATCTTGAAATCTCATCTCAATTGTATAGACTGAAAACAATAGAGGGGATAAAAGCAGCCTTGTGGGACACCCGTACACAAAACAATCTCGTTAGACACCACACACTGGTCTCATATTCTCTTTAGGCAGTCTGTCAGAGAGTCTTTAGTCCAGTGGGGGAAAAAAAAAAAAAAAAAAAAAACACCTTCAGCATTCACATCACACAGCTTCTGCAGAAGCACATGTATTTGCAATGCATTCAAAGCTGAAGTGATTTAAGATCTTGTGACAGCATATCATATTCATTGCGCTGACTGTGATCAAAATGTGTCCTCTTTTCTCTTCGAAATTCTTACGGCCAAACTGTGGGGGTCCCAAAGAGAAAACCTAATGCCATCTAGATCAACAGCCCAGCAATATGTCGAATTTGTGAAGCTTAAAATGTCCTGCGCAAAAAATAAAAACATTTTAGTTTCTACGCAATTAGAGAAATTCAAATCTTAACATTTAGGTGGAGCATTTCTTATTTAAAAAATGAAATAAATTTTTTATTTTAAAGTCTTTTAAGTTCTTACTTATATTCACATAGCCACATATCATTCTCCCCGAGTACACCCCTGTAAATGCTGTTTCACGGTTTGTTCACTGACGTCTGTGAGGAGGTCTGTCATGTTTAGTCAGTCCGTCTTGTTAACTATGTCATTGAGTTAGCACATCTTGGTATACATCGTTTTTTTTTTTTTTTTTTTGTTCTTAGCAAATGCCCGTGGTGCTAAAAAGGGATAAAAGAGACTATAGAGATCACAACTGAAAGATGCAATAAGGGATTCAATGGTCATCTCTACTTTAGACTAATTGATTCTGGTTGGGTCCTGCCACACTGCAGCTAGTCTCAGGTCATGCCAACATGTCTAATACCTGAGTGGATTCACAACCAGCTCTGGTGCCAGGAGAAAATGTGCTTTTTCATTTTCGATCGCCCACATACGTTTTCAAAAGTTGATGCAGTTATCCTCAGACCTTTATGACCAAATCGATTTGAAGGTGTTAAGGAAAAATGCAAAAAAGTTGCTCAGATAAACAAATACTTACTAAAAGATTATAAGTCAACAAAGTAGTAAAGACAAATCTATGTACGACGTTGCCTTCTAAGAGCTGTGTGTATACATTATAGATGGTGAAAGTACAAACTGTGCCAGAGGATGAACATGTACAGTTACTTCGTTTAGTTACCCTAACCATACCCGTCACACACAGGAGATAAACTCATCACTCATCACAACAATAGTTTAATTTTCAAAGAACATGCCAAATATATTACATCCAAAAAAAAAAAAAAATCAATATTGATCCTGAAGCAATTCCTCAAGCCTGCTCCTATTAATTGTCTTTTTGTGTTGATTGGTGTTAATGTGCATTAACGTATTCAACATTACTAGTGTGAATGTTGCATTTTTGCATCTAGAGACATTAACCAAACTGATCAATTAGCAAAGAGCTAATTAAACCAATGCACTTAATATTGCCCTTGTCAAACTATAATGATGAAAAAAAAAGATTGCATGCCACAGAACAAATCACACTCTTATGTTTACACTCTTAACTTATGTTTGAGAGCATCATTAACCCGTCACTCGAACATTTTCAAGGCCAGAGTGTCTCTCAGTGACGTGCTATGCCAAATTGGAAGTGCTGCATGGCCCCTGGGTCAAGGTAGGTTTCAAACATCTCTTAGAGACATAGCTTTGCCATGACCTTGGGTTCACCCACCCTTGTCACCCACACTTGAGCACTTTTATTTACAGCCATGCCTCTCAAGTAATCGGTGCCATTTCTGACGTTGGGATATTGCAATACCTTTCTAGTATCATTAAACCATGCAATACGATTACAATTAACAATCCTGATGTTTGCTTGATCGGTTCAGAGGCATCCATCTCATTTCAGACCATTCAAAGCTTTTGTTTGTTCCGTTTTGTTGAGGTACAATAAGACTAGTAAATCTCAGCAGGGATTGCTGAATGAGTTTAAGAACAGACAGACCTCACGGCTCAGCCCCTGTGGAGAGCTCTGAAATCACAAAGACAGGAGGTGGTTGAGGCTGTGTTTTTGTTGATATTTGAAGCTTGTATACATGGTTCACACCCTCAGTCCTCCATGAATTGGAGTGCAATTTGAACTGACAGTTGGTGATTAGACAGATTGGTCACACTTGCTTGAGGAGTGCTTATGAACATGTCACCAGTGGCGATCACATTGGCGCTGTGCTTGAGATGGAGGGAGTGTATGTGTCTTTTTGTTGATTTGATGATTTTATTCCCATTACAGAGCGCCCAGGAGTAAAGATAAATTAAATTAATTGGCTGCGCCCACAAAGGTCAGCCCGGCGTGCATCAAAGTATGGCAAATTTGGGTATAACCTTAGCACCGCGGACATCCACGGAAAGCCACAGAATGCGCCGCAGACAATAACGGGGTAAAAAAAAAGAGAAATGAGCAGGCTGATTAAATGAAGAGCTGTAAATGACGAGCACTTTATGCAGTTTCACCAGGCAACTAACACCACGGGACGCCAAACACTGTTTCCTCATTATGGGCTCTGATTACAGCCGTTTGTGGTCAGCGAAGGCTCAGCAATCCCAGCGTAAGAAGGGAGATAAAAGTAAACCGAAACTATTGTGCCCCTAAAGCAAATGCATTGTGGATTCTCACCGAGTTTCAATATTGTAACTTTTAATGAAAACCAATGCCAGTGTTCTTGAGCAGAAAAAGACATAGAGCAAGGAAGAGTTTGCGAGTTTCTTGGGACTATAGTAGATAATGACTTATTAAACTGGTAGCCTGACTGGAATAATAATGAAAGACTATTGGCCCACAAAATGTAACTTACATGGTGTGTAGCTGGCCAGAGTTTAAGGGATATCTGAAGTTGTATCTGCCAGAGCAAACAGCAGAAGCACCAACAGGTTTTCATCATGATTTGTAGAAACTCTAAATTGTTGGAGGCAGCGGCTGCAAAATGTCTCAACCAGCCCATCATCTCACCTTTTTATAATGTTTGCACTAAGGCATCACAGTTCCAGTGGGAGGGGGTAAAGTACACTTTCCAGAGTTGAAAGAAATGAATCAGAGAGAGATCTTACTTCGCACAACTCAAGTGGAAAAAAACATTGTATATGTTCAGTGGATCACGAGGACCAGGATGTGTATTTTCTTTTCTAGCTTGAAATTGCTGTTAAAAGTGATTCTTATCGACTATTTCAGTAAGTGTCACATTCCTAGTTCGCTGGAAATGAAGCACTGCTGTTAAGACCACAGCGCTGCATGAGAGGTTCAGCCCACAGTGCATTTTTCCCCTCAAAGAGCTCAAACATTTCCACAGTTGAAACGTACAAACACTTTTACCACGTTACCTACGCAATTACCTAATCTCAAGGCCTGTCTAAAAGATGTAGAACTGAGGTCCATGGCATTTTATCATACCGAAATCCTGCATGTGTATTGAATCTAATGAGGGTTTTTTTTTTTTTAACTAAAGTTCTGAATAACTAAACCAAAACAAAAGATTGATTTTAGATCTGTAATCACCTTTTGTGTACGAGAAGGCAGCAATTGTTTGAAGTGGCAGCCTAATTAATGTTAAATCTGCAGCTACAATCTGTAAATTAGAGGAGCAGCACAAAATATGAAAAGTTGATTGAATGTGTGAGGCACATTTAAAATAACAGGTGATGCCTTATTACTTTGCAAACACTATGTTTTACAAAGTGTTTGTTCTGAACACAGGAAAAACCAGTGCAGAGTTCACCATCTTGAATTAATTGAATATTGATATTTTAATGTGATGTTATGTTTATATTAAGTATGGCACTTGAATAACTATTCATTTATTCAGTCACGACCACTCTGTTGGTCTTTGGTTGACCTACAAAAGTACACACCTGTTTCCACTGTTAAGTGTCTTTCTCCACTTGTCTGTGGTCAAGAGAAACATGTCTGCAAAGACAACAGTAATCAGAAGTTTGAAGAGTCAGCACCAGCTAAAAATGAGAATATTATTTGAATTGGAATGTTTTTCTCCTGTTCTCCACTGTTAGAAAAGGAGTAAAGAGAGATAGAGGCCCATGGATCATTTTGCCCTTGGGTCCTCCAGGGGAGTTTATCCCGTCGTGTGTCTAACTGATGATGTCAATTATCTAGATCACATTATTTTTTCACTTGTGCAACCGCTTCTGGATATCATTTAAAATCCCTGCAGCATTTTACTAGTGACAATTCCGATGTGGCCACAGGCGTCGATTTTAGTGGGACACAACAGCTTCGACACCATCAGTATTTGAGACATATACTACACCCCCCCACCCCAAACAACAACAACAGCATGAAAATGTTGTGGAAAATGAGGACCAATTTGAAAAATCTTTTTTTAAGTTACGTAACAACAGTTTGGGAGCCTTTAGGAAATGCTATGAATTTACTCTCAGAGGTTTTGTTTGCAGGTTTGCAAACTAACCTTAAGGTAATGTTACGTGCCCATAAAACATGCAAGCTAGCAGCAGACAAACTGAACAAAAGAGTGGCAGCATGTGATTTGTTGACAGCATGGGACATTTGAATTTCATCAGCTGGACTTTACTTAGATATTGCAAATTTATACGAGAGGAAAATTAGATGTTTTAGTCACAAACAAGAGATATTTCAGTGCAATTTGAGATTTGAAAGTTTTATTGAGCTATTAAAGAAGGCGTATGAGTTTGATCAACAACTGTAGATTGCTTTAATTCACCTCAGTCTGACTACAAGTATTAAAGAAACAATAGTCAACTAATTGTAATTATTTGCTGGGCAGAGAGAGAGAGAGAGAGAGAGAGGTTTAGGTGAGCTAAGCAATGAACACAATTCTCTCTGGTTTGATTGATGTGTGGTTTACAGGAAATCACTCACCCATATGATAAAAGGCAGTTTAAATCTTGCTAAAATGTGAGCTTCATGCAGGGGGTAGCAGTCATTGAGACAGTATCAGACAAACAGGTGAGAGTTCATCTAGGTTCAATGGTCATAGACACAGCTTGAGCCTTTAAGTGTTTTCCAGGCCCGGGGTGATATAAATGAAAAAGGGCACGTACGTCTACAGTGGATGAAGTCAGAATAAAAACGTACTTCTTCATACTGCGCATTTGATATGTTTAGTGTCAGTTCAGAGGAGTAATCCAATACTTCTTCAGTCGGGAAGGTGAAAGGTGAAGATGTCCAGGGAGCAAGCTGTAAAGGGATCTTCAGCAGGCAAAACAAAACTGTGAGACAGAACAGGCTGTGAATTTAAGAGATTCGCTACTGCTACTGTTAAAAGGTATGTTAAAGCCAGTCATATCATTAAAAAGTGTTTTTGTCTTATCTGCAGCCAATAAGAGAAACATGTTAGTAATTAAAAGGATCAAAGTTATTTGGTTCAGCTGATCACATCTACAGAGGTTTTAAAGAGGACCAGCTAAAAATGAGATATTATTTGACTGTTTTCTACTGTCTACATTGATACATAAAGATTGAGGATGTGGATTACTTTCCTTCAGATATAGAGAATTCAGGTTGTGAATTATTGGTGCAATGTACGCTCTAACAAGTTAAGCTTTCTCTGGCAAAGTACATTGGTTTATACTGTTTACTAGCAATTTGTTGACTTCAGAGGGTCTGAACACACCCGGATTTAAAACCAGCAAAAATCTCTTCATTCCAAAGGAATTAGTGGAATCAGAGGGGGCGAAATGAATCTTGCACCTTTGAGGCGACGCAGAGCCAGAGCTTTCAAAATGGAGGAAGCTACAAGATAAAAGATGGTTTTCAAATAGCATTATAAAAAGGGAAGGGGTCGACGGTACGAATGTTTCTTGGATAAACTTACTGACCGTTTAACCTAACCAAGCTTAGCTAACAAGCTAATGGTCAGTTAGAGCTTTAGTTTCTTTGCATGGAATGAAACAGTGTGAATGGTGAAAAGAAGTGAACAGGCCTAGTTCACCTAGTTCACCAAGGAGCGCTAGTCACTACGTCACCAATCTAGTTATACCGACATTTGTAAAACCAGCCTTGGAACAAAGCCCCTCTCTAAACGCTATGTCATTATGTGGCTTGCTTCTCATGTTAAAATAAGGATGGTAGTTTTTTTGAAAAACAGTCTGATAATTGCTTTAAATCCAATATTCATGTTCTTTTTCGGTGCCTTTAATGGAAGCCATTTCACGAAAGTCCAAGATGCTCATGGGCCTTTGGCAACATCACAGTTAAACATAAAAGGCAAGTGCATGAGCAAGTAAAAGAGTTGAGGAGTCGAGAAATCGTGGTTAGCTCAGATATGTAATAAAAGCACAACAGAGAGGCCTGAATGATGTACAAATTCTTTGAGGTTACAGCCAGACCTCACAAAGGTTTCAATTTCTGTTAACAACTGCTGCGGTGGAGCTGTTGTGGAAAGTAAACCCCAGGAACACACTTCTCCTTTTCTCCAGAAAGACAAATGTAAGATTTGTTGAATGAGAAACTGTACTGAGTTTCAGAAGCTAGTGTAACACCAGCTCACGCGCACATGATCTTAATAACCCCGACTTTTCTGCCACCTCGATTTTTTTCCTTTCTGATATGGAGATAGTTGACATTTGAGTTCACTTTGGCTGCAGCGGAATAAAACTTTTCAGACACTGATAACCTTAAAAAGCAACATAACTGTCAAGCGAAACACATACACAGGCACATCAGCGATACGCAGACACAGCCAGCAGCCTGAGCTCAGTGCAGCCCTCAACAGATGCTCGCGTTTCTTGGTTCAGATCAATGCCTGAAAGAGTCTTCCAACCTCCACGATAACTGAAATGCAATAAAGGAAATTTCTCCCCTTTGTCCACGTTTAGGGCATTCATAAAGTATTCAGACCCTCTACCCATCCTCCAATGTTGCAGCCTAAAGTAATTTTTCTCATCAATCTACACTCAATACCCCATAACGTCAATGTGAAAACAAAATTGTTGAATTTTTAGCTTAAAAATTTTATTATTTTTTTTTAAAAAAAGGAAAAAAATGAAATATTGCATTGACATAAGGACTCAGACTCTTTCCGTGACACTTGAATTTATCTCAGCTGCCTCCTCTTTCTGTTGATCATCTTTGAGATGTTACTCCCCCTTGATTTGAGTCCACCTGCAGTAAATTCAATCTCACAGCTGACAATGCTCATCAGAACAAAAACCAAGCCATGAGGAGGAAGGAGCTGCCCGCAGAGCTCAGAAATAGGATTGTGTTAAGGCTCGGATCTGGGGAAGGCTACACAAAAATGTCTCCTCCACTCAAGGTTCCCAAAAAAGCAATGACCTCCATAAGTCTTAAATGAAAGAAGTTTGGAACAAACAGGACTCTTCCTAGCTGGCTGCCTGGACAAACTGAGCAGGCGAGACCATCTGATTGGTTACACAACACAAGAAATGGCCTATCAACACGGAAGACTACTTTGTCCTAATAGGCGTATGTGTCGATGTATGTACGTTGGTATTTCAATGCATATACATCGTTCCCAGGTGAGAACAGCATCAAAAGCAAAAAGGTAAATTCCAGCCAGGCATTTCGTACAATTGATGCAATAGTTGGCATTTTATTGGGAAAAAGTGACAACATTTAGAAGTATTGGTTCCACTGTGTGATCATTTTGGAGGTTGTGGAGTGTGGGGCTGTTATCTAGCCTACCTTCACTGATATAAATGGGGAGGACAAAATAAAATAAAAACAACTGAGCACCACAGCGAGTGTCATTATATAGCAGTAGATTTGTGTTGGCGTTTCAGTTCCAAGTGTCAGTTCATCAGTATCAGAATCAGCCCTGTAAAAACAATATCGATCAAACCTGATGGCCACTCTTGCTGTGCTCCACAGAACCTGCGAGGAGATGAGAGAAAGCTCCAGAAGAATGACCAATTTGAATTATAATGTCTGGCTTCCTCCAGACATGATACTTGGAATTGAGTCCAAACAGTTCAATTGTGGTCTCATCCGACCAGAGAATCTTGTTTCTCAGCCCGAGAGTCCTTCAGGGGCTTTATTTGCAAACTTTCAGCGAGGAGAGGTTTCCGCCTGGCCACTCTGCCATAAAGCCCAGATCGGTGGAGTGCTGCAGTGATGGTTGTTCATTGCAGCAGAAACTTTTTTTGTAGCCTTACCCAGGTCTGCGCCTCGACACGACCCTGTGTCTGAGCTCTGGAGGCAGTTCCCTCAACCTCATGGCTTGGGTCTTGCTCTGATATGCATTGTCAGCTGTGAATTCACCACAGCTGGGCTCCAGTCAAAATATAGGAGAAATAGGATGCAGCTGAGCTAAATTTCATCGCAAAGGGTCTGAATACTCATGTCAACGTGATATTTCGGTTTTTCCTTCAATAAAATTTAATTTTTTCCCTTTTTTTCCTGTCATAATGGGGTATTGAGTGTAGATTGATGGCTTATATTTTAGTGCAAGGCTGCGACATAACAAAATGAGAATTGGTGTGAACACTTTCCAAATACACTGTCCAGCCTCAGTGAATCATACTTTAGTTCCATCAGGTCAGTTCAACATTAACAAAACCCTCATCATGGATTTCATGACGTTTCAGCCATGATTCATGAGTTTTGATCAGTGGGACTCTGGGTCATAACCACACATCACTAACAATTTTCTCTCTTTGACTACAGGCCAGACACAATAAAAAAAACATCCATCTGAACCTAGAGGTTGTTAATGAGTATGAAATATTGACTGGGATGAGGAAAAAAATAAATAAAAAATTCAAACCAACACCCAGACCGTGAACAGTCCAAATCATTTATCTATACACCAACAACAACAACAAAAAAACTGCACGTATGACGTGAAGTGCTGGATAATGTTTGCAGCCAGGCGTCACAATTACTACCTCTGTCAAGCAAAGCACTTTCATCTGGATCCTTTAAAGATCTACGCATTTAAAAATCCAAACCAAGATCGAGGGGAGAGGATGGTAAGTAACTGGAATTGCCGCCCTATGGTTGATTGCCTCTGCCAGTGTAGTTTACATGCACGTTTGTTCAGAGTTGTGCCGTATCTGCTTCACATTCATCTTCAAGCAGCGCAAATACTGTCACAATCTCCCCCTTCAGTTCCCGAGTCATGACTTTGACCTTTGACCATGAAAATATGAATCGCTCCATCCATGAGTCCAAGTGAGCGTTCGTACCAAATTTTTAAGGAATTGCCTCAAGGCGTTCTTGAGATACCACAATCAGGGGAATGGGATGCACCAACAACCCAACAACATAATGCCCCCGGCTATGGCTGTTGCCAGCACAGAGGCATTAAAACCAGCATTTCCTCTTATTCATCTTGTCCTCTTCTCTGAGGTCACTTGCAACTACCCCGGGGCGACCCGAGGTATATGCCAGCACTGAAATAGCTATGGATAAACATACCGTCTTACGTTTACGCAGACATGTCAGTTTCTAATCTAAATTCATCTCCTGTCCTTATAACAACTATGAGAAATTGATGCATAACTCTCATTGATTTGCAACAGTTGCCATGCAGACAGGTCTTGCACAGCTAGAGTGCAAGCCCATATTTTGCAAATTGTCAGCTTGCATTTTCTTGCCAACATTTCACAAGTTGCAAATGTGCATGATTCAGAAATCATTCCCAACTTCAGCAAAGTTACCTGGTTTGCAAATACGAGCATACAATGCTGCCTGGCAACCAAACAGTTAATTTAAAAAAAAAATTAAAAAAAAAAGGTTAAAAATATTTATTAATGGTTTTAACTAAACAAAAACTTGTGAACATGATCATTTTAACTTTTGGCGGTTCAGCTAACTTGGCTCCACCACGCTGCTAATTACCACATTTACTGGAACTGAACTTCTTTCACTCAGGAGAGGAGGCAACAAAGAGGTGAAAGTAAATATGAGAAATTGTCTTCACATTCACACGCCACCGATCAGACCTAATTCAAGTGCCACTACAGTGATTGTGCCTTTTTATAAGGTTGTATAAGGAAAAATCTCATCTCATTTACAGTGATGGATTATGTTCATCACTGCAGCAGCATGTCTGCTCAATCTGTTTTTAATGTATTTTTGAAAACAGCAGTAGCTTATGACTCAGACACGCTGGGTAAACCTGCAGCAGCTTCTGACTGTGGTACAGTAAATACACAGTGCGTGACTCTTTACAGACCTACACTGGTTACATCGGGGGTTATTATAGAGCAGTACAAATAGGTTTCTCTCGAAATTCCTACCATACACATACAGTATAGTGCAGAATATTTCTGAACCATTTTAACATCCTTATGGATCAAATGATTATTGTAAGATATTTCCATAGCTGTATTTTTTAATCTTATTCTTTATGATATAACATGAGCTGCCAATATGTCAATCTTTGTTTTGTCTTTTTATCTTAAACTGAAAGTACATGTCAAAAACTAGTAAAAGTTTTGTTGGTCCTTAAATGACCAGTTTCTGGAAATATTCCTATGTGCTTTTTTGCAGACTGAAAATGTGAAGACTGATAGCCTTGCTCAGTTTTAAGGGAGCAAAGGGCATCTAAAACTCCCTAATTAACATTTAATACAGATTCTTGTGTGTTTAATTTATACAATTAAGCAAAGTGTAAAAATGACAAGTGGTTACGGAGGTTATGTGCCAAACCACACATTGTCATTTTTACACTTTGCTCTTTGTACACATTGAAGAAATGATACACAGTATATCTTAATTTGTTTTAGAGCTTTAGAGTTGCTGGAAGGTTTATTTTATCATATTTGGACAGAGCCACTCTTAACTGTTTCACCCTGTTTCCAGCCTTTTTGCTAAGATTAGTTACCCGGCTGCAGGCAGTAGCTTCATTTTAGCATACACAACGTGCAAGTATCATCTTGTCATCTAACTCTTGGCAAGAGAGCAAATTAGTGTCCTTCCTAATATGTGAAACCATGACTTCAAAGTGGCTCATCCATAGAAAATGACAAATTGGCAGGCAATGAACATTGGGTTTCACATGTACAAATATGGCTGCTGAAAAAAGTTGAATCTGTTTTTGTGTGTTCAACAAGAAACGCGTAGAAACACGCAGTTGTCTGAAAAGAGGCACTAGAAACGTAAAGAAGGGTTTTTAAGGAAAGCAGCTGGGCGTGTAATGATGTGGGAGTTGTGTTCTCAGTGGCAAACATGGATGTTTTCACGTCACAAATCCTACTTTAAATTACTCTGTAGGTACTTTACCTTATATGCTTTGGGTAGATAATTTCCCTATGCATCAGTAAATCCTCTGTATGCAGCACCACGCTGTATGTCAATATCCTACAAGGTCAATAAACTGTAGCCAGGATGGAGCTCTCCCCATGTGCACTGAACTCACTGAAATGTGGTATTATACATCTTTCGCAGTCATCCTTGTTCAATCTTCCACTCAGAGTAGCTCCATGGGGAATCAAAACCACTTGATGTATTTCCTCTCAATTGTATATTCATTGTTTGAATAGGCTCGTCTCACAGAGCCTCACTGCTCAAATACCAGCATGGTCGACTGTGTGATAATCTCCATTTCCCAAATCCATCCAACATGTGTGAGATTATTACATATAGCTTGGTAAGCGTGAGCGATAACTAGACAGGGGAAATTCGACCAGTACTTTTGTTTTTGATATTTGAGTATAATGCATATGTTGTCTCTCTCTCTCTTATAATACAGACTCAAATAATAAAGACATTTAAAAAAAAAATTGCAGTGAAAAGGAGTCTGGTTTGAGTGGGGGGTTGGGTGTTCAAACGTCTGCACTGTGGGAGTAGTTGTTTAGGGTGAGAGTCGGTTTTTAGGAACTAGTGTGATACTGTTTATAGTCCTAAAAATGATTTTATTCCCATTTCAAGCGCCAATCTTCAGACACCAAACAACTGCTTTTAGTGCATTTTTTTTTTAAAGTGCAGTTGTCTGTCTGAAGTGGTGAGAAAAGGGTCCACAACAATCCACTATCAGCTGGTAGAAGGGACAAGGCAGATTTCTTTATATCTCACTTGGAAATGAATGGGGACATTAAAATGCATAAGTTTCCTGCCTTGAATCTAAATAAAAATGCTAATGAAACACTGTGGGTATTAATAATGCAGAGGACGAGTTTCCTTTTATTTGCTAAGGAAACATTTCAAGAAAGGTTCTTAACAGTGACAGGACAACTTGTTTTGATGCATCAGGATTTATGACACTACATATCCTCTTGATATTTTAAAAATTAAAACGCCACCTAATTAAGACTTTAATTACCGCCTGGTTTTGTAGGTAGCTGAATAATGGAATATGACTGTGCATAATACTGTATTATATATGTATCTTTGCACTTCCTACAGAGACTAATTATAAGCTTAAAAAAAAAGACTAATTTATGATGTAACACTGGAGTCTGCCCTTTGGCCCATTTCACCACTCTCATGGGTTCTTCCTGCCATTAGTTCATACGCCATAAGGAGATTAAAGTAAAAGTGTTAAGCCATCTGACAGGATATGACATCTATATAAATAATGATTTTGTACTGTATTATTACACATTTAACACTGCATGAAGGAGAAATTCTTGAAAGGGTCAGCCAACATATGCCACATGTTTGCATTCTGACTCCAGGGTCATTAAATTACACTATTCACTTTGAAGAGTGACTCCAGCGATAGGAGGAAAATTGAATATTGTTCAGGCAATGAAAGAGACTAAATATAACCAGTTTTTTTTTTTTTTTTTTTTTTTTTTTTTTAAAGAAACTGAAATTCACTTCTACAATATAAAAAGGCTGACTGTTTTGTGTCCTTTCCAATTACCTGAGTAGCTCCAGGAAAATGAAAAGCTAAAGAGAATACATGTTCATGCTCCAACAGGAGTGATTTGGTTAAAATATGATTGACTTTCTGAATACAAAAGCATCGACTTTCACACTCCACTGGGGTTTAATTATGCTTCTGCAGCTCCTGCCAAGACAAACCCTCAGGCGTGTGACCACAGGGGACTGGAAATTTTATATGACATGCGTGTCACTTATTTTTTTTATGCCTTTAAAAGGGGGCGAGGTAAAGGTTGATTGTGTGACAATCACACTGAATCCCCTTTCCTTTAATCCCATTTGTAGTGATCAGCGTTTTGAGTCATCTTTGCTGCTTGTTCCTCCTGTAAAGGTTATGATGACCAATAAGTCAATATCACCAACAGTCCTGTAAGGCTGAGACTGAATAATTAACAAACCTTTCTAAATATTTTAGAGGCAATATTATTTTGCATATTTGCACAGATCGTGTTGACAGAGGAAGCCGACATACTTACTTCGCGGGACCACAGTGAAACGCAGTTAACACTTCTTTTAAGTGCGAGTTACATCCTGGAATTAAATTCGCAACAAGGAGGTTGCGCCAGCTCTTTTAGCTCAATTTAGCTCAAATTTTTACTAAATGGACATTTATGCATAATATTAAATGGCATCATAATATAAATAATATCAAAACAGGCTACACAAACTGGTAAACACGAGTTGTGACTTGTGAAGATTTATGGATAAATGTTTCTGTCCATTGACTTTCAAGCGTTACAGTTTAACAGCGCAGCTACTCAAGCAAGTCGCAAAGCTAGCATTAGCTTACTGATGTATGGAGCGTTTAGACTTGAGAAAAAGGTTAAATCAACACATCTGACTCAACGTACTCAGTGACACCTGATGAAATGTTAATGCTTAATGATGATCTAAACCTCAATTTCATTAAAAAATAAAAAATAAATAAAAAAATACACAAAAACAAATCTAAATATATGATAATCTTTTGCTAATTTATGTGATGCTGGCTAGATTAGCATAATTGGGCATTTCCCCACTCATTTTAAACTGTGTAAATACGACGACGACCATTTAATACGCATATTTATTCATGTCTCCCAATAAAACTGAGTAATATCATGGATTGAATGTCTAGTTATGCATCATTTACCCCCCTAAACCGTACATGTGTTATTCAGGAGCTTGTGATGCTACCAGTGCAGTGACATGTTTACGTGTATACTTACAAAAGGTAATTAAGTGAACTAAATTATGTCTTTACCAAGACATTTCACATTTATGTTGCTTGTTTCCCTTCATAGCCTGGCTGGTGCACTAAGCCGTAAGGGGCTCATAACTGCCCCCTGAGGCCAGAAGACATAAATTTACACTGGTACTTGACAAGTGGCGAGAACCACAGCTGTAGTGAGTGGGTTTTCCCCCCTCAGCAGCACTAAGGGGCAACAATGAGCCCATTCCACACACACAAACCTACATTTGACAAGTGACACAAGTTGTGGGAGCCATGTTCTATCTTGAGTGTTTTCAAACTGTTTTTAAGTTTCATAAAACATGACTAATTTGTTTTGCAAATGTATCCCTGGTTAACCACCTCGCTTCTATTAAGAGCAGCAGATGCCTCCTGAGCTTTTACCATACCGCATTTATCCCAATCTGTCTAGCTGCAACATCATTCATTAAATCACTAGTTTGAAACTCATAGTTACCAAGATCTTAGGAAGAAATGTACATTCAGGCTTATGTAATAGATTTAAAATTAGCTGATGCAACTCAAGAACTTCCGTAGCCTTTGCAATGACAGAATTATGTGTTCAGAAAGACACATCGTGCATTTTCAAGTTTTCACATAACAAAGATGCTGCTTGAAATAAGAACGGGCTTTAGTTTCTCCTAGTATGGGGAGACAGGAAAACACTGCAACCCTGCCTGTCCATCACAGCACTAATATACCATGACACACAACCAGAGCGATACACACATACACTGTAGGCACTGACCTGTTCAGGAGAAGCCAGTCTACTGTATCTTAATGACGGTTGAAACATTTTTTACACTAAATAACAAGATGCCTTTGATGTACCTCTTCCTTCTCCTGTGCCCTGGACTACTGAGGAATCTTCGTACTAATCAGGATTCGCAAACTTGGTCATTAGAGGACAACTAATATGCACTCAGTGTGGAACAGTGACAATAAAAAAAAGAGGAGAGGAGTGCCTCCACAGACCTTTTATCTAATTTATCAGTGATTGGCAATCACTGAAGAGAAGTCAGTGTGTCTGCTTGTTACAGAAAGCAAAATGTAAGATTTTTTTAAAGGTCTTTTCCAGAAGCTGAATTTGACAGAAGGTCCTTTCCAAAAACAAATAATTAAGAGACGAGGCTAACATGACCTGTTTACAAGGGTTGGTGCAAAATGGCAGAGTAGAGGCTGGATCCTAGGAAATAAATTGCATTGGGACATGAAGCCCAACAGTATTTGGCAAAGCACTATAAATGCATCTCGTGCTGCAAAACCTTGGGTCTGGAATATTCAGGAATGCAATCAATGCAGCGCTAAGATAATACAGGACACAACAAATTCAAATGACATTTATGTGAACAAATAATTCAGCCCTAAAACTTAGACCGTCACAGCCTTTCTGTTTCAAATTGTTTAAGGATGTGCAAAAATCCTGAGTTTAATTACTGTGGAGGCGCAATCAAGCCCCGCGCTTAACACCCTGAGATTGCACACCAGGTGATCATAAATGTGCATGATGGAGCGAAAGCCAGACAGACATAGCACCGTTCGGAGGAGAGTCCACTGCAACAAGAAAACTCCGCTTACTGTATAATTTTAGCCATCAGTCAGAGGTAAATGGAGAGTGGGATGTGCGCAAAAACTGAACACACACTAAGCAGAATTAAGCTGCAGACTACTGTCCCTTGAGGCTCAGGTATCCAGTTCTAAAAGCAAATGCTTTTTGAACGGAAAGTGCCCACAAAGCACGACTCCAGGGACTACTGAAGTTAAAGGTGCTATGTGACCAGTGGAGGCAATAACAGGCCGACCGTCGAATTGCATGCAGCAAATAATGGGTTATATTTAGCCCAAGTGGATCTGTTAACTGAAGCAGGTATAAAAACTACATAAAATCATACGACTTAAGGGTGCAGGAAAACAATGGGAGGTGTCCATAGAAAGATGTTTTGAACCATTCCTGGTTAGATTGTTTGGTTTAATTTTTAGGCAACATATCTCGTCACTTGAGCTGGATTTTTTTTTTTTTTTTTTTTTTGCTTTAAGCAGCAGACATTGAGAATATGAAAGGCTGTTAAAAAGGTCAAAGTCGTTGTGTTTTCTTGTTCAAGCAGCCCAACCACAATACCCAATTAGGTATGAAGCCCTGAAGAGAGATCATCTCAGTGCATAGATGTCTGTGTCTGACAAAAGAAAATAATGGCACTGTGATAACACAACTGAGGAACGAGACCTATAGCTACAAAGACCAGGCACTCACTGAAACTTGGTTTATATTTGAGTCACAGACACTGAGAGACAGGCTACTGTCAAAGCTCTTGGCAGAGTACAGCCAATCCTCCTGATGCCAGGGAAGATGGACGAAATAATAAAGTTGTAAGAGTTAAGCAACTCGAGTGTTTGTGTGTCTGCGTGGCATAACTGCTATAACCCATCAAAGTGCAGTCACCCGAAACGCTCCGCTCTACTACAAGGAGGAAACGTCCTACCAGCCTCCAGTCACACATCAAGTAATTTAACGCGTACTTGATTTTCAGTCTAATTTAATGACTTTTACAACAAGGTGAACGGGCTTTAGGAAATAGTCAGGGTCTTACAGTGGTTTCGGCGTATACGTAACAATGAGTGACACGAGATGCACTGACGTCTTTCAACGAAATCTGTTGAACTTGTAGCCAGGGCACAGATCAGTTGCACCCGCCCTGGCAGCTGTAACGTTATTTGCATTAAAAGATGAACAGCGACTTATTTGTTATTGCTATTGACGAAAGTTCTACGTTTGTCCATATAAGAGCCCCACGGTTTATTAAACCCATGCCGAATTGCACAGGCGTTGCTACTGATTTGGAAACGATTGACATCTCTGAGCCAGCTAAGACTTGACAAGTGGTTTTTTAAGTAAGGCTCGTTAAACAGTTGCTTTTTCCAACGCAGTCTGGAGTCCACGCTGCACGCCAAAGAATAAAACGGCGTCCGGCGTCCGGCTGCTGCCCCCCCCTCCAAACACACACATACACAGACACACACTCACAAACACACACACTCACACACACACACACACACACACACAGCGCATCTCAAGGGAATAGGACGAACTGATCTGCGGTTTAAGTTGATCCCAATAAAAACCTTTATCAACGGGTTTACTTGCCGAAGTTGGAACCAGGAGGCAGGCGGGTCGCTCGATCAGCTCAGGTTGCTGTTTCCCGGTCACATTCATTGCCCATAAAACCGCTTTCCCCTGTCCGCTGACTTCGTCGAGAGTTTCTCAAGTCATTTATCCGGCGATTCAATGCGAGTGTTATTCACCGGCGTCCCGTTCAACGACAGAGTCAGACGGACAAACCATGCCTGTACGCTTTTTTTTTTTCCCTAGTTTTTTTTTTTTTTTTTTTTTTTTTTTTTTTCTTAAATAATAAATAAAGCTGCCCGTATCCTGCAATTACAACAATTCCCCCCGCTGCAGACTCAAATCAGTGCCGGCGATCGCTGCCTGCTTCCCCGGCTCAGCCCTGACTGTCAGCACACAGTGGCTCGTCTGCCGCTGCTCATCAGCCTGCGTGTCTCTCCACCTGCTGCCTGTCCTCCCATTAACCATTCCTGCGTCAAAACCACAGGACATTAACCCGTTCGCCGATATTTAAATCCTGGCTGCATAATGGCGTGGTTCAATCAGCATAAGTCAGCGCGTGCGCGCCGTCGTCGGGCCGTTTTTAATGAGTGCCGGCAGTTGCACAGTGTTGAGGGGCTAAATTACAAACAGGGAAATGGGGCTTGCATCGCCAGCGCGCTTAAAACAGCCAGCAGCGAAGATCCAACTGGAGCTCGGGCTTTCAACGCCGCGTTCAGGTGAAGATCTCCCGCTGCCCCCATGTCCCTGCTCAACACCTGCTGCTGCAATATTGATTATTAGTGATGCTACTATTATTGCTTCCTCCGTTATTTCAACTTACTGCCGTTATTGACTTTTAATAGTAGTATCGGTCATTGTTGCCATTGCCATTAATACTCCGTATGTTTTGCTTGTATTTTATTGTGTTCTCTTTTCTGCCGCTCACCCTCCCTCCCTTTCTCTCTCAACCCAACCGGTCGAGGCAGATGGCCACACCCACCCTGAGTTTGGTTCCACTGGAGGTTTCTGCCTTTTAAAGGAAGTTTTTCCTCGCTGCTGTCGCCAAGTGCTTGCTCATGGCGGGATTTGTTGGGTCCCTTTAAATAATTCTATCAAAGAGTTTGGTCTAGACCTGCTCTATATGTAAAGTGCCTTGAGGTTATGCCTTTGTTATGATTTGGCGCTATGTAAATAAAATTTGATTCGATTGCCAGCTTCCCCGAGCTTGGTAAATCTCTCTGGGTACTGGCATACATTCGTTTCTGTGGACATTTGGGATCACTTAAAGGCATGGCTGGAGGGGAGCAGGCCTTGTTCATTTTTCCAGTGGAGGGGAGATGGGTCAGTGATGATTATTTGAGCCAGTCTTAACACTGACTCCTTATCACTGGCCTGAGGGGACCGGTTTTGCTGTCTGACTCCCACAACCTTCAGATTTAACTTTGGATTTTAGAGGTATAGAAAGGTCTACAGAAAGAATATGGCACATCTTCTCATTACTATCACTCTTGGGAGTAATAGAGGTTGTAAATAGAGACCCTCAAACACCTAAGTGCACAGAGTACTTCAGAGATGGTTTCACTTTGTATGACTGCAAGTCTATAATTAGTCACAGACTTTTCCTTTGTATTTTCTTTTTTTTATGTTCAGGATTAAAGGTTTATGTATATCTAGAAGGGTTACAATAATGGGCCGCTACAGTGCACTATATTCCAGCAAAGCACTATCATCAGACAGTATGAAAGGGTATTATCACAGGATTGGGAAAGGTGTGATTGTTACAAAACCTACTTTAGCCGCATACTTCAATGACAGACATCCACTCCTGGAATCATTTTTTTTTTCCTCCAAAATCTGATGCGATGATGTTCTAGCACTGGTTTTGGATTTCAGCAAAATCAAAAACCAAAAAAAAAAAAAAAAAAAGAGCTTTAATGTTTGAAAGAAAGCTCAAAAGTCAGAGACTTTCGGCCAGCTCTAGGAAGGGTCCTGGTTGTTTCACGCTTCTTCTATTAAAGAGTTATAGAGGCCACTGAGCTCTTGGGAGCCTTCAATGCAGCAGAATTTTTTTGTAGCCTTCCCCAAGATCTGTGACTCCACACAAGCCTGTCTCTCTGCTCTGCAGGCAGTTCCCTTGACCTGACGGTTTGGTTTTTACTCTGATAAGAATTGTCATCTGTGACACCTAGACCGTTGTGAGCTATTTTGAATCATGTCCAAACAAGAGAAATTTTCGTGGGAAAGGGGCCAAATATTTATATAAATATTATATATATTTCTGTTTTTCCTCTTATTTGCAAATATTTCTTATGTGTTTTCACTTGGTTAGATTGATAAAGAAAAATATTATTATTATTCTATATTTTAGTGTAAGCCCAATGCATAAAAACATACAAACACTTTCTGAATGCACTTACATGCCACACTTTATGGACCCCTTGAATGGAGCACCTTATATATTAAAATCCATCTCTCTAATGGCAAAAAAAAAATGAATACATTGATTAATGCTCACAATACAAAAATGCATTTTCAACCTACTGTAAGTGCCAAGGTTCCTTCATAAAGTACACTGATAACAGTACTAATGTCAAACCTCATTGTTCTACAGCATAGAAAATAAATCAAGGCAGCTGTGTTAACACACAAATTTTCTGTCTACGCGAGAGTTGTAAAAAGAGTCATGAAGACAAAATGTACCACAGAGGCCCTAAAGAAAGCACAAAACGCCCCAGGATTTAGTTTGCTACAAGATCGTTAAACATGGCTCATCCAGTTGTGCCAGTAGTCATTTAAATGCATTCAGTTTGGTTGCTTCTTTGACCCAGTGATTTTGTTTGCTCTCTCTGACCTGGCCATTTTCTGCTTGAATTAAGGACTTTAGGACAAAAACAATGGCAGCTTTGCCCCGAAAACTCTTCAAAACAAGAAGAAATGAGGCCATGAATTTTTACTTTGGAATAAGCCTTCATCACAACACATTAAGCTAACCAGCCAACAGCTAAATACTGGGAACAACTATCCTGGCTCTGTCCAAAGGTGACAAAATCCACCTACCGGCATCTCTTCAGCTCACAAACACATTATAGCTCATGAACTGAAGTGTAAAATTGACAATTGGTACTTTTGTAGTACTGGAAAAAGAGGGAAATAAGATTTTTATACTTAAGGCCTTTGCAAATTAAACAAACCAGATAAACATGTTCATTAGTGGATTTCAGAGATGCTGAAAGGTGAATTGTGTCAACTTGGGACAGAGCTGGGTTAGCTGCTTCCCCTTGTTTCAAGTGTTTAAGCTACTGTAAGAAAATCTAATTGACCATTAAATTAGGAGGCTATGTGTATTTCTCAGACTGTTCATTCAATTGTCAAATGAGAGTTTTCTTGAATAAAGTAAAAATTTCTAATAGGCTTATTATTTCCAGACAGTATATAAAACCCCAACGCCTTTGCGATGTGCTCACTGTTCAGTCATATATACCTCTCTGCATATTAATCATACATTTTGACAATCAAAGGACAGAATAATCCCTTTGGCTCAACTTCTTCAATGCTGTATACTCAACAACTTAATAACTTCACTTAGTACACAGAGATTACAGAGATAGCTATTCACATTAGCATGCTACCACTTTGTGAGGTGATAGGGGGTCACTCTAATGTCCATTCTACCCTCCGTCCATCATAAGGATGGATAAGTACTAAATGTCTATAGGCTATAAAACTGTGTGGAAGTCATCCTCTCTTGGTGACACACTCTTTTCTCAATCTGCTTTCCCTCTCAGCAATGCTGGCCAGTCTTTACCACTCTAGATCTTCTTGTGCTATGAGCGATTTCTAATATTCTGACATTTATATAGTTGTTGCCTTAACATCTGCACTGCACCTCAGTTCAGTTTTGTCAAATCTGTTGCTCAAACCTTCATAGGGTGGTAAGATATCTGCTTCACCATTTTAGCAATTGAAACCTTCTGATATGAAATCAAACTTGCAGAATCTGCTTATCATGAAGGAAAATTATGTTCCAGTACGATGTACTTCTAGTATCTGCTTTCACTGTGTGGGGAAAAAAAATAGACTTCCATATGTCCGACCATCAGTCAGTTATTTTTAAAGCTGTGTCAGCCTCCCTCTCTCAGCATATTGCTCTAGATCTTTCTCTTGCATCTTTAACTTCTGTCGGGCTTTGAAAACCTTTTGTCAAAGCTTCAAAGTGACTGTCTTTCTCTCATATTATATCTAAAAATGTTCAGGTTTCTGGGGTTGTGTTTTACATAGCATGCTCTGTTTCCAGACATATTTCTGGTATTGAAAATAGTACTCTATCGAAAAATGTTGACAAGCAGTTTTCTCGGGTTCCCTACCTCATTCAAAAATCATTGCTGGTGGGTCAAGTTTCTGCTGAATTTTGCCATTTTGACCTTTATTTGACGCTGCGACTGAGACTAATGATGCACACGTTCCCTTGGTGTTGTTTTTGTTCCCACTAAATTCTGAAACAGGTGGATGTGAGGGTGAACTGGGAAAATCTTGCAGAAGCCAATTTTAACTTTCAAAATTTTCCACCAGAGGAAGGAGGTTGGGAGAACTTGCAAGTATTGCATTTCTGAAACTTTTCACTCAACTTTCTGTGCAATGCAGAGAATTAGGGGCTGTCCTGATTGACCTCCTAAAACCCACCAGGCGAAATTTAAATGTCAAGGTGGTGTATGTATTCCACCCAAATTTAAAGAAACTAGAAGATATTATCTTTTAGTATCATAAATGCATTTTGGCCTAAAAGTTTTTCTTCTGCCTTTTCATGTACATATGCAAACATAGACAAGTTGGATTAAAAAAGAGGTTAAGAACCTTGAAGTGCATCATCTTTCTCCACTAGGCCTTGTTTTCTACAGGTATAAAGTGTTTATATTTTTATCTTTATTTCACAATGCTTTAGTAGCTACAGTGGTTTGTAAAGCGGTAAATGCTAATGTTTGGCAGGGATAATGTTGACCATGTTCATCGTTTTACTTTAGTGTGTCACATGCTAACCACTGCTAATTAGCGAAAGAACAGCTGAAGCGACAGTTAGTGCCCAATAACAAATAAAATAATAAATAAATAATGATAAATAACAAAATCCTTCTAAACCCTTTCATGCTAAGCTAACGCTTTAGCTGGATGTTCCTGCTACTGACTCTGCTGCTGAAATTCCAAAGGCAAATGCAATGACTACATATTTGATTAATATTGGGTTATAACCTTTATCTGACTTTGTGATGTGTTTGATGATATTTACTGCAATGAGTTAAGACTAAGGTTGGTATCATTATAATTTGGTGTGGTTAAGCTACCTTTAAATCACACATTTAAATGTATTAAATTGTAAATAAATGTATGATATGAATATTATTATATGAATAGAAATTTCACAGATCACAGAAACGTTAAAATATTACAAGCTCTAGACTGCAAATAATTATCAAAATAAAGTTAAATAAACTAGTCAAAATAGATTAGAAAGCTAGAAGAATGCAGTAGGGCGTACCAAGGCCACAATTTAATAATTAAAATCCTCGTTAATTGCGGGCATGATATGTCACTTGAGAAGCACTTTGATAAGCGAATCTATTGAATATGAGCAGTTAAATATCAGAAGCCATGGCTCTACTTGGTGGCTCTCTAGTCTCTATTTCAAAGGAACATAAGGGGACAATGAATGAATTTAAATAAAAAAAATGTATTAAATATACCACCAACTATAAGACGCTACTAAATTATACTATACTACTAAATCATACTACTAATTATATTATGTCTGCAAATGAGATTTTCTGATTAAATGTTATTATATTTCGACATTAATCCATTCACAAGCAGAGTGACTACTTTAAGTTAAAGGTCACCTACATTGAGTTGCGCTGTAACTGGAGACCCATGGCTGGACACTAGATAGGCTGTTATAGTCTTCGAGGTTAGTGAAGACTCTCAGCAGACTTTCCTTCCTTGGCGCTCTTGATTTCTCTCTACGCTTCTCTGCAGGAGGTCATGTGCAGATCGTGTTGTCTGCCTGCGCCATGCAGACAAAAAAAAAAGGTTAAAGGAGAAATGAAATGCAAACAGTAGAATGAAAAGCCATGTGTTAAGTGATCAGTGGAGTTTTACTCCCTGGAGTACACTTCAGGTCTTCTCCTTTGTATGTCAACTAGAGGAGCAAGTAACATGCTACAGAATTTATGAATAGTTTAATCTGTTGTGTATCTATAAATGTATCTGTGAAACATATTACATCCTTCCAAACCTTTTTACAAGTGGTTAACTGACCAAAAAATTATCACAAATTATTCCAAAAGCCTAAGCTAGCAGTAAATAAATGTGAGTTACACAGGAGACCTTTGTTAATAACAATAATGGTAATAATGAGCAGCCATTTTGATGGATGTGTGACACTTTGGACACATGAAAGTTCTTATAATTTATAAAGATCTTATATTTCAGCCACTGTCGAGGATAGCAATCTGGGGACTAACTCATTACCTAAAACATCACATAGGTTACATTCTAGTTGGGCTGGCTAGTTTATTTTTAGTTAATATTATGGTATTATGTGGTAATGGGTAAGATAATCAGCCTAAAAAGACATTAATGAAGGCATTAGAATGATTCCATCTGTCTTTCAATCTGTCATCTCACCCAAAAAACTTGAAACCCTTTTGTCTCGACTTCACTGTGTGTGTAGTTAAAGCTCTGTCTTTGCAGGGCGGTGTAATTAAAAATCAACTGAAACTTGAGTTACGAATCAACTGAAACACGTTCATTCTTCAGAGACAACTGTAGCTCCCTAGCCTGTTCAAGTCAAATGCGTCTCCGACATCTGGCAGTTGACAGGGTTTTAACTGACGCTAACAGAAGAAATCATCTCTCCATTTCCCATTAGTTCCATTATTGATAGGTATTTGGCAGCACAGATGGATTGAGTGGCTTCCTGCTGAGCTAAAACGCAACTATGAACTCGTGTTGCTCTCAATTCACATCTGCTTTGGGATCTTTGTCATGTGTCATCCTCCCTCTCTGTCCTGTCTTTTCTTTGCTCTGTTCAATCTAAACTGTTCAATTACACGCACTTGCCTCACCAGCCCTAATAAGCTGATGAAATCCCTGAGCAGGAACTTCTGGCATGTAATAAACTAAACTTTAGACGAAGTGTACAAGATTTTAACCGCCAGGACACATACTGTTTGAATAAATTACGAAAGGAGCTTTTATGTAATGACTGACTTCTTTGTTGCGCCCATTTTTCCAAGTGTAATTGTATTTTCTGTATCTTTTGTCAAGGTGTTTGTTTTACGGCCTGATTTGTGCCATTCACATAAAGGTATGGCCTACAAATAGTGTATAACCTGAGGGATCCAACGCTTTGATAAAGGCTGCTGTTCACTAAAAGTAGAATGGAAGTCAGCCATAGGTGAAGGAAAGGTTCAAAAAATGTGTGCCTCCAAAAATAGCACATATCTATCATTACGGTGGCAATAATTTGTCAATACATTGCTCCCTACCTCCCTGACTCTTTAGAGGAGAGTCATTTTTTTGTGCTAGTCAGAGCTACACAAAAATAGGCTCAACATCCACATATATTACAGATGACCTTTAAATCGCCAATTATAAAGTAAACTAGAAAGGTCAAGATTAAAGGTCGAAATGAAGTCTTTTTTGAATGTTTTTTCTTTTTTTAAAGTCCTTTACTAATATGACATTGAGTAGCAACTACTAAGTTGTAACAGCTTGCGTACACTGGTATTTTCTATGCACAGTAAAGAGATATACATCTTTATTTCAATACATTTCTAAGTAGGAGCTTGAAATGTATGGGAATAAACAGGCAGGACCTGGAATCGAGCTCTGTGGGACATTTTTTAGGGAGCTGTGCGCCTCTGAGAGATGGATTGTCTAACAGACAAAGGTCTATTAGAAATATGGGATCTAAGACAGCTCAGTGCTGAGCCAGATACCCACCTTAGTGCTTAAGTGAGACGATTAAATTTTCATGATCAAATCTCAAATGCAGCACTGAGGTCTAAAAGAATTAAGACTGAGTAATTTCCTGGCTGCATCCATTTTATTTCTTCTTTTTTTTTTTTCTCAGTTAAGCAGGGACAGTGCGTGTGCTCCGGGGTCGTCATAAAATCTGAGGAGAATTTTCTCAAAACTCTTTAAAAGCTTAATGTGAGTCCTTGTTGACCTACAGTCTGTACTTATTACCCATTATATGTGTTCTCTGAAAGATCTTGTTTCAAAGTAACACTGTGTTCCTGCACATTTCATATTGATCCTGGCTGACTCTGAAGGCATTAATGTGAATTACATGATTGAAAAGACACAATAAAAGAGCATAAATAGTATCAGCTAGTGAACATCAGCATTTTTTAGTCTTAATCAGGTATGTTCTCGTATACTGCATTTTTTTTATTGCCCTTTTAAAAGTGATGAGCCCATATAGTCCTTGGATGAAAGACCTCACTTCCTGGTTTACATAAATCTGAATAATTGTGGGTCACTGAACAGGCTGTGAGATAGCAGACATAACTATAAGTTCATGCTGTGCCTAGAGAAGTGTTTAACTAAAACACCCATCTGGATGAATTAATCAAACAAACAAAAGCTACAAGGCTTGGGGAGGTTAAAACCACAGCTAATGTGTGAAGATGTAAAGTTAATGTTGGTTCATTTTATTAATGATGCACATGAATGAACAGAACTCAGTCTCTTATATGACATTTGCTCATGAAGAGTCAAGCACCAAGCCTTTATAGCACCTTGGCTGAAATTGGCTCCTGCAGACTACAGTGCAAACCTATTTCTGTGTGTGTGCGTGTGTGTGTGTGTGTGTTCTTCATGTGTGCTCGTGCATTCCTCTGGTGATGTGAGTGCCGACTGTGGTTTGTTTGGGTGAGCCCACAGACTTTATCTCTCGCTACCAGAGATAAGTCTGACAAGTGGCACAGGTGAGAGCGGTCAGTGGTGTGGTTTGCCTTCTAGACATCAAGGCGTGTAATTTTCTCAAAGAACAGGCTGGTTTGGAGTTTCTGCCAGTCTGAGTGTGGATGGATGCACAGTGACAGGACTCAGCTCAGCAGAAAGTAGACTTGGTGGGGCTGTTTCACCCGTTTCACTAATGTCCACTGAGCACTTCCGATATTAACATAGGCGTGGCATCCTCAAATTGTATGACTGGGCACAGCGGGGCTCGCATGAGCTCCTGCTGGTGACATTTGGTGAGTGGGTTTCCTGGATGCCTTAACAAATGCTATAAGCTTCAAGTGTTTGCAATTTTAAGCACAAAAGTTATAGAAATAGTGTATTTGGGTTAGTGTTACGTGAGTTAGGGTTCAGTCGGTTAAGGTTTAGGGTTAGGGAGTTAGGTTTAGGTGGGTTAAGGTTTACATGGGTTAGGTTAGGTGAATTATGGGTTTAGTGGGTTAAGGTTCAGGTGGGTTAGGGTTGGGTGGGTTAGGTTTAGTGGGTGGTGGGTTAAAGGTTTGGTGGGTTAAGGGTTAAGTGGGTTACGATTAGCTTCATAGACAGGTCTTTGGTTCAAGACATATAGTGACAAATATGGCAGACACAGACCAACATCAGAATTAGCAATAATGCGTTTAAAGGCAGCGCGGAGCTATCAGCTTAAAATAGCTCCTTGTTGCAGTTTGAAACAACACCAATGAGACTAAACAAAAACAGGTGCAGCCAGTAAAACCAAAACAAGGAGCTAAAAGATGGTAGAATGCTAATGTTGGGTGGTGAGTCTCGGTGGGTTAAGGGTCACCCATATATGCATTAACTGATGTTTTTCATGCACTTCCGACAAGCTGTAACAACAGCACTGACATGTTTATGATTGTATAACAGCTGTGAAAAACAGTGAGCAATGGCCTGTTTGAAGATTTAGCAGAGACAAAGCAACATGAGCATTAATTTTGAGTCATGTTTGCGGCAGCCTGATGAATGATAGTCCAATATTCACTCGTCTTTGAGCTTTGATTGGATCTTCAATAACTCCTGAGAGAATTATCTGCATCTTTAGCTGCTAAATGCTCCAATATGTTCACCACCTAATGGGTAACTTTGTTTGTCTGTTAGTGCTGGAGGAGTACAGCGGGTACATCATTGTTTTTTCTGAAAACAGCTCCCCGCTGCCAATGAGAGGTCAGACTGAACCGAAAACGACCCAACGTTCATCTAAAAATATTAATTAGTGCAGATTTAAACCTGCATTAACTGACTTTCTCTGATTTGGAGAAACAACACCACAACATTTATGATATCGCTTCATGCAGTTGATGGAGGCGAAGGTGGCACAACAGTTACCTGAGCACACATCTAAGCGTCACACAGCAACATTAGCATTCATTTGCAGCCACGCTTGTGTTATTGTCTGTGTTTGCTGCAGCAGGCGGTTGTTAAAAGGAGAGTGAGCGTTGGACTTATGTTTGCCGGGTCACCAAAAAACACAACTCCACATGATTGCTATTTGCTACATATCTGATGAAATTCACTCTTTGCAAACATCCTCTCAATAGTGATATGTCAGTGTTTACAGTCTGCTTCCATGTGCGCAGCCTCCTAATGGCTAAAAATGTGTTAAATTGTAGCAGTGTTCATTTGCAGGCCATAAACAACGAGCTGAAAGGTGCTAAAAAGCTTCATAGAGATAAATGGAAATGCAGAGTCGGGTGACTTTTTTAAAATTAAATATATATATGCTAAGTGCTCCGCAGTCATAAAGTTGAATAAAACTACTCCTTCTTCTGCTCTCATTGAGACAAGCCTGACAAGCTGTGTCTCCGCGAGCTGCGACAGCCTTTAAACTGCGGGCTAGTTGGCTCAGGAGATTGAGCCTGCTACCTTGGCATTAGTACAGAAGCAACATATCCAAGCAAGCACACATAAAAGAGCTGCAGCAGCCGTGGCAGATGTTCACAGTGAGGAGGTTCAGACAACATGGTAGTCAGGGAGGTCACCACCAAGTGAGTGGAGACGCTAATCTATTCTGTGTGGCAGCGTCTCGCAGCCCAACCAGAGAATTACTAACTGAGCGCTTCAGAAACACTAACTACCTATGCTGCTCCTTTCAACACACGGATCCACTGATTTATTTAATCGAGCTGATGAAGTGGAACAAGCTGCTACAAACCCAATCAAAAAGTAGCTCAAATCTCAGTCTGCTCATTTGCATGAAGACAAGTTAGTTGCTGCAAATTATAACAGCGCTCTGTGGTTTTCAACTGAATGAGATTCAGTTTTTATTGTCCCACATGGGCACATTTGTTCTGTTGGGCAAGGTATAGAAGACAGCTCTGGAGAGGTTTCTAACGATCATAAAGATGTCTTTACTCTTTGCCATCCATCATTAGACTAATGAGGACTTTCATAACAAGGTGATCATTTGGAAAAAAAAAGCAAAAAAAAAAGCAATTTTATGAAATGAAAACTGAGATCATTAGGTTTAAGATAATAGTTTTTGGAGAAAGATAATCAATGTTTCTATTTTGGTCTGGGCAGTAAGACATAAAGGGAAGAGTATTTGTTTATATGCGTTGATTAAACAAATTCCCATTAAACTACAAAGTTTGTCCTTTTTCTAAAGTAATTTTAAAATATATGCGTATCACCTCCTTCTTTAGCTTGTATTCTCAGTCCAGCTTTAACTAAGAAGTAATTAGATTTTTATTAGACTGCTAAAACAGAATTCATGTTCAAACTGAGAAAAATAGGTACCACTTTTACCTTTACTAAGGATTAATAAAGCACTTGCTTTATAAACTGGTTACAAGCCATTAATAAGAACAGTTTTGGATTGTCAGATTGTGACAGATCCCTTTGGCTGGTGTTTAATAAATGCTGGGAAAACACTACATACTAATGGATTTCTTAATGAAGTCATAAAGTCTGCAGTAAAATGTGGGGAATATGCTTCTTTGCTTTCCTGGAGAGAATGAAATGGTTAAATGAAAAGACTGATACCATTTTCATATTTGAAAGTCAAGGGGGTAAAGATGAGGATTTGTGTGCTGGACTATTTCTGGGCTGACTGCATGTCACCTGTAAAACTACCACTGACTAAATTTTGTAAACCAGGTTTTGTTTGAATTAAAGAAATGAGACACAACATATTCATTTCATTTGTGAGCTTTGGGCAGAGTTAGACTATAGACTATTTATGCTAAAGCTAGCAGTCTCCTGACCGCAGGTACTGAGCTCGACATCAAACTCAGAGAGAGAAAATTAATGAACCTCTACTTCAACAGGTTATTAATAACTTGGCATGATTGGTCCCGGCTGTTTTGTTGTGACATCACAAAGTTACAGAAGTCCTGATGGCTTATTTTAAGGCTCAGCTTCTGAATACAGGCTGTGTGCATTTCTCTGTGGACTGAGTGCTTTGATACTTTCACAGTGTTAATATAGAAGCTAGACCTGGAAAAGACATGAAAATCTCACTTTATACAATATGGGACCTTTAAATATCTTTTGGACCTGGTTTAAAACATTTTAATCGCATCCTGTCAATTCAGTTTCTGTTAACTATCAGCTTTCTGCTAATGAAGACATTTTTCCTGAAACTGCAATAATAAAACCATCAAACGCTCAACTAGTATCTGGTTCACTTCAAAGCTTAAAACCCCTTAATGTTGAAAATTTTTGAATTCTGCAGATGAAATATTCAAGTGTATTTCACCATGTCCTTCTGGACTGTTTAAACTCTACCTCTCCAGCATTATGATTACATTTTCATGATGCTTTATAATCTGTACCCACAACTAATGGAGACCGTCTTTATCTTATCCTGGTCACTTAATGCGATGTGGCAGTTTTCCTTGGTTGGACAGTACAGAGCTCAGTGGAGAGTCTGAGCACTGATCCCAGGCCAGGAAGGACAGAGACAAGCAACTTAAGATGTTCAACATCTCTGGCCACTTCATGACTTATTAATGCTTTCTATTCTGTTTCTATTTCATTATTCAGTAGCAGGACAGTATACTGTAGGGAGCTGATGTATCATTAAAGATGAGTTCAGCATGTGGGACGACTGGCTTTCGACTCCATCTGCTGGTCACTCACTTGGCTTTCGTGTTAACGTGTTTACTGTAGCTGTGTGAAGTGAAAGAAAGGAAAGAAATACATTGTAGAGATATGTAAAGCAGAACTCACTTCAAAGGAATCCATGTGCAGCAGGCTGAATAAAAATCAAAAATAATGTCCGGCCCAGGCAAGCAAGAGCAGAGCCTCGAGTGTGCTCTCACACTGAGCTGTCTGGGTCTCCTCAGGTGACACTGCTGTAATCTCACAGCGAGACATCACAGAGGAAACCCGCAGTTCCCTTCCTCTCCACAGTGCCACCGCGCCCGCCAACGCACCATCAAAAATGCAGAACCATGGCATGGAACCAAAAATGAAACATGGCTTGTGGTGAAGAGGGATATCACCGTGGAAGAGATTAAAACTGGTTGTTGTGGTGGTGGGGTGTGTGTGTTACAGTCAGAGTACTGTATTAACAAAACCCCGCGGCGAGCTCAGCAGGCTTTTCATGGATCGGGAGGCGAAGGTTTTCTGACAATCACTGGAGGAAACTAGTAGAGGTCATAAATTACTGAGTGCATCTCGTAGTCTTACACGTGCTCTCATTAATTGACCTAAAAACCCAGGACAAAAACAAATTACCGCATGAAGAATGAAAATGTATTACAGCTGATGCCATTAAAGCTTTGAATCAAACAATACGGAGCATTAAAAAAAAACAAAACAAAACAAAACAAAAAAAAAACAGCACAACCCATTCTCGGTTAATTAAAGTTTCATTTGAAGTTCTCAACACCTAGCGCACTAAGTAATGCATTTCACGGACTGGGAAATGAGCTGTACAAGCCACAATGGCTTTTGGGTAACAAAGGTGGGGCCCAGCTAAAGAGAGTGAACGTCATCAAAGGGACACTATCTATTTAGAACAGCACTTCCATATGATCAGAGATTTAGCTTAAGAAAAATGAAAAGCAGTACAGGTTCAGATTTTAGGATTTTTTTTAGCCATTGGAATGAATCAAGCTCCAAACGCACTTGATTCTACATTTCCCATCATGCAACCAATAGCAAAAAGAGTTTGCCATTTAAAGGACATGTAGGACATGGGTTGGTGATGCCAAGCCAAGTCAACCTTGGTGACATCACTATGATATCATTAGGTTTGTTTGTTTTTTTTTGTTTTTTTTAAACCACTTTAACCATTGGACCCGGTGAAAGAGTTAATTATACCCGAATGGACGTTTCAAAGTAATACCTGAGCTTCATCTAAAATTGAATGGCAATATTTTTATTAAGTTAGGAAATCAACACATTTAAGAAATTTAATTATATACACTGGTTCTACTGTATGGATTTAAAAAAAAAAAAAAAAGACAAAAATAAGCTTGACACACCAAGCTAATACGTGTTATAGACTTTGCATTTCACATACCCATAAATAATGATCTTGGTTCAAATTATAATTACAAGTTTATGTCACCCTCATGACTTGAGTGGAGGATGTGCTGCAACCTCCCAGTATTAATTTATTTGTTCACCTCAGAGAAAAAATAAAAAATAATAATAATCAAAAACACTGCCACTGAACTGTTCTTCTGGTCTTAAATATTGTAAAACTATGCTATAAAATACATAAAGCATATCTACCATGTGTTCCATGGGAAACAAAGAAAAGGCAATGGTATAAGAAATCATTTCTCATGAAATATTGGTAAGCCTTAAAATAAAATTTCAAGCGATTTCAGTAAGGTCATTTACAACAGGTAAAAGAGGCAGGGTTTGTACCGTTAAAGCAGTCAAATAATACTAACATTTGCTACTTTGTTCAAAATATACAGAAGATAACTGGTGCAAAACGCTTCAGAGCTGCTAGTGGCATGCACCACAGTAAACAACTATACTGAAATTCACAGGGTAACATGGGCATGTTTGACGAGTGCGTTGTACAGCAGCAGCCACTGTGACACAGTAATCCAGTGTTGGTGACCTGTAGAGAATGAATGCACAGCTTTGTTTACAGTGGCGTGAGCCTTCCTCAGTGCTCCTCCTTGTCGCGGCCTTTCTTTTCCTTCTCGTCCTGCAGGGCGGTGCCCAGCTTCTTGATCAGCACTGACAGTACCTTGTCCAGCGGGTCCATCACTCCCCTCTGCAGCCACTTGGGAATTGTAGTTCTGGCGTGGTGGAAGCCAAGCTTCTGCAGGATGTAGTCCACACCCACTGGGTCGATCTTGCGTCCTGTCCAGGAGATGAGCCTGAGGAAAAAGGAAATGCACTAAATATATGAGATAATTATTCAAGGATTATTTCAACTAAGTTGAAGGGTTTTAAAAACTACAAAAACTTGCTCTTTTTATAGTTTTACACTCAAGTAGCCAGTAACAGTAGCCAAGCAAATTATTAATTACAGTGCATTGTTATCAGTTTATCTTGCTAATGAGTATAAAGAAAATTGAATTAACTCTATTTTGTCCACTTTTGACACAAAATGCAGGTTATGCATTCACGCATTACTAATAATCATAATTACATGATATTATATGTAGAAAGTAATATGATACAGACGGGAACCATTTTTTTGCATAAGTGCTTTTACTTTTGATTTTTAAGTATGAGTTTTACTTTACTAGATAACAGATCTTTCAGATGTGGTAGTTTTCACTTACAGCGGTATGTTAAAACCTTAACAGACCTCCACTAAGGTTTGAAATGCAATATGAGCACAAATACTACCACAAATAGAAATAACAGCATCTCATTCTATTCCAATAATGAGTAGTATAACATAGGATACCAAGTCAAAAAAAAGTTTTAGTGTAGAATGATTTGCAGTCTTGTATAATGATGCACAATGTGTATGTCTTCATTTGTATGTTTGGCCTGTGCATCATCGTCCAATCTGGTCATGAAGAATGACGCTTTTCCAGTGTCACAAATGCTCTTTTCTATTTTCTCCTCTGTCCGTTTTGAATGAGAATTATTATTATTATTATGAATGAGAATAGTGACTCAGTCTGACTCTGTTATATGAAAGGGTGGGCATCTGCTAACAGGAGCAATAAAACAAACAAAAAAAAAACACAGACTCCACATGTCTGTGATGCAGAGGAGCAGAGCTGACCTGAGAGTCGGCTCCAAGTGCCAGGTATTGCACATGAACTCTCTCCAGTCCACCGTGGTGTAGTTGATCCCGTCGTCCTTGTCTTTTTCCTCGTCTGTGGAGCTTTCGTCGTGCAGGGCTGTGGGGCTCTTCTGGCCTGGCCGAGCCGCTAACATCCGCGGAGCAAAAAGGGCTGAGGACACATGGGGGGGAGGAGGAGGAGGAGGAGGAGGAGGAGGAGGAGAAGCAATAAGGTTGGAACGCTCTGCTGCCCTCATGTTTTCTTTTTAACAAGACAAAGCATTCTTCCAACAACAACATCCTGAAGTAGAGCACAATACACATTCATTAATATCCCTGAAAGCACTGTCTGCACCTTCACAGTATACATCTAGACTCTATTCACATTCAAATGCCCATCTGTCCTACTTCAGTTAATCAGGATTAATCAAACCCTGATGAAAATCTTCACCACTCCTCTCTTTTCTCTTTCTACTCAGCTGCAGAATCAACAGAACAAAGTCGTGGAACTATTTTAATTGTCATGAAAAATGCGTGGTTGCTGGCATGAAGAGTGGTAATTTGTTCCCTTGTGACAATAGGAAACCCATTAAAATGCTGCCAGCATTGGGCTCCCTGACCTCCCCACTGTGTGTGAAAATAACACTCAGCTGCCTGCGTTTCATGCTGCTTTCCAAAATGTGTCCGACAGCATACAAACAGCTTTGCAGGTACAGAGGCAGACAGATGTGGTCAATCTTGTTATTTTTCTTTGAATAGTTGGATGAGTCATTTTCTTGACATGCAGCACAATACCTTGTTTGGAACTTTGAGGGTGATTTTCACTCTCGAATAATAGAGTTTTCGTTGCTACACCTGTTGTCGATGACACAAGTTTGTTGACGGTCGAAGTGACTAAACACTGTTTGCTTTCTCACCGACTGACCGACTCTGCGACTGTTGTACAGACACAAACCTTTCTCCTTCTCCTTCAGGTAGGCCGACACCAGGTCATGGAGGAACATGATGAGCTCAGCGTCCATGGTGACACAGATGTGGTCGGTGAATTCTGTCACGACGCTGCACTCCACCTTGGGTTTGCTGTTGGAGTCTGGAACAAATGAAACAATTTGAATTACTCGCTGGTGTTTGTCTCCGCCGACCAGCCAAGCAAATATGGTCACAATCTCCCCTTCCTGAGTTACAGCACTGAATAATGGCCAGAGGTGTTTCCAACATTGTGATGTCACTATGTCATAATGTCATTATGATGCCTGTTATCGATCAAGGTGGTACGTTTTGTTTTGTAGAGGGATAATTCACCTCTAGATAAAAACCTCAACATGCAGACAATCACGGATGCATTTAAGCTGTTTGAAGAGGAGTAGTTTTAAAATACCAGACTTTGGACATTTCAACAAACAGAACAAACTGTCTTTCGACAAATAAAATATTGCTGTCATTGAGATGATGTGAGGTCATGTTAGTGAAGGGCAACAACTTAAACCATATTTTCTGACTGACTTGATGAAAAGATTCAATTTGACCTTAAAAACAGTGCATGAAAAGACTGGAGCAGGTGGGTTATTGGCTTAATGCAGCGTTACTTCACTGTGTGGAGTACCTGTTAGAGAAGGTTCATCTGGATCTTGTACGTGGATGGACTTGAAGTCCAGCTGCATTCTGGGAAGAGCAAAGATAGTCTCCGTTTCGTGGTTGTAGCTGGAGGAGCTGCGGAAGCTGCTCAGCAGACTGGAGCTTTTGGCAGCCACTCCGCTCTCTTGGTTGTTGGCTTCCACATTCCTGAGCAAGTTCAGCTCTGAAGCGGGAGATAAGACGTGTCAAAACTCTTTTGAGTTTAAGGTCATGTTCACACTTCTCTGCTTCGTTAAACACTATCTGCACCTATTTTACATATAAGATAACAGGCGGCGGCAGCAGGGCAGACACAAAGTAGCTCTTTTGGAAAAAATGCTGTCTGTGGTGCTTTTTGTCAGAGCGTTCTGAAGTCTGAAGCCACATTCAATAGGCAGTTTATTAGGAACACCTCACTAAAACTAACGCTGTCTAAAACAGCAGCCCTGCTATAAAAACAATAAAGGACTGTGTTATGTTATATTTAGAGGCCTTTCTAATATGTCCTTCAACATATTGACATGAAGTAGTAGTAAAGGGTAGTGTATATACACTCAAACACGCGGAGGTTAAATATTGGCTGTAATATTGACCTTATTGAACTGATCTGGTATCAGCTATGAGATTAAAAACAAGTTCATCCTCCATCTTTCCATTTTGTAATTACTTTAGTGATTTCTCTCTTTTTGGCTGCATTGACTGAAGAATTACAGCAACCAAAAACTGTTCTATTATACTGTACATGTGGACAGGTGAATGTCGTTTTACGAAAAACTTGAAAAAAAAAAGTGAACTTATTGTTTAATAGAGTTTTGTTTTTCACCAACTGTTTCTAACACCACTGATCTGAACATGACCCAATGAGCTCCACACAGTGAGGTCAGTAGATTTTACATGTGGGAAAACAGAGCTCTGGTCGGAGGGCGGTGCTCAGACTATGAGTTGAGATATTGTAATAAGGACTGTGTAGCCCTGAGGGTGATGGCATTAGGATACAATATTAATGATTTACATAATAATTGGTTACCTTCGTTCCTCATGGCAGTAACATAGTTGAACCATTCTTTGACAGTGGCAACACCGTGAGGAGGGTTTTCATGCCGCCGGCGGGTTATTTTGGTTATGGTGGCCATTGGGCTTTCCAGTGCACCACATGGTTTTGTTACCATAGTGTTGTGACCAAGATGGAAATCCAGTGTCTGAACAATGTAGGTAGAATCATCTTTGGAGCCTGGACAAAAACAAATGTCCGTTAATAAAAAGCGATTAGAGTGTAAATCATTCATTACAGCTGAAGGTAATGATGATTTTCACAATCAGTCTATGTAATGGCTATTTTACAGTTGAATATGAAGTCTAAATAATAACCCTAAAACAATGCAAGTCCCTGAAATGAACATTTTGTTCTCACCATCCTCCCAGATCTTCTGAGCCTCTGTCCAGAAGGCGATGTTGGGCTCTTCCAGGTGGAACAGAGCCCACGATTTGGAGCGGAAGTTGGGCCCGTGGAAGCAGGCCAGGGTCATGTGGTTGCCATGCAGGCTCATTGAACCGCCCAGCTGCACAGCGTCCTCAGGCAGAGGCATCTGGAAGAGGGAGATGTGGCAGCCGGCGATTACCTTCAGCACCCCAGGCCAGTGGCGGTGATGGGCCGCATCCATGTCTGCGTGACAGAGTCGGTTCGGAGACACAAAATGAGAAGCGGGAAGGATGAAGGAAGATAAATCAACTCTGACTGGAAAGTGAGGTGTGTGGCTGTTACTAACAGGATGGATCAGACTTTGTGTATTGTATTGTTTTTAGTTTTGTATGTATACATTTTCTTTTAAATCTATACTGCTTGAGCTTTTTGGGTTTTTTTTTTAAATGATCTCATAAGCATGTTTGATTACATTCAGTTGTTGAACAACCTTGTCAACTGTGGTATACAAATTAACCTTTTTAGAATTACAAATCATTTTACTTCCTACAACCAGCGGGGCCTCAGAAGACACTCGCTGTGCATACCTTATTCTGCATGAAATATTTCAGACAGCAGTATAGAAAGAGGCGTGCTTACAAAGCTCAGCAGATCCTTTCTCAGTGTTGATGACGGGGGTTTTGGGGGGCAGGTAGGGCCCGGGGCCCCAGGTGGAAAGGGCACGCTTGCTGGTGTCGAACTGCTGAGTGAAAAACTCCTGCAGCTTCATGCCGATCTTGATGAGGTCTGGTGTGGTGGAGCGTGAAATGATCACCTGGAAAATGTCCCACTGCAAGTCCCCATGGACAAAGATCTCACTGGAAGGAGAGACAGAGAGATGGAGAGAGGGAGAGAGGGAGAGAGAGCGTTAGGGAACGGGGAACCAGATGATTGAGTAGATGCTTAAAATTATAGGAAAGGTGGGGAAATAAAGCAGGGAGACATTTTGTGGATTAAATGAAAGTGCATCACAAATGGCCATAAACACATCTAATCTGGTGTAATTCTGCCATTTTGGTCTTCGCGGCGGCCATAAACACACGCACTCATGCCAAGATATCATTTTGTTACGCTGGCTGTCATGCATTCTGAATTGCACTTGTATGTTTCTCTTCATAAACTCTGATGTGTTGTGATTGTTTTCTATTTTGTTTCCACCCTTTAAAAAAATGTAATATAGTTCTAATGGAGATAAATACACCTACATTTTCTAGTACTCCCACTGCAGACATTTAGAGACACCTTCTTTCTGATTGCAGTGATTTTATCATACAGGAGGGGTAAATACACACAGTAGTAACAACAGATGTTACTAAATATGTCTAATGGGAAATATCCATTTTTGACAATCCACAAATTATATACAAGCTAATATGGTGAAACACCAAAACTTCAAATGACATCTTTTCACACCTTTTCTCTGATAGGCTGGTGTCAACAGTGCACAGGTTGACCTTCCATTCATCCTGTAGCTGCAGGTCGGCGTTACTGAACACTCCCATCAGGATACTGGAGCCCATGTAGTCCACCCGCGCCTCTGTAGAGCCCATGGTGATCTGGATCTTATGGCTGGGTTGTTGGTTAGGGTGTTCAGAGATGTGGGCTAGAAAACAGAAAGTAGGTGGTGAGTGCACTGAGTGACTGATAAAATGGTTAAAATCTCAGATGAGAGTGAAACTGGATCACAGTGAAACTGATTTTGGAGAAAATGACTGAGGAAAAGGGAAACAGGGTCCATTCTAATGAACACTAGCACATTTAGGACCAGAACAAAGAGTTTCTTTACCCAGATTTCAGATTTTTGCCAAAAATTATGTATATGAACTGAGTGGAGGTTTCATGGTAAAACCAGCATGAAAAATACTTGTGTCTTTTACCAACAATAATTAAATCAATTTAAAATGGTTATTTTAGCATTTCATTTATTTAACCTGGTTGTAAAGATTTATCTCTACTCACTATGAAGGACTGTCTTATTCATGGAAAAAACCTAAATATATAATATAAAATTATATATATATAAATAAATCACATTAAATTACTAAATATGGTAACATGAACTCAAATAGACATGTTTATTTAAAACAACTTTTAAATACACCAAATGCAAGCTACAAGTGTAAAAAATGTGGCTCCCAATATAGTGTAAACACTCTGCACTGAACTCTGGCTCGACTCCACAGCCAGAGTTTTTATTCAGCCAGAACAAGAGCTGCTAACGAGTTGCAGCAAAACACCAGATGTCTGAGAAGTTGATGCTTTGTTTACTTACAGACCATCTCCAGGGTGTTCACGTCTATATTGCCACCCACCACCCCGCCCTTGGAGTCGAGTTTGGAGCGGCCGAGGCCGACAGACATGCTGATCTCTCGGTCCCGGTTGCTGCCGACAGATAGTCGGCCCTGACTCTTCAGCCCACTGGTTGTCCAGCTGCAGGGGCAAAACACAACTGTGAGCGCTCCTGAAACGCTAATGAATAATGTAGAAGTGCTCTCTATGAAACATACATGACTCATTGCAAGGACTTGCCCAGATATAAACACAGGTAACTGAAACGGGAAAGAGCAGCTACCCTCAAGGACTGAGTGTCAATATATGACTATGTATTTCAGCCAGTATGTCATTATCTATGTGGTGTTGTTAGACCATTTGCTAATGTCTACATACAGCTTTGTGGTCTGTTTTTGTTTCTACAATTCCTGGTTTAGACAAAAAATCCACCTGAGCATAAATAATTTTTTTTGTCAGAGGAATATTCTGAAGTCATAAATAATGTAATTAGAGCTGAAGAGGCAAGAGGTGTGTGTGTTGCTCAGAGAGCCACACTTTTTCTTTCGTAGATATTTTAAACTTGATGACGCTTGATGAGCATAAAACAGCATTGCCTTAGTTGTGAGGGTGTTGAGTTTGTCACCAGATCAGGAGGACTGTCTTCTCCTCTGCCTCAACTGCACAGACGATATATGCATATGGTGGTGACCAGTAAAATACAAGAGTGTAGAGAAGATGAAATGAGCCCATTAGAGTGTGTGGTAAAGGGCCTTAAGAGCTGGAAAATCAGATGTTGAATGGATGTGCAGCAGGTGATGAAAGTCAAAATTGCAGCAACTCCTGAGATATGTTTCTGCAGCACTGTAGAAATGCAAATGTAAAGAAATGATTCTCACAACATTCTTGGTGACACTTTGATTTTCACCTGTATTTCCTCCATTCACACCAAAGCGGTCATTTTCAGCCTTTCAGTCAGAAAGACAAAGTTTGAGGCCAATTTTAAGCAACACCCAGAGGATTTAACCAACGAGCCCTGAAGGTTGAAATGATACATATAAAGATTTATCAGCTATGGCATCATCTGTTCTGTTTGCAGAGAAGGTACTAAATATTTATCCACTGAACTTCATAAAACGGCACCACTTTGTATCTTGAAATAAGAGTTTATCTTTCATATCTTCCATTCGCAAATACTTAAAAATAGTTACAAATCAAATCAAAATCAACAATACAATAATAATAATAATAATAATAATAATAATAAGCAGTAATTTAATCTTCCTTCTTGTTGGGGAATTTTCTATCAACTATGCTATCCTAAAAGGAACAGACATTTTGGGAAATATGCTTACTCACTCAGTTGACAGCATTAAATGAGAAGACTGATGCCACTCTTGTGTCTGATTACAACCGTTTTCAGACCTTATGCTCAGCTAAACTAGGCTAACCGCATCCTAGCCTTAGCCTAATTTTTTATACATACGTGAGCGTGTTATCCATGTTCGTATCCAGTCATCAACAATAAAGGAAATCACAGTTTTTTCCCCAAAATGTTCCTTTAAAATGACTGTAGTTACATTTCTGACATAAGGAGAAGAGTATCTAAATGAAAAAGTGCTAAAACAGTTACTCACGTATTGTTCCCCATTACGTTGCTCATGTTCATTTGGACGGTGAGCTGTTTCAAGTTGATGGCAAACACCACCAATGTCTCCCACGGTGCCCCCTGCTGACCTGCTGCTTTACCATTTTTACTGAAGGAAGGAGTGGATGTTTTTGTCACAGAATCTGGATAAAAATGAAAAAGACAATTGAGATCATTTTGTAATTTTTCACTGTCATTTATTGGTTGAGGACTTTGATGTTCAAAGGCCCGACAATGTAGAAGTTAAGATTTCCATTCTATTCTATTGGATTGAATATTGAACTGTGCCTTAAAACAAGCTGTTAATTTGCCTAATTATGTGACATTGCAACAAAACAGTCACCCCCCTTAACAACACAACACCAAGCTGTTATTCTGTTGCTGAGTTAGTTAGTTAAGACAGAAAATGCTGTGACTTTTCAGTGACTTTTACCAAATTACATTAATAAGCTATCTTACACAAAATGTCCTGTTCTTGGTAGAGAACTGAGGGAAGCAAGAGGAGAGATGTAAAACTATATTAAGATGGTTTTTGATGCTTAAAACCACAAATATATGTATCTTATTTGTGGTCATAAGGAATTGATGTCTTATGGATGTCAAGACTTAAAATATGGGATCTTTAACATCTGAATCCTGCTTTTGGAGCAGGAGTCTCTCTTTGAATTTACTGCACATGGAATTTTTACATCAAGAGTGTTGATAATCACCTCTTCTAGGAGCTGAAGAATCTGACACACTCCTGGTGCGACCAGGTGCTGGAGACTTGAGGTGGCCCAGACCACCCGGGGACATGTTGCTTCCGGTGGAGTGTTCTGAGAAGACGTTGGGGGACTGGGGCATGTGCTGTGTCCCGGTGCTGCCATCCCACGTCCTCCAGTAAGCTTTGCGGCTGGACTCTGGGGACAGATGTTGGGCAACGTTTTCGGCCGAGTCGGGGGTGGCGGGGCCAGAGGCTGAAAACAAGGTAAAGGTTGAGAGATGTAAGTAAAGGACAGCCTCGGAAATGTCAGCATAGAGCAGCAGGAGGAAATGTTGGCTGAAGGAAGGTCTGCATGATGGGATATTAAAAATGAAAACTAGCTAAACCGGCAGAAGTTTGTAGACCGACAAAGGCTGTTTAAAAAATGATGAATTTACTTGCAGTAAAAACTTTTCTTTCTATTGATTGGTCAATATTATACTTGATGCCAAGTATAATATGTTAGCATCAGTCAGTTTTTTACAAAGTTGTAGCATGACAGCCAGAAGCATAGAAAAGATCCCTGTTCAATGCGCCACATGCTGCATAAAAGCTGAAATTTACAACTAAATAGCCAGTCACACAATTGCTGTTTTTATTTTGACAACTTCAGATAGGGTGGTTATTTTCTAAAACATAGCAGAGTGGTAGAAACATGCCACACTTATACAACGCTCAACCAAGCAGCCAACCAGCAGAGAACAAAGAGCACTGAGCAGTCACCTGGCAGGTTGATTGTCTGGTCTCCGAGGAAGAGGCGCCTGGCGATACTTCGCCGGTACCAGGCTCTGGGGAAGGCCAGGATCTCGCTCAGTCGTCTCATGTCATACTTGAAGGAAGCTGAGCCAATGTCACACACAGCTAGGGGACAGAGAGAAGATTACATTTGTTCATGTGTGAGACAGTGGTCTAAAAGTTTCTGACGCTCTGAAATGGAAACTAAAGTTCCTGAGGAGTTGATTTTCTATCTTACAAGCCTTCGAGGCCTGTGACCGCCGTTAGCCTAATTTATGCAACTGATCATCAGCTGACATACCATCTTCTTATTTGCTGTTGCACCTCCACAAGTTCCTCAATGAAATTTGTTTTGTAACACCCGTTGCAATATATGCTTAGTATTCCCATCTTTTTGAAAAACTTTTAAATTTCTGTTCATATTTTCCAGAACCTTCTGGCGCAGCAAGAGACTGAACTTTGCACAGACTAAACGGGAATAGCGCCATCTTGTCCCAGGGCTGATGATGTACCTGAGATGTTGATGAGGGTGGTGTCCATTTTACCGCCTTTGGCAGGGATGAAGCTCTCAATGAATGTGGGGCCTCCAGTTCGCCTCATCCTGGACAAGCTGACCTTCACAAACTCCAGGTTGATGCTGAGAGAGTCTTTTCTTCCCGTTACAGAGGATGGCTCCTCATCTACTGTACCTTCAGGAAAAAGAGCAATAATCATGCTCATTAAACTTTTACCTGTGTGTCTTATCGCACATTAATAACTAGTGGAAAAGGGGATTAAATGGATATTTTATTGTATGCTGTCATGATTAATTCCTTCTAAACTAGGCTTAGCACATGTTTGTAGCTCGCATTGACGGAGTAAGATGGCAATCTTAAGTCTTAAGTCTTCTTAACGGTAACATCAGACATCCTGTATCATTAGCACATGAGAGAGTTACAGAAAGTTTTCCCTCTTCTCGTACCTAATGGCCCTGGGCCCGGGGGCAACCCTGTGACAGCAGATTTCTGCTTTCCGGCGCCGTAGGGGTGGAAGACATAGAGGGAGAAGTCAGACATGCAGGCAGTGAAGCTGAGCCCCGAGGAGTTACTTGGGGGGCCGGTGAGGTCGGACTGGCTGCTGCTGTGGCGGCTCCTGCCTAGAGGGCTCCCCAGCAATGGAGATGCTGGTAGGAGGCAGAAGAGAGAGGAAAAAATAAGGATGAGGTAAGATGAAGCAGTCGCATACAGTAGGAATAAATTAACTAAAAATATGACTATTAACAGTGGGAATACATCTGACTTCTATCAGTTGCCTGTTTTTTTTTTTTTTTTTTTACACAAACAAAGTCTACAGCAAAGTTAATGCATCAGACATATTAATGCTAGACTGTAATACACAGTCATTCCTCTTTTGAGGAGCAAACTGTCTGGTGTAAGATGCACAACTTGAACATTTTGGTAAAAAGGCAGACTGGAGGGCAAAGTAATGAATGCAAGAGAACAAGCTGTGAGCAACATTCAAATCACACAGGTCCCAGATACGGCACAGAGTCACAGCTAACAGATACGGTCACAGTGTGTGATAGACAAGAGACTGACTTCAAATCTTTTGTTCTTCACATCCCTCAGCAAACATTGTGCACCATTGTTCTGCTAAAACAAAATACCAAGTCATCTTCAGACCTTTGCTGGGAGGTGGTTTGGAGACGTGTTGACCCGGTGGGGTGGAGGAGGGCGGGTGTGACCCGTCGGTGGGGTGGGCTCCTGTTGGGGTCTCCAGTTCTCCACGGTTAGAGGAGAAGACCAGGTCTAAAGAGGGCAGCTTGAGCATACACTCCACCCTGGACATGGGCAGGCAGCTGAAGCGGATCTGAGAGGGCTGGATTATAACAAATGAGAACTGATGTTTTAGCCAGAAAACAAACGGGGACTGAAGTTATTGAATAAATACGCTGAAAAGTAATAACTACAAATATAACATCCGGTTATTTATAAACAAATTCAGATGTTAATAATGGTGTTTTTGGAGAAGGTACGTCAGGCTACAAACATGTGGATCTAAAATAATATGGATTGGTTGGATGAACTCTCTGTGATGGGAAGCAACAAATATTTGAATAAAATACTATAAATAGCAAATATAAAAGCTGCTCTTTGAAGAAGCAGAGAACACATGGTTAGTAATTTTTTTCAAACTATTTTGATTACTATTATTTAATCTTGCAAATGTTGTGACAACTGGCTACAGTGAGCTGCAGGAATTACAGTACCTGGACTCTGACGTAGACGACTACATCCACAGGGAAGGACGAGTAGGCCGATGTGGAGGAGGAAACTAAGGAGGTGGTGGATTCCTCCAGCTGTTCCACTGTATCGAACTGACCCATGTCCTCCTCCTGGGAAGCTACAGCTGATTGAGGAACACAAATACATGGGTGAACACTGTGTTTTCTATAAATGTCACACAGGTAAGTAATTGTTATAACAGCGGGATCCTTAAAGGTCAATAGGTACAACAAACCAACCTGCATAGTTCCTCTCCACAGGAGTGATAGGAATGGTCTCCAGTGCTTTTTCCAAGAAGTCCAGCAGACAGGGGCTGATGACCATCTCCTCTGGCAGAGTCTGGAGGGCCACCCAGGCATACAGCTTGGCTGTCTTTACCCCTCCGCTGCCCTTACCTTTGGCTGCAGAGACACATGGGAGTTAAAGTCATCCGTAGTTCATTTTGTTAACTTTAAATTAACTGGAATCATATTAACAGTCCTTTCTTAGAACTGTCTTTGGTGTCTTCCCCTCTGTGGTTGCACATCAATATGCATGAACCCATTTGATCAAAGATGCCCTCTGGATTCATGCCTTAAAATAAAGAATGAAATCACATGCATTTGATTCGATGGGTCCATGTGTGGATGTAAATCATCAGATCGGAGAGAGGTGGCACTCTCTAATTTTGGGCATGCAATTAAAAATGAGGGAATGCTCCGTACCTGATGGAATAGGTGGGGGCGGGGGAGGTAGGAGCGAGTTAGTCTTGCTTTGGACAGCATTGGGAGGGTTGGGAGGGCCGCTATCTTTCATACCATACAGCTTCGACTCTTTGGAGAGAGTGCGGGGGAGAGAGGATCCACGTGAGGCGTTGGGTGACTCTGTTTTTAGGGTCTTGGAGTTGTAGTGCAGCTGGAGGAAATTAAGAATTAATATTTAAACACCAAAAAATAAACAATAAGGAGTAAAAATCTGTGGACAATTTGGATGCTGAGGGAGAAACTGACCTTAACATCTACTCCTGGAATGTAGAAGACTGTAGTCTCCATGTCATTAGACTTGGTCTGTAGAGAGGAGGGACATTTCTTCCCAGCTAAGAGATGGGTGGTGGAGGTGTAGGTGGGCTGCAGTTTCTTCTTTTTGGGGGGAGACTCCTGGTCCAGACTCCTGAGACTACGCTCACAGCTCCTACAAAACCCACAGGGAGAAGAGTCTTGTCATATGAAGAAAGGAGATGTGCTTATGCCTTTTTCTGTTTGGTTAGCTGAATTTAGAAAGTTGTACTTCTTGTATTCGCCGAGAACAAGCTGTCACCACTGCTCCAGGTCCTACATAAAACTTTATCTTGCAAATCATTCGAGTGGATCCCATAATGTCGATTTAGATTTTTAGTTGTTATGAGTCTCATTTCAAAAGTCCTCACAACAGTAAAGTAAACATGAAACTATATTGTGTCATTTCCTGAGTCAACAACATGCAATTGATCGTACCTCCTGAAGGAAATGTCCTCATGCTCAGGTTGCTGAGTGGTGGGGTGAAGGACACACTTCCCGCTGTCAATCTCCACACGGACATCTAGCTCAAAGTCAATGTTTCTTTCAGTTGCTGGGCCACTGAAGCTGCGGTTGGCAGGCGTGCTCGGCCATCGCTCGCTAAATAGCTGACTCACAGCAGAAAAGCCTGAAGACTTCCTGTGAGATGCTTGGCTGAGAACAAACGGTAAACAGGACTGCTTATTGATTTTTGAAAGCATAAATCATAAACGCAAAGCATTCAAGTTATAGTGTGAGATTATTGTTAATTCCTTTCATCTAAAATCCCAATAATGCCTGAGAGGACAAAAACAACTCACAAAGGCCTTCGATAGTTCGGCAGTCGCTCGCGTTCAAACTCGTCCTCCTTTTCGGAGTCTTCGGAAGAAGAAGAGGACAGGTCGTCGCGCCTCATGTCGTCGTGCTGGAAGGGAATTGTGGGTGAGAAGACAGCAGGGGTGCCAGGGGCACTGAAAGCTGAGTGCTGGCCCTCAGCAACGGATGGAGAATGAAGATGAAGGTGAGGATGAGGATGGGATGGCTCATCAATGGTGACTGACAACAGGTCCACCTCTGTCTCCTCAGGAAACTTCAGAGAAGGGCAGAAAGTCAAACTCACACAGAGGGACAGTTTTTATGTCTGCATAAAGCTCTTCCTGCTTGGAGACATCGATCAAACAATCTTGCTAATGTAGCTGATGTCTCAAGCAGGAAGAGAGCCAAAGAATCATAACTTTGAAGGAGATAGTGTTCTGTAGACTGGGCCATGTTTTTCTTTTCTTTATTTATTGCCATTTAGTGTTAACTTCAGTTTTATGACCACATGTCCAGGGACAGACCACTATCAGCCTGCAACTGTTCTCAGAGGAGCTGAGAGGTCATGCACTCTCTGTGAAAAGGAATAAAAGAGAGACAGTGTGTGACAAGATGAGCAAGACATCCCGACAGGGGAAAAGGTGAAACACGCTCAAGTGGGTGAACGTGGAGAGATGCCAAAGAGAATCCACTAGTAGACAAGTCTTTTGCCCTCAAAGCCCAGCTGTCAATGCTAACAGTATGGTCAGGGTGTGGTCAGGGTCTGACTGCAACTGGACAGTAGTAAAAATGCAATAGTTGAACATCGGAGAATAGTACAGACATGAGACCAGTCTCAGCTCAACAACATTATTTGTCTTGATTTTGTGCATTTATTTATGTGCCTTTCAGTCTCGAAAACCACTCCAGCATCCTATCAATCTAATCACAAGTTTGTTCATAAGTCAGTGGCAAAGGGTAAGTAAGTGGGTGGTCAAGGCCAGGTGACCACAGAGGGACTGACAAGTGAATCAAACGCAGTGATACAGCCTTCACCAGAGTGCACCTGGGTCTGTCATCATTAAAGAACAGGAAAAAACCGAGCAAGAAAACACCACAGCAGAGAGATTCATCAACATTCAGTCTTGGCACAAGGCAAATAATTAATCTATAAAGATTTCAACTTTTGAATTATTTAATAAAAATATGCATGTTCACTAGAACTTTTCTGATTTAAAATTGGTTTGTATCAAGTCAGTCCAACGGTCTTAAGTGGACTTTGGTCACATACTAGGTGCAATATTTTTAAGGAACAGTTTGAGCCTCTGCTTTGATTCTGGGTCTAGGCCAGTGGCTACTTGTGTGACGTATTTCCAGTAATTGGCGCAGAGCCCAAGTGCCTGTTAAGAGTGTAAGCGCGTGGAAGTTTATCAAAACACACTGGGAGACACTTGATTAGTAAGGAAATCCCATCACTCTCTTTCTCTTCTCTAGCCATGGGCATTTATAATCTCACTACTACATGTCATTGACTTTGTGTCTTCTCTCTTCTGAAGTTTATGCATCTCCTATCTGTCCTCATTCTGCTTGTATCTATGACACCAGAGCTGCAGGATCTGGGTCTATTACTCAACACTCATTATCATCCTTACTATCACGATTACAGTTTATTCTTTTCCTTATTAAATGCTGCTACTATTATTGTTAATAACATTGTTAAACCTATATACTAGTCAAGTGATTAAAAACACACATTTATAACAACTTTCTAACAAAATTAGACATGGCCCTTTAAAGCAAAAATAATGCCAACAGTGATAGTTATTGTATCAGTTTAAAGTTTTTGGTGCTGTTGGGTATGAGAGAGGACTTCTTGTTGTGACAAACAACAGTTGACAGACTGTGGTTCGGAGGCTAACCATGCATAGTTGTTAGAAATCAGTTCATTTATTAAGGTTGAAGAAAAGTTGATTTGGATTTTTATGCTGCTTCAAGACAGGATGAGAATTTGCCATCATTTCCATAATTCATAAAGCAGTGTCCCAACCGTAACCTCACAGCTTTTAGTGAGTTCCTTGGTTATAAAAGCAAAACTGATTCCTGAAAACATGTTTGTGTTGAGGTTGTCCAAATAAAATCATGGACAAACATGTTCACATGTTTCTGTGGCCGATGGAACATCACCAGTATTTTACCAACACAGAAAAAACAAAGATGGTGGAACTTATATTTCAGTCTGGTGCCACATTTAAATATAAATCCAGATGATCTCTGTGCTCCAGAAATAATGCAACTGGGGACACAAAGTGCAGGATGACAGTAAGCGATTATGCAAATTAGCACAATGCTGTTCAATATAACATTGTTGTGTATCTATATAGCAGAAGCTAGCATTTCATCATCCTGTTTTGAATTTGCATATTCAAGATCCCATCAGCACCTTCAAGGTAATCACAGAGGAGAAGAGGAAACAGAAGTAGTATTTATTGGCGTTGGTTAAGTATTTTAATTTGTTAAATTGAATCTTTTGAACCATATACCTTGAATACCTCTCCTGGACTGACTGGTGAATTTGCTGAGTCCAAGGCCTGATTATTAATCTTCAATTGAACAAAAGAGTAATTAAAAAAAATGAGCTCAGTCAAAATGGAAAACAAAAAGACCTTTAGAGCACAATGGTCCCTCCGTTTGTGAAGCCTGTGATGATACATCTTATGAGTTACAGCATTATGTAAATATCATGAAAGTATGGAGATTCACTACAGTGACAAACACACATAGAAATGGAGGATGAGATGATTCAGATATTCAAACAGTCAACATAAACTAAATTTATATACATTTTATCACAATATTGATTTAGTTAGAACAAATGTGTCGACAGCACAATCCACAGGGAAAATGTGTTTTAGATTTCTCTGTTCCTTGAGCATGTGAGATGTCTGTAAAAATAAGCTTACCGTGTCCTGGATGTTGAATGTGACCCGGGGTCCAGGAGAGGAAGCGTCCACACGGATATCTGGTAAATCATCCACATCACCTATTCTGGAGCTATGGATACAGGGAAAGGACACATCCAGTTAGTTTGAGGATATATTTCCTCTTTGAGTTTCATTTTACACCAGAGTTAATTGGTTTCCATTGCTAAAGGTCTTGCTGCTTGTGAAGTGTTTTAATATCATTACTATATTCATTTTGTAAATATCTACATAATTACTGTAAACAAACAAAATTAACACTTCCTCTCCTCTACACCTTATTCTAATTTGTGAGAAGGTTAGTATGAAATGTCTTTCAAAAACACAGAAGTGGTCTGAGACAGAGGTCTTGTTTGTTTACAGTAAATAGTAGATGAGTGGCAACTCCTGCCATCATCTGTTACCTCTGTCTGTCCATCCTTTTTAGAGGTGGTCTGCCTGCTGCTGCTGAGATGCTTTTGGAGCGGTTGTAGCTTGGTTTGTAGCCAAGACCCCACTTATCCTTTAGAGAGGCGGCCTAGAGGGGAACAAACACAAAGTCAAAAACAGGTCCCATAAAAATATGCAAGACCCACATTCTGTTATTGTTTTGTGTTATTTTAAGCTGACTCTGCTCAAACTGCTGAGGCACATACACTGCTAATTGGGGATGGGAAATAGTTGAGCATTTACCCTCATGCTGGAGCGACGCAATTTCTTTCTCACGTCTCTCCTGATGTCGTTGACGGCCACAGACTCCAGCTGCTGATAGCGCTGGATCTCCTGGTTGATGGTGCCTTCGCTGGCCCCCAGCTTCCTGTAGTTATGAAGAGGTAACAGATTTTCTCCCCAGTGGAACCTTTTAGAATGATTAATATCAGAGGAACAAACGGTACAAAAAACTTACTTGAGGTCGTCGATGACCTTGGCCTGTTCGTTCAACTCTCTGATGTCCACCACCCTCTTGGTGAACTTTCTCCCTCTTGCGTCAATCACCTGGTTCCCCATCACCATCTGCCTTCTGGGGTCAATGGTCTCCTGTTGCATCAGAGCAATGATACAAACCCAAACATACTTATCTGAATAAAGCTGATGACAACACCAACCTGCTGATTAAACCCCAAAAGCATTTTGTCTGAAAGATTTCAGCCAGGCAGCTGCTGTAAATAATAGTTCCTTCCCAAATCTGTGATTAAAGGTGAGTCGTTTTTGTTGTTGATTCAATCAAAATAGGTTATATGTAGTTCAGTCCACACACCACAGGTGACATAATGTCACAGAACAAACACCACCACCACAACCATCACCCTTCCATTCAAAGTGAAAGAGGGAAAATTGCAACTCCATTGCCACAGGAAATGTGTAAACAAATGTATTTCTTTTCACCCGACATTGAAGCTTAATGAGGATGGGAGTGAAAGCAAATGCTAAGCAACACTATTCTTTATCATCATGCTCTCTAGCTAAAGCATAAAACAGCACTGCTTAGCATTTTAGAATCCACAACCTTAACCTGTTAACGGCAGGTGGCAAGTGATATTTTTGTCAGCCCACAAAAGAGTTTAACACTGTGTGTTGCTACATACACAGGCCCAGGAGAGAGGTCTTTGGGCCCTGGCACTGCCTGCTCGGAGGCGAGGCGATGCACAGTTTAAGTAGTCAGCTGGGACAGATACACTCTGAGGCCTGGGGCTGAGGCCCAGGATGTGGTTTACCAGACGCTTCTTTAAGGTCAGCCGAGGGCTGAACTGGGTCTCTGGACTCTGTAAACAACGGCAGGGACAGACGGGTGGACAGGTGGAAGAGTTGATGACTTTAGCCTCTGAAGCTCTGAGGTAAGCCAGGTAGGATATCTTCAAATGTATTGATGAAATATTGAAAGGTATCATGTGATATAATTGGAAATACAATTACTCATATTCGTGCTAAGGCTTACATGAAAAGATTAATATCATTCTAGTGTCTGTACAGCAAATATGACACAGACTGAAAACAGCAGGAAACACCTTGCCTGGCTCTGACCACAGGTTACTTCTGCTTACCAGCACCTCTAAATCTCACTAATTAACATGTTTTCTCTGGTTTCCCTTGTAGAGAGAAGAGTAAAAACCATAAGGAGGGTAAAGTGTGGAAATATTTCTTGGCCGGGCAGTGACTTCCTACAGTCTTGTTGTTACTATGTGGTTGCCAGGCAACCATCTGTGCCTGGCAATGAAACCATATCCATCTCCATAGAGCCACACATTGTTGCTTCAGAAGTGCTAGTTGACTTTGTTACCTTCGGACAGAGCCAGGCCATTTCAGGTATCTGCGCTGAGCTGACTGGTCGCTGGATGTAATCTGATTTTTAACAGACATATCTTAGAGTGGTATCGATCTTCTCATTTAACCTTTGGCAAGAAAGCAAACAGATGAATTTCCCTATATGCCACACTATTGCTAGAACTCATGACATCTAGCAGTAGTAAGGTGAAAAGCTGAAGTTCGCTACTTTAGTACAGGACTAATTAAATCTGTCTGTATGAAACAGTATATCAGTAATACTTGCGCCCTCTCCTACCACAAGCTAAAAGCAAGGAGCCTTCATTAACTGACCATGTGGATGGTGGGCGACATGGTGTCAGCCTCGTCCTCATCTGAAAGGTCCGCCATGTTGACAGAGTTCAGGTCAGCGATGTCATCGACGTCCTCCTCGCCCGTCAGTGAAGTCAGCGTGTTGCCTAGAGCATTGAGGCGCTTGCCGATGTTGGGATCCATGTGAACGTCAATACCACACATTTTCCAGAGCACATTGAGAGTCCATGTACCAGCACTGCTGCTCTCTGTTTTTTGGAGGAAGATGCCAGAAGGGAGAGGAAAACAAGGATAGCAGAGAATGTGGATGAATTTAATGCAAGATAAAAATTTCAGACAGTCATTTTATGCTTATTGTGCAGCTCTAGGGTGTGATCCATATTTTATGGACCACAGCTTAGTTAAAAGAACTTGCCTGCAGAAGGTTGCCCCGTGGTCCTGGAACATACTTCATATGTACCATCAGGGACCACACCTGTATAGAGAACACATACAGAAATCATCCAGTCAATTTTTCAGAGGCTGCATGAATGGAAAGACACATAAGAATTCTATTTCAACCTACTGAAGCCAGGTTATCAATGCATGATAACAAGCCCATGTAGAAGACAGTAGAAGACATAAATCTTTCTTTGTATTTTATCTTTGTTTAACATACAATTATCTCTGACAGAAAGCACGTGTGCTTGAAAGTGCCACATGCAACACATCCATGTGACAAATGTCAAACTTGCGTCACTCACATGCATTCATGACCAGATCCCCTCGGACTTCAGGCTTCCAGTCGTCCCAGGAGGTCTCGAAACCCTCTGCGAAGCGGATGCAGAAATTCTTGAAGTGGCCTTTGCTCACCAGGGACTCAGAGGAGCAGGCGGTGATAAGTGTGCTCTCAATGGTCAGGACCAGAGCTGAGCCGGTGTCAAAATCCATGCTGTGGTTGGCCTGGTGGAGGGAGGGCCAGGGAGAGGGGTTACATGGGCCTCAACTGAGGGTGAAGTACAGGGAAAAAGAACCCACTACCACGTGCTCAAGAAAAGGCAGATTTAGTTGGTAACATTTCATTCTGCTGTGCTGTATAACCACTTTGTCGGTTTAATAAAATTGCAATTATTTTCATGTGCATTTAAAAAAAAAAAAAAAACACTTATTATTTGTAATGAAAACAATACAGTTTTGCATAACTATTAGATAGAGTATTAAATAGGACTGGCCCTGTAAATATAGATATAAGTGAAATGTTACCAAGCTTTTTATATTGTTAAATTGTGTTTAATTGCAGGATTCAAAACAATTTGTCCACATCACCTGCATTTCCAGATTAACTCTGCATTGGTCCTAAAATAGCAGCCTGATCATGATCTCAGTCATAACTGGAGGCAGGTAATTGTTCATCTACCTCCTGACTCTCTAATTATTTATTATTATGACTCAAATCAAAATCAGACCACAGTTTTGGATCAGATACTGCAGGAATCCAGGTAATTTTCATCAAACGTCCACATGCTGTCTCTTGCAGGCATAGACACTACAGAGCCTGCAATGTGCACCACTGCACTGTCGTTCACAATCTAGTGTTAGGCAGAAGGTTTTATATAATATAATGACAGTCTCTGAAAGATTATCCTGAAAGATCACCCACTTAAACAGATTATCGTCCCTCTGGACACCAACTGGCATAACCTTTGTTTTTTGTTTTTTTAACAATAATAACACCCCAAAACACCTCAGACACCAGCTCAAGCTTCATTAGTTGTTATGCCAGCTTTGTGAAGGAAATTGGATTTTTACAAAATAGTGTGACCTGTTTTTACACACAGGAGCACTTGTGATGCAGTGCGTTTGTGGCATGGATGAGTATTGATCACAGTAAGGCATTTTCCCACAACAAGCCATCACAAGAGATGTAAGAAATTGCAGGTTACTTTTCGTGCACTTTTATGGTGGCCAACTGATGTGCCGGCCCCAGCTTCAGAGTTGATGCCCTCCGTAACTGGTACTTGTCCTCTCTATGGAAATAAGTGCGACATAACAGCTGGTATTTCTCGTCTCTAAAGACATACTGTAAGTATAACAAGACAACTGATATGGACCATTCATTAATATCCAGTGTTTCCCCTAAAAACATTCCATGGTTCAGATTTATAAAAGCAGCACCTTCTGCATTGGAAGCAGTACACCAAAGTCTGGCAGATAGTTAAGGGATGAATTTGTCATAAATCACAGATGCATCATGTGGACAAAAAAAAAAAAAAACAAAACAATACAAAACAAAACAACCGCATCGCTACCATTATCCTTCCTAAATCTGAGATACAATAAATGTTATTGCTTAGCATTAAATCATGTCATTGCTGAGCTCAATGTGTGGCGGAGCAGATTAGAGGGAAGGTTTGCATGTTTAGTGGTGAGCCTGCCTACCAACAGCTATGACAGGGGAAACACTGATATCAAAGCTGATAACAGAAGAATTTGCTCCATAACTCCTTCTCAAGGCTACCGATAAAAGACAAAATGAACATCATGAGCACTGGTGACAGCAAAATGCTGCCAAGTGTCAGTGGAGATGAAAAGAACATTTTTTTTTACTTTAGCTATAATGAGATTCCAAATAAAAGTAGCAAAACTATTTCAAACATAACCTGCTATTAAAGGAAAGACACACTGCTAAACACTGGGCGAGGAAGAAAATGTCAATCAAAGCTGACAAAACTGGCTATAGGGATTTGATGTTATTTGCATTTAACAATAAAATGCAGGTATTGCAAGTATTCAAATTCTTATGAAATGAACTGATTGTAAACCTGCTATTGTTTCAATATTAGGCAAGTAAAATATATTAATTTTCACACCTACACCCAGAAGTCAGAATGTTAACATGTTTATGCATCTACAGTATTAACTATGAAAGATCAAAACCAAGTAAAGACGTGTACCTGGGATGCGTTGGTGATGGGCAGGCAGATGCCCAGGTCGTTCACAGTCAGTTGCAGGAAGAGCGTGCTGAAGGCCTGAGCTGACGTCTGCTGGATGCCCGGCAACTTGTCCACCACCTCCTTTGTGGCCATGTGGATGTCCTTGTTGAGAGCCAGGCGCTGCTCGTTCCAGTTGTCATATGCTGCCTTGTAATTAAGCCAGAAGAGCACAGCTGCAGGAGGGCAAACGCGGGAAAGAAAGAACATAGAATTTAGCTACAGATTTGTACCTAACAATTTTTGGTGTGCGCAAAAATCAGATGTAATTCCATCAACATGCCATCCTTTTTGTTATTGTTGTTTTTCCTTTTTTTAGAACCAGTGTTGAATTGGTAGAATATGTGATAGGAACTATAATCAAAAATACACAACTTGCATGTTCCTGCTGTGTTGGTGATGTTTTCAGTGTCAGTATTCAACAAACAAGTTTAGCGGGAAAAGGTCACAGTTTTTTTGGATCAGTAACTATACACCAATTTACTGATTGTTTAACACAATATCTTAAAAGTGCATAGGCCCAGTTTTAACTGCTGATATTAGGTGTGACGCAGAAGAAACGTAAACTGAACCTCTGTCAAATGCCACTGGCTGGGCAAAAACAATTGGCCTGTTGAGTGTGATGAGGACAGCCTCCTTGTCAGAGGAGCCGCTGATCTCCTCCTGTAAAGCGTTCCGGAGACCGATCCGAGTTCGGAAGTATGCCACCTGGTGGAAGTCGGAGCCGGCTTCTTCGTACACCTGTCAGGTGAAAGGAGAAAGGGAGCTCAGAGAGACTACTAACTATGAAAGTGTGGGTGGTTTGTATCTGTAGCAAGACGCCCTGCCTAAACACAACTTATTTGACCAGTTTTAAGCTGGATTTGTACCTGGTGCTTGACTATCTGTCCAAGGGCCAGGTTGAGATCTACTTGACATTTGCCGAACAGTTTGAGGTAGCTGCTGCTGCCGCCGGGCTGAGCCTTGCACTGGATCCTGTTGGATAGCTCCAGCTCGATCAAGCCCGTCTCAAAGCGCACAGCTCGCATGGAGGGAGTAGTTGCTGTCATCTGGATTCCCTGTGAACAAGAATATGGCATCCGGAAAAATCCTCAAAGTGTAACTGACACTCAAAATACAACAAAAAAAAAATAAAATCTCTGGAGAGAAAAAAAAAAAAAAGCTACTGGTTTTATGACTTAAAGCAATATAAGGTCATATCTTCACCTAGTTGCTTCTCCCACTGTGACTCATGGGCTATTTTGCTGTTTAACGCTGAAAGCTAGAACATGAAATACCTTGAACATGAGGCTGAGTGAATAAAGCAGGATTTTCGGCTTGTCTGCGTCAGTTGAGGTGTCGTGCTCATTCCACAATGGGATGGGTTGTTCTCCTCCTGCGTACAATGCATACAAAGCATAAAAGTCAACCACACAAGCTCTCATGGATGGTTGTGAAACGCTAGATAAAGTGATAGAGTGGGATTATGCTGTCTGAGTCTGCTGTCTGAATATGTGCGAGGTCTAATATCTGCTGAAGTGTCCCAATGCAGCTACATTTAAAGGAGGAACCCTGATCTGAATATTTGCCACAAGCTCAGCTGAAGGCTACACTATTATTCTTTACCCTAAAATGCCATAAAACCTCCAGTTCTCTCTTTGTTGGGCATTACATCGATCAAGCTTAGTAAGTTAAACTAATTACTATCAATACTGTTGTGGAAATGAACATGACTGGATTTGTGCCAGCGCCTTGGGCATTGTTCTGAGTGAGAAATGATTTTTTTTCAGTGACTTAAGCAGCAGCTGTAGGCAACAGAATACTGTGGGGAACAGTCAGATGTTTAAGATGAGATTAACTTTATTGATCTGAGTGGAAAAGAGGGCCATTACAGCAGCAAAAAAAAGGATATGGTTCTAAATGTTGCGCAGTTCTGTGCAGATTTTGTCTTCAAATTTGTTAAATGAGGCAAGTTTGCAGGAAGTGGAACAAATCCTTGTAAAAGTTGTGTTGCGGTACCTGACACCTTCTGAATGACCTCATTGACCTCCTTCATGAAAACCTTCTGCAGGAAGACCAGGTGGTTGAGCAGGTCTGTGGTCAGGTTGTGCTCAAATGAGCCAATCTGCACATGACAGTGTATGAGTGTGTGATCCATCTTAGCTTTCACTGTTATTGTCCTGAAATATCCCATTAGCGTGATCTTTACCTCAGCCACACAGCGCAGGTAGTTGCCTTGCAGGTAGTTTCCTTGCTTTGCAGGGAAGTCGTCTGGTGCCCAGCCCTGGTCCGAGTGGCTCTCGTGCTCTTCCATGATGTACTCTCCTGACATGGTCACAGGAGGCAGCGTGAGGCTGGCTGATGGCGGCATGGTGGACATGTCCACTGGGGAGACTTTTGACTGGAAGCAAAGCTTGTGGTTTGGCAACTCAAAAGTGAAACTGGTTTGTGCCCCTGAATGGAATAGAAGTACAGGAAGCATAATAACATGACAACTTGTTCTTTTGCAGGGACATTGTGTTCCTCAGAGATATTATTGACAGATAAGGAAAAGAAATAGTATTTAGGACCTTTTAAGAATAAAAAAAGAACAAAGAGGAAAAAAGTTCTCAAAAATACCTGACGTCTTCTCACACACACCTGTCATGCCATGGCTCTTCATGCGACCCATTTTGTACTCTGCTTTAAGTGAGGGCAGGAGGGCAGCCCCAATGGTGATGCCATCCATCATGGCGCTGAACTTGAGGACAATGGGCTTCTTCTCCAGGCCTTCGGGAAGCTGGGGGAATTCGTTGGCCTCCACGGGTGTCTGATTGATGCTGGATGCTTTGTCGGAGAGTTGTGGGGTAGGGGTGTCCTCTCTGTTTGGAGGCTGACTGTGAGGAGGAAGAAAAAGCATTCACTCAGGTTTGGCCCATTTACTAGTGACTTGCACTATCAAAACATTTTATTATGTTAATGGTGTGAATTTAGCACCTAGTATCTCAAATTCTTCCATCATATCGATCTCAAACTTGTGGGAAAAACTGATGTCAAACTATGAAAACTGTATACTACTGCTTTGATAAAGTTAAGAGTGTGTTATTATGCAGAGCTTTGCAGATACTGGTTTCTATTCCAGAGAATATCAAATTATGGAAAGTTGTTTAATATCCTAAGCACACCTACAACTCTATAAATATATTAACATAATTCAGAATTACCATGGAAACAGACCACAGGCAGTCTTTCAAAGCAGGCAACAGTGTGGGTACACTGTAGTAACCTGTCACTTATGTAGATGAAAGCCTTCTTATGAGGATTTTATTAAGTATAGATTACAATCTACTGGCATTGGGTCCTGAATTATGAATTTGAATTAGATGTTATACTTAAAATTTAGAATTTTGGAGCATTTCAGAGTCAGTTTATGGTTTATTTTCAAGGGTATGACTGAGGGCCTTTGGTAAAAATATAAAAAGAGACAAAGGAGGAAGACATACATGTTGGAGGGTTGGCGAATGAGGTCAGAGATCTGCTTGGAGAGCTGGTGGGAGCTGCGGACCATCATGCTGTGCAAAGTGGCCGGGTGCTGGGGGATGTTGATCATGATAGCCCCCACTTTGAAGACAGCTGCATTGTTGGTCTTCAGTCCTCGCTGGGCGCTGTACAAGGCCTGAGACTTGGCAATGTTGCATTTGACCACGGTTCTGAAACACAAAGTGAACTGGGATGAAAAAAAAAAAAATTTTTGGGATTTTTTTTTTTTTTTGTTTACCCCAGTTGATGTGGACGGATGAATGAATGTACGACGTAGGTGGAATTACTGATAGGACATCAAACAGTGAATCACCATGCAGATTCAGGAGAGCATTCAGTTTTCTGGGCACAGGTAGAATGAGAGGTCATGACACTGACACGTTTCACTCTAAATGAATAAGGGAATGAATTGTGCACTATGACAGCTGATGTCTGGTCTCCTGTGCCAGATTCTTATCCTGGCTTTAGTAGCAAAATACCACCGTTCCCACCAGTTTAAATGGCATTTGAACAAGTGAATCAGCTAAAACTGAAATGGAAAGTTGAAATATCAGACAGACTGAGATATTTCAGTACTTTTTTTCTAAACTGATAACATCAGGGAAGGAGCACTACATGAATAAGTTGACATGAAATTGAGAACTGACTTCAAAATATTAAAACAGCTTTCACAAAAATCACCAGGAATGGATTCCTTTAGGGTCTATGCAACCAGTGAAAGTGGCATCATTCACACACTCTGAACAAGGAAAGTCCTCACTGAAGATACATGTGGTAAACAGGCGACTCAGACAGATGAAGGATGTACAGTTAGGGCAGTTGTGTTTTTGATGTGGACTCTTAATGGTAGTAATAACATACAGAAACTCTTGTTTAGCTGTGCTGGTGGGAGATGTTGGGAAATCCTCCAGTCTATGCAAGTAGTTGAAAGAGAAAGCCAAGGAAAAGTAAACAAAAAAAGAGCAGAAAACAAGTTTTGAGACACCATAAGGTGAGAATACAGTTTTCCACAAGCAACAACACTGAGGAGGCATTTTAAGTTAAAATGTGGTCAGCTCTTAGGCTAGTGCTGTTTTTGTTTTAGACGCTCAAGCTCCATTTCTGATAACAAGTCTCTGGATTTATCAAGTATTTAAGGCAGCAAGGAAAGCCTTAGCCTTCACACAGCATCAGCGTTATATTTATGTTGTAATTAATAGAAAACAACATCTCAAAGCAACTGCTGACGATCTACTAATAATGTAAACACTACTACTACTTTAGTTGTGACCCACTACCTCTGCAATAGTGCCTGTAGTACGTTATGGCTCAATTTAGAGCTGCACTGCACGCTGGGTTCATTTGACTCAAACAGACAAGTTGGGAAATACGTGAGTAGGACTGCAATCATTCCTACTTACATCTGAACGTTGGACAATTCTACACATCAGCAATGAATACAAAGTGCCAAGTTGTCTGGCGTACACAAATCTAAACACATGGGCACAGTTTGGAGCTGTACTGTATGATAATAGGATTAAGGTTTGGTTTTATTTTCACTGCGGGAGCATCTGTTAAATAGAATGAGATGAGAAAAACACTTTACTGAAGCGGCAGCGGACATTCAAAACTGAATCAAAGCAGCGTGGAGATACATCAGCCTGTCTGAATGCACCACTACAAGGCTTGTAATATGATTAGGGTGGTTATATTTCGAGGAAATTGCTTTCAGTAAAAACAAAACAAAACAAAAAAAATGCTGTTAAAAATTACCTGGATGGGAAGGAGTCACTAAACACCAGCGCTTAAAAATGCTGCACTTTTATTTTAGCTGAAACTAAGGGATTTTCAACGTATTTGTAAACTCAGCATTTAAGCTTCCACTGCTGCAGTGTTCTGGTGCTTGTTGGAAAAAGGCTTTCCTTCTTTACCTCACTCACTACTTCGATATCAATGTGTATCTTTCAGAAAGTACATAACCATTTTGGCCAAGCTGCACATCTTATGAAGTTCTACATGTTAGCAAACACCACTAAAATTAAATATTCCTTTAACACAGAACATAAAAGACTAAATCAAAGCAAGAACAAGTCTTTAATTAGCTACCATTAGAAAGCAGACTAATTACAAATTTCAAACTAATTCGAGAAGCATTACTGCATCAAAAACTCAATTATGAAGCCATCATCCAGAGAAAGTGTTGGCTTCACTTTGTCAGCTGACATAATGTGTACGTACTGGATGTCAGGGGTGATGCCCTCCAGTAGGACAATGTTTACCCCTCCAATATGAGCCGATGCACATGTCTCAGTCATCTTCTGGTGCAGGATATCTGTGGACACGTGGGCATGAAAAGAAAGGTTAGATCCAGAAGAGCTTGTTTTTAACTGCCGAGCACGGCTGTCTACTTGTTTATTTGCAGAAATATATCAATTATGTTTTGTGAGTGGATTTGATCATTAAATCAAGGCACAACAGTGTTATTTTGCATTGTTAAAATTTAAAGAGGGAAAGAGGAGATTTTAGGACTGCAGATGTTATAATTAAAAATGTATTTATCAACCAAAGACTGGCTTTAATGCTTAAATCATTGTATGACTACAACTCTCCATAATGAAGTAGGGAAAGTAAGTTCATTGCAAGAGACTGCAGCACTCAAACCCACGCAGATCTCTGCCTCACCTTTCATCTTCTCCTTCAGAGTGAAACTTCCATGGATCTTCTTCAGCTCGGCCTCCATGGTCAGCCCGCCAATGTCGGCCTCCAGGTGGGTGCGGTTCACCATGCCGATGCCAAACACTATAAGCGTGACGTGCTGCGGCTCAGAGCTCACCAGGCTACGCCGCCTCCCGCCCGCTCCGGGGGGCCTGTTGGGCGTGGTGGGGTCCTGCTGCTCATTCTCAAAGATCACTTTGCAGAGCGGCTCAGAGGGCCGACGCCCACCCTCTGCAGACAGTACACGTGTAGAAGAGCTGATGTCAAGCGATGCAGATTTACACATTACAGTAATACCATCCTTACCTGTTTCTTGGAAACATCTCAGTAAAGATTTGACATTATTTGTGCAGAATAATTTTAGTACAATGCATTTCAGTCTTTGTTGAACTGCAGGTTTAAAAAAAAAAAAAAAAGGCATATCTGAGTGACCTAAATTTGGCTTGTGATGACAACTACACCAAAAATTTAAAAAGGACTGAGCAAAGTTTTAGTCCCTGAGGAAGCCATTCTTTCACTGAAACAAGGTGTGTTCTGTTCAAACACTAAAAGCTTCTCTCAGATACTTAATGAACTCCTCACGGGATTGTGGGGTAAAAACAGCAGAAAAGAGGTAACACAGGGATAAATTGACGAGAAATAAATTAAAATACAGCAAATTGGGAAGTATTAAATATGACACATCAGAAATACTGCATTATGATGTAATAACTAGGATTACATAATTAAAGATTAATAAAATATATGAAATATGGCAAGTTTTAACTGTGTGCAGAGGGTATGAGCAGGATGCCTACAATTTAATGAGAAAATGTGAAATGTGTGCAATATAAATATGAATTAAATTCACTAAAACATGCACAATGTATATTTAGATGCAACCGTATGATGAATTAATCTGTAATGAAAGCGTTAAGACAAAAACCTGTTTGCTTCAGGTCAGGATGGAGGGAAAAGAGGAAGGTAAAAAAGCCAAGAGGAAAGAAAGGAAGTGTCAAGAAAGAATGTGGGATGTAAGAGGAAGGCTTGTGAAAAGCAGAGGGTGCAGATGTAAATAAGGCCTGTGCAGAGGAAGGAAAAAGTGTCAAGAAGGAGGGGAAAAAGAAAGTACAGCAAGTGGAAAGCGTATGGAAGGTAAAAGTGGAACGTGAGGGAGGAAGCAAGTGAAGAGGTTTGAAACGGGGACAAAAATAAAGAAGTGAGTGACTGCTGGAAGCCGATTCCCACCTGAGAGGCAGTTCTCTGGGGAGCTTTTCTCCAGGATGCCGGTGGGATCAGAGATGAGGGAGTAGAAGTTGAGCAGCTTGTACATGTTCTGCCAACATTCTGCCGATGGCTCGCTCTGCTCTGACACTGTGATGGAGTCTGAGTCGTCCATCTGGATTGCCATGTGGTCCGCCACGTCGCGGGAGCCCTTCCTCGACACCTGAAGATGTTATAAAATATTCCACAATATGAAATTGACAGCAACTTTACCAAATGCATCACAGGGATGAAGCCGGGATGACATGTTTCTTATTTCCTTTTATCACCGCCCTGTGTACTGTAACAACACAGTTAGAATGCTGTAAACTGTCACAGAAGATACAGTTAATTAAATATGTCAGCTGAAAACAGATACTTGTGAAATAAACTTCAGTATAGAGCAAGGTAACGCAGCTATGTCAGCACACACAGGTTCCCAAGAGACCTGGTTCACATAATTCCTGTGGGAGGTGCTTGAAGTCTGTCACAGGCTCCTCTGATGCATTTTTCACTTTAATAATAACCAGCTCTCTTCAGAAAGTCGTTAGCTTCTCAAAGTCTAGAGCTGATGTTCACCCTGCCATGCCAAAGTAACTTCTCTTGTAATAGCCAACGTCTAGAAAAGTTTCCAGGGAAGGACTTTCTTGTTCTAGCTGTGGATTGAGCTGACACCGTGTCAGTGAATGGTGCCTGCTCTGTGAGGCTTTTGTAATATACTGGCTCCCTCTAGGGTTCTTATGGAGAAAATGAATACATTTTCTGAGTTGTACTTTTCATATTTAAATGTTTGGACAGGTGTACAACTAAGGAATCTTAGGGGGCTTTTAACACCATTTGAGCTACAACACAAACTGAAGCTGCAGGCAACACCCGGTTGTAGCTGACCTGGTGATCCATGCAGTGTTTGCACTGAGGATGTAAAAGCAGATGAATAAAATTGAGGTGCTAATCTTCAGCCTTGCAGACTGCCTTGCAACCACAATCAATACCCCTCCATTCCACCTAATTAAAGGTGATCAAGCTTTTTCCTTTGTTGACCCTAAACTGTGGAATAGTTGGCACCCCCCACCCTTTTAATGGTCTTCATGAGGACAAAACTGGCCGCGCTCCTGTCTTTTGTTTGTACTTTACTTTTTCCTGGTGCAACACTGTCATGCTTTTGATTTGATCCAGATATTCACATTGATGCATTGATTAATTTACTTACACCCTCTGATATGTGTCTGTGTTTTCAATAGATCCTTCTTGTGCTCTCGTTGGATTTTACATCTGCTTTATAAATAAACTGATTTGACTTGACCTGAAGTACTCAGGCAGGTACCGGCTGTTCCAATTTGTAAATTAAAAACACAGGTTGTTTTAAAAGGAAACATCTGGACATCTGAAAAAATCTCAGCTGTTGAGAAATCTACTGACCTTTTCAGATGTGAAAGCATAAACACTCTGAATGACGTCTGAGTTTATTTCCTGTTGCAGCATTTGTCAATATCTGTCTGTAAAACAAACTTCAACTCATTTAGAGTGTTAATGGTGTGGAGCTAGAAATGGTCTATATATTTAGCAAAGTCTGAGCTTGAGCTGAAGGAAAGCAATCTTACTCCAATCAGAGTTTTATGGTCTTTTAATTGATTTTTTTTTTACACTTATATACAGAACAAATGACCAGATGTAATGTCCTTTTATTAATGTGTCTGCCTACTTAATTATCTTGTTTTTATTGCTTCTGCTGTCTTGACATTCTGCCCTCAACCAGTGCTTTGTGTCAGCGTTTTCAAAAATGCTGCCTAAGTAATAGTTCTCTTTCAGAGCAACAGATCCCAGTCTCTCTAGGGGACACAACCCCCTGCATATCCCTAATGAGACACATATGCACAAACAAGTAAGATAAAGTTATGATTGTTACCTTGGAGGTGCGTCTCTCTGAACGTCCGAGAGAGCTGCGACCTCGAGGTTCCCTTCTCCCCAACGTGTCCATGCCTGATGGAGGTCCGTTAGGTGGTAATGTCCCAGTAACGCCAGCTCCTCCTGCACTTCCTCCCCCCGCTCCGCTGCCCCCTCTCTTGCTCTTCAGCGTTTGGGTTCCGCTGCGCCCCGCCCCATTCAGGCTGCCTCTGGAGCTGCGGCTGAAGTCTGACGACCTGAAGTGACGGTAGGGCCGGGCCTTGAAGGTGGGCGTTGGCGACGCGGAGCCGGCGGTGTATCGGCTCAGCTTGATGTCGGTCTGCGTGGCCTTGATGTCGTCAATCATGGTACTGAACTGGTGGATGAGGCGCACCAGGGCCATGTCGACACGCTGGCTGATGGACTGGCAGGCTGTAGTGAAGTCACAGTGGAATGTGTTGTAGTGGCGGCGGTTGAGGTCGTGGAAAGACAGTGGGGCTGCAGTGGGGCCCTGCGGAGCGCTGGTCGACTTCTCCATCACCACTGCATTCACACTGAACGTCTCAATCAGCAGTGCTGGCTTGAACTCTAGTGGAGGGAGGTTTGCCATGCCTTGTCTATGGATAGAGGGAGGCACAGAGAAACGGTTATGTATGTAGTTGGCAGACATGCTGTACTTCCATTTGGAGCATAAACCACTCAAAGACACATTAACATGTAGGAAAATGAACTAAATTTAGCTCCTTATCATGTTTCTAGTTGTTGCAATATTGTTATGTTATGGTTCAGAATTATTTTACCTCTTGGATTTTTTGTTCTTGCGCTCTTTGGAGGTGTCAGAGTCAACAATGTCTGCTCTGAGACACTCGAGGTTGCCAGAAAAAGACAGGTGCTCTCCAAAATACATCTTGTAACTAAGAGGGGTGGTGTCTTGAGCCTGGATGCCTGTGTAGCTCAGCAAAGGCTTGAAAACAACCTGAGGGGGAAAAAAACAACATGAAAAGTCACAAAATGAAAACAGGTATTTTTGTACTAAACTGAGCTTTCCACACATGAAGGTAAAAATGGTATGAAAAGACAAAGACCAGTCTGAGACACAGATTAATGCAACTTCCAGAAACAGTCACCCAGCACAGGATGGTGGTTTATAACAGTAAGGTAAACCATTTGGATAAGCCTCTTTCTATCCTCAATGAATACATTCGTCTGCAACCACAATGCCGACACAAATAAATACCTCATTTAAAAACCACTCTCTGAACCAGTTCTAAAACCACATCCTTACACGTTTAATAATGTATCAGTGAGCTGCAGACATTGTGTTAATTCTTTGACAAACGAAGGTGCAAATAACAAATAAATGCAGACAGATGTAATGGCAGCACCTGAGCATCCGCCAGCTGAACAGCAGCCGGACACTGGTTGCCCTCCTCAATGTCGGCCATGTCGTCCTGGCTGGTGCTATGTTGCGAATGCTGGGAGTGGGTCCCATCTAGGGTGTTCTGGTCGCTGGACAGCACTGTGTTGAAGTCTGACGCTGAGGGGATTGTGGGCAGGTTACACGTCCCACCTGAGGTTGGTAGTAGAGAAGAGGTTTGTGGTACAATGTGCTGTAACATCAGGCAGGTGCTGTGAGCAGTGAACATATTAACAGCAGTGAGTGCTGTAGCGTTAAACACTTCACCACTCCAGCTCCTCATAACAAAGATATTAGGGGGAACTAAATGGAAGGCAACAGCCACATCACTGGGAGCGTTGAGAGGAACTTTACAGCCATTTTATGCACAATTTGAAAATCTAAGCAGCCTCATCACATTCACTTAATTTGTTTGTGAGGAACTGCCTGGCTAATTCGCTGTGCTGTCATTGACTGACACCTGGGTGAGCAGATAACAGCAAAGCTTATCGTCTTGGACACACATCCAGCCATTACACACACATAATTGTTCCCACGCAATCAAAAGTGCTTGGCTAAATTGTGGAAGTAAGAGATATCTTTCCACGTGGCTGATTCTAAATGATTAGCTTCTTTGGAGTGAGGCTGTTTGTAACTCAGAGGATGAGTGGGAGTTCAGAGGAACAGAGGGTGGGGAAAGAGCAGCACTGTCAGGGATGAACAAAATATCACCACTCTACATTCTGCTAACAATGCTCTGGTTCTCACAGTGTGTTTGGCAGGAAGGTACCAGGGGGGAAACAACATGGCTTTGTCAATCCATCACAACAGCACTGCTGCAGTTACATGGGATTCAAGCTGTCTAAGAGTCAAGATACCATTGAACTCTAATGATATGAAATATCATGTTGCCCATTTTATTGGTCTGTGGTCTGCTGTCTTACTTATAACCTATGAGGTATACAGATTTAATCAAAGGACACAGCAGGGCCTCGGCTCTGCTATTGGATCAGTACTCAATACTGGCAAGTAATCCCAAATGAAGGGATCCTTACTGGTAGTGGGAAAGAAAATAAAATGGCTGCTGCTAATAAGTCATAATGCTAAAACCAGCCTATAGAGCGCTCCATGATCAACAATAAAAATAGATCTGGCACTTTTTCTTTAAAGGACTATGTAAAAGATTTGAAAATTCAGACAATGGTAGTGTCAAAGACAGAAACTGCAGAAGACAGCAATTCACTGACCAGTTATAAATTTTATCTATGTCTTCGCTGCTACAACAAACATTCCTCCAAATAAGAGCGATCTCTTCATGCACAAGTAGGATAGGAGTTTAACATGTAGGTGTCTATAAGGATACGTCCACACTTCTAGGTTTTACTTTTAAAATGTGCCATGTTTGCAATGTTTATACCTGGTGTTCACACTATGACTTCGACATCCATGGTCTCACCACTATGATTGAGTCTCACCAGCCTTGACTACCAGTGCTGAAAGCGGCATGAATAGCAAATTGCAAGCGTTGCTGGCCCCGTTTTCTTTGCGTAGTTAAATTCGGCATTAAATGCTACAACTGCCTTAACCGCTCCTTGTTTGTGGTATTTTCTACAACTAACCAACTGCAGGAAAAACAATCTGCTTCTTGTTTACACCAGCCCGCGAATACCCAATGTACACGATTTGACATGCGTTTTGCATGGAGCTAAAACGGTCATCTGGATGGAGATTAATTAATTTCATTTTAAAGTGAAAACATAGTAGTGTGAACGTGGACTCAAACTAACACAGAAGACAAACTCATTTACTCGGCTAGCCAATTAGTTCATCGGCACAGTCAGCACAACACTGAGCAACAATCCCTGACCTCCTTCTGGGCTGTTAACTGCCAGTGGTTGATACTGGTAGTGGTTGACATGAGAAGCCTCAGCTGTTATAGCTACTGGAGCAGAAGTGTGAAGGTGTTAGAGACTTATGGCAAAGAAAAAAAAAAAAAAGCACCATTTTGCCCTAAAGGTTCCAGAGAAGTAAATTCATCTTAATGAACTGAAATCTGGAGTCTCTCCATAAAAATTTTTATAAAAACCACCAAGGTCAATGATGTCTGACCTGTCTGCAGGCTGTTGTGCTGGGAGCGGTTGACCGGTGACTCTTGAGTTCCAGCTCCAGTCCTGTTTCCCACAGCGTTGGACATCCAGTTGTAAAAACTGACGGAGGAGGGCTCAGACAGCAGTGGGTGCTCAGTCAGCATATCTGTCCCTAAGCTGTTCCCTGAGGCCATGAAGGAAGAGGTTGAGAGCACATTTCATCATGGTTAGAAAAAAAAAAAAAAAGCTACTGGACATCACGTTATTACTAACTGCTGCACCATGACAATGTTATAATAATACTGAATTTGGGGCAAGGTTTGTAGAGCTTTCAAGCTTTTACATTACATTCATAAACATTATTCTTGTAAATATTCATCGTCTTACACTTAAATACAGATTTTAAACATGTAGTCATTTTTCCACTCACACTTTTCCTTGTTTTATTTCCCACTCTGTGTGTTTTGGTGGACAAATAGTGCAGCACAAAAAGTTTAAATGTAGTATTTTTGCTTTAACATCAGCAGGCATCACTGCATGTTACAGAGTGAAACAAAGTAAATAACTCATGGCACACTGACTCTGCACATTTGTTCACAGTGGGCAGGTGCCTGAGGATAGACGAAGCTGTGAATCTATTTTGGTTTATTATTCACTTTACTGAACGGTAGAGGTCAGCATTGCAGCAGAAATGACACGTAGACGGTTACATGTTGTGATATATGTCAAATTCACACCTTTGATCAGAAACCTCCACACATTACACAACATCACAGTGGTTCAGGCACGGGTACCTGTGCGAGTGAGGGAGCTGCTCTTAGCTGCGGTGGCAGCAGACGGCTCGTTCCTCTGAGGTGTGCCCTCCAGCAGGTTGTGCAGACTCCGAAAGCTGCCCGTCAGATTGCTCAGGAGACTCTCCTTCCTCGGGCTGTCCTTGGCGGGCAAGCCTGCGCGGCTCACATGGGCTGGTGAGTCAGCGGCTGTGTCACCGCTGGTGTAGCTGAGCGACTGGTATGGATGGGAGCCCTGGGTATGACAAATGTGCAGCTGACTGAGCAGAGGTCATGTTCACACTGTATCACTTTCATAATCTGCCAGTGGCTTTTTTTATTTTAATGACCAGTGGGATACATTTTGTCTAGCACCAATATGGAAATAGTTGAGGTGACACTTTTTTGACAAAGGACTTAAAAGCCTCAAAAGTAGAAGTGTCCCTGTGTGGAGATATTCCCACTGGGTAATTAACTTTTGACAAAACAGATGACATCAGACATTTCCCAAGAAAGGCCATGGAACAACTCAGTATGTGTAGATCAGAAGATGGTGCAAAGTTTACAGATTGTCTCATTAATGTCATCAGGCTCATTTTCTTCTCTGCACTTTTGCAAACATTGTACCACACTGGTAACACAGACTACCATGGCAACCCTACTCAACAGATCCTCAGACAGTATAAATGTCACAAAGTAATGGCAGAGAGAGAAAAACATCATCACTGCACAGCTCCAATGCCTCCTTGCTTTCTAACAGTGGCATCATCTTCACACCACAGTCACTTCCTTTATGAAGTGTCAGAAAAAAGGGAAAATTTTACACTATTCCAGAGCCTGCGGTACCGTCTTAATACCAACAACCAAACAGGCCAAAGGACAAAGGTATTAAATTACTAACTACTATCACAGAGGACTGAATAAAAAATACTCTTTATTTATTAGGTAACTGAACATAACCGGGGTGAACAGTTGCAGTAGTAGTACCTTTATCCTGAGTGCAGACTCGCTGTGTGTGTGGGACTTGGACAGTTTCCTCATGATCTCCACTCCACTGACAGGACCAGAGTTCGCTTCCTTAGGTGGGGGTCGACTGCACGCTCCCTCCAGTAACATGGTGTGTTCACTCACTGTGGCTTCACAATAATTATATAAAATAAAACTCCAGAAGGCCACATGTGATGGCTATAAAATTTAATCTGAATATTCACACTCTGTCATTCAACTCTACACCTCCTTTCTGCTAACAGGTGATAACAGTCTGTTTGTTTCTGTGCTAATACTGAGAAAGTCAAGGTTAAGAGTTTAACAGTCCATCTGTTACCACAGATGGACTGTTAAACTCTTATCATAACATCATAAAATAATATAATATAACATAATATGGAAAGATGTAAGGTCCCACCTGCGTCAAACTCAAATTCAGCTCCATCAGCACTCGTGTCACTCTGAAGAGCAGCTCCGTTGTCCAGGCCCAGGATGGTCTCACCCAGGCTGTGCTGAGTCTCCTTGGGTTTGGTAAGCTGATTGGGCCTCATCAGACCGATAGCCTTGAAGCCCTGAGTTACCACAATGAATTTCATCCATTGTCTGGCCAGAGCTACGAGCCCTTTCTTTAAAGTCACAAGTGCCGGGACCCCATCATTCTGCAATGGGAAAGGAGGAAAGAAGAAAGAAGATTGTTGCCTCTGTTTCAGACTGATAAGGGATTAATCAAATTTCTGAAGAGGAGCCAAAAGCACTTAAGACCATTTGTAAACACTGCCAGTGGGTTTTTTGTAAGGAGGAGGTCAAAATGAAATCATATAACTTAATTTTACAAGCCATTTATCTCTATGTGGTCAACTTTAAGAACTTTGTAAAATTGAAGGGATATAAAAGTTTGAGATTCAGAAGCTTCACACTGACCATGGTAGCCTCCTCTATGACAGAGTAGTCAGCTTGTTGCAAATAGCGGTGCAGGATATTACAGAGCATACAGGAGGGGTTTTCATGCAGGTAGCGAGCTCGTTTAGTCACACGGTTGTACTTGCTCCGGATCGGGATGTGGATGGTCTTTTTCTGTCGTCAAAATATACAGAAGAAAAGTTAGAAGTGCATAATTCACACAATTCAGGGAGTTTGGAAAATATTTACATCAGCATGAAGACAAAATGCTGGAATGATAAAATTACTTCATTAAATCAACCACAGGATACTGCCCAGTGGATTTATTTGTGTCTACAGATGTACTGCCAACCTCAAGAGCTTCTGTCATGATGCAACCCATGACAGCACACACTCGTAGTGTTCCCTCCATGTCCAGTTTGCGTAGAGAAGATTTGAGCTGGTCAATGGGAACCAGCCAGGCTCCAATGGCAGGCGTGGCTGTGCTGAGCAGATTCAACTGCCTGTAAACGCAACAGAGGAAGGGGATCACCTTATAACATATAGCATAATAGTGCACAATATAGCATAACATATGGCACATTTTTTCTGCTTTTTGTCATGGTTGAGATACAGTGCTAACAGCTGCAACATGTAGATGGTGTCAACATTTTTTTTTCTCTCACTGTGGTTAAGAATTGATTTTTTTGCCTTTATTCTCAGCTGCAGGCATCTGATACATGGTGCACTACCTGCCAGTGGACCCTTTCAGTTTGATGGCCTGTGAAGCTGACAGGTCTGACAACCCCTGACAACTGTTGCCAGGGGCAAACAAGAAAGAAGGTTTTTCATAAAAACCTCCTCCAGCAGATTATATTGTACTTGTGATACTATCCTGCTGCCACATCACTGACACTAAAGGCAAGCGACTAGTGAGCTTCCTCTACGAAATGTGGTTACTTTTATTCTGAACTCAATGGTACACTTACACACCTATGTGTGTACTTCAAGCACAAATCATTGGCTTCCCGTAGCAATATAACGTCAGTGTGCATCAGCACAGTCGTACCTGGAGATGGCCTGTGAAGGTGAACGCACATTGGTGGGAGCAGCAAAACTGAACCAAATCTCTCTGATGGTCAGCTTCATGCTGCTGGAGTCAGGCGGTGGGGGCATGAGAGGGAGGTCTTTCTTCAGGTCGTCTGACTCAACCCCTTCATCCTACAGAGCAGGAGAGAAGACGGTTTAACATGGTGGGTGCTATCATGACTTATTTTGAAGAATAAAGTGGATCTAGTTTGAATACTGTCATGTCTCTCTTCTAACTCTATGGAGACAAAGTAAGATTTCTGGCACATGTGGATGGACACATTTTGGGACGCGGTCCCCTGCCCCCTCCTGGACATTCCCTACCATCCTGAGACAAAGGCCTGAGGCCACATGACCATATGCTCCACCCTTTGTCTATCTAGTCTATCCATATCTATATCTATCTATGTTACTTGTGGTATGTGATGACCCTGATGATGGCCACAAGGCCAAGACACTAATGAAGTTCTTCTGTTTACTGCAATCGTTGCTGTAGTTTTGACCTCTTACTTCTCACTCTGAACAGACTCTAACTAAAGTCAAATTTTTGGGCACGCACTGAACTGGTTTTTGTTTACTTGCTTTTTGTGAGGAGTACAATTGCTTCAAACTGAATCTAAGGTTGACAACAGGCAGTGACGTGTGTGTTCAGATGAAGTGAAAAAAAAAAAAATGAATGTGATGAACAATCCACAATTTTAGGCTGACACTGACCTGACATCAACCTTTTCTTTCAAATTTGATTTCCTGTGCACATCCGCCTGCACTTTACATGACATTTAGAAGCTTGTTAGCTTGCCTTGGATTCATTGTATCACAGTAAGCTAATGGGTGGAAATACTGGGTACCAATTTCACTCTCATACGGAGCAAATATTGAGACATAGGAGCAGTCTGACTTCACTGTCACAAATGTTAAAAAGAGAAATACAGGTTGACCTTACAAATTGGTAATAGGATGTGTGGAGCTCTGTAGTGTTATAGGTATCAAATAGTGAATTATGGATATTAATTGGGTTGGAGCTCAAGAAATACAGTAGTTTGGAGTTTTGGTTAGGGTTAAAGCAAATCTGATGTTTGTTTGGGCCAATTGTTTTAAAACTAAGCAAGACATCTGAGAGCCCTTTCACTGTACGAGCAGTTATCTGTTTCTTACTTGGTCGTCTGAGTCTGAGTGTTCGTTGACGTCAGAGGCAGGGCTCATAGCATCGTGTGCCAGGTTGTCATCAGAGACATCAGTGCTGTAACCACTTCCTGTCTGCGACCCTGTTGACCCATTGGACTTTGATATTCCCGTCTTCCCCCCAGCATCTGTGCGTCCCATCACACCAAATGCATTGTAAAGAATGGCTCCTGACTGGCGGCCCCCTGTAGCACAGAGTGGAATACATTTTAAAATATGAGCACAAACTCCATCCACGCTTCTTTATAAGAGCTCATCTTTCTCATCTTTAAGTTATTCACATCTCCAGGCCTGAAAGCAGTAAGCACTGCTGCTCAAAGAGCCAGAGATGGTTTACCTTTGACTGTGAGGTTCTCAATGCCGCATTCAAACATGATCCAGCCCCATTTCTCAAGGGATGTTGTGGAACGGCCCAGATCACCCGAAGTGGCCTGGGCATCTGTCTCATCTACCAGTGAAAATTCCTCCATTTCCTCCAGGCCAAACAGCACTTTGGACTTCTCAAAGGGGATGGCTGTAATGGCACATGTGCCAATGTCTACAGAAGGAGGAGGAACTGTTAGAAATTCACATTTGAATAGACTTGCCTGCAGTTTTTTTTTTTTTTTTTAGTTTCCACTGGACAGCAGATGGGGAGTGGAGAAAAAAATATCAGAAAAACGCACACTGACACGCAAAATGTACAAGAAGTCCAAAGTTTTAATCACTTTTGCCTGGTACTGTTGGACAGCTTGTACCGCATATCAACTAAGAGGCTGAAGGTCATGCAAAAGTTCAGAATCCAACTTCAAGAAGGGGCATAAGGGATCGAACAGGACTCTCATTTTACCAAACGAACCTGTGGAGTCAAGGCCTCGAAGCTGGCTGTGGATACGGTGGACGTTGAGCCTTGCGGCGATCTCTTTGCCTTTCTCTATGCCAGCGTTGGAGCGCAGAGAGCCAGATGACTGAGGCTGCATCTTGGTGGCCGAGGCGTATTTCTCCAACATGACGGAGGGCCGGCCATGTTCTGTGGTGTTGGGAGTCTCCTCAACGATACCCCTGAAAGAAGCAGAGAGCAAATGTGTGTTTGTATCTTGACTGCTGTTAGATATAAGGGAGATATTTTTCTCTGTGCTCTGATTACTTGGAAAAAAAAAAAAAAAATCCCTGAGTCGAAGATGAACTGTAGCAAAAAAGTGATCCAAGCAGCCACAGGCAAATGTGCCAGCAGGCAGTTTAAACCATGTAAAGCATGATTTGCTTCAGGTGTATTAGCCCTGTGGACATGCTCCAAAAAATTAGTCAGTGGACACACACACACAAATGGAGGAGCAGTCGAGGCAATACCTGTTCATCCTGAACTGGGTGGCAATCCTGTCGAAGCACAGCGCCACCAGAGACACGTGCGTGACACACTTACTGGAGCAGGAAGGTGACCCCTCCTCTACCGAAGCCTGCAGGAGGCAAAGGTTCACCTGCACAGAGAGAGAGCAAAATCAAGCTGAACTAAACCCCACTGTGCTGTAAAATATTGATCTTTAAAAAATAACTTGCACATAAATAAATAAATAAATGACAGCGATTCCCACAGTCATTATTGTCTCACAGATTAGTGAGGCTATTTTCCCCAAATATAATGACACAGTATGATGCTCTATTCCTCACTATATAAAGATGCAGAGGAGGAAGAGGCTAAATCAATACTGAAATAGCTGCAAATGAAAGTAATTTCTGTGTTCAGTCGAACGTTCAGCAAAAACAGATTTTATCTCCCTCTCAGTGGAACACAAAAAGAAGAATTTGAGGCATAATTGATGACAAATAGTATTTTCAAAAGAGAAACTGGTGTTTTCTAATCTAAACCCCAGTGAGATTATATTAACCCTCAAAATGTCAAGTTATGTAGAGCAACGCTCATGATTCTGTGCTCGCTCTCTTGGTGAGAGCTGGCCTCTCATTATTCAGGGTCATGGGTCTCACCTTAGGGATGGAGACGTTGGCTTGGAGGCCCTTTATTTTCACATTATCTGGTTTGACGGACAGGTCTGTCTGGCCTTGGGAGATGTTGATGGAGCCAGGGGTTGTGCCTTCTGTCTTGGACAGCTTGTGCTCCTGCTTGACTGTTTGGCTCTGTGTGGATCAGGATCAAAAAACAATGGGACATCAGTCATTGGGCACAAAAGCAGGCTTCAACATAATAAATGTTGGAATAGAACAATCTGAATAGAAAGACTGTTTCACGGAAGTTTCTTTCTGGTTTGGGTTAATTCCTTTTACTCACAGACTCAGTGACTGTGGACTTGCTGATCTGATAGGCCTCATTGAGGACCTTCCCATGCAGGTCGTCCAGAATTGCTGCAGGATGCCGAATACTGGCAAAGTGGACCATGGACTCAATGTACCTGGAACAGAAAAACACAAAGTTTCACACCGTTAGAAATATTTTGTTTTATTTTGTTGATGTTGAAATACATATATAAAAACACTAAAAGACTTGACGAACATAACCAAATTTGCTATTTCCATCTCTACACTAGACTATGCCAAAGCTACATGCATGTAAGAACATTGTTAGCCCAGCTCTCTTAGGCTATGGCAAACTAAAGATTTATACTAGTAGAAAACCAAGAGCAAGACCAGACTTGAAGGACTTTAGGACTGTTGACAGAATAGAAGAAGAGAGCCAAGATGTAGTGTGGCTGGGATTAAATTGAGTTAAGGTCAAATTGTAGCCTGAGGCTAAAAATAACCCTTAACTAAGAATGTACTGTGGGAGAAAAACTTTGAATCATCAAACATCAAGGGTATCTCCTTTTTTTTTTGGGATTTTTTTTTTTTTTGTTTGATTTTCAAAAACCTAGTTTACTGGAGGAGAAACAGAACAAAGAAAAAACACATCAAGACATAATGAGAGCTTAAAGAACACACAAAAACGCACTAAAAATAGGTTGATACCTGTCCAGGGATTCAGCCACAAGGGGCGTGAGCACCATGTTGATGGCCCCCTTCACCTCCACAATGGCAGTGGTCCTGGTCTGAGCTAAAGGCTGCTCCAGAGTCCAGTCGTCTGTTGTTGTGTCCTCATCTGTGTTCTCCATGGCTCTCTTGTCCAGCGGGGTATATGGTGTACTGTGGACAAACAAAGACTCTGAACAGTTAAAGGAGCGATGACAGCACAGGTTGCCACTTGAAAGAATAATGTGAAGCAACTCATTATTTGGGTGAGGGTACAAAATCAAAAACATTTAACTGAATGGCCGTGGTTTTATATTAAATTTAACAAGATGAGGTGGAGAAAAAAAATGTGCCTTAAATACCTGTTATTCTCTCCCATCAGCTGAACCCCTCTGTCCAGTAGAGAACTGGCTGAAAGGCCCTGCTTTATCACCTGAAATGAAAGAAAGAAAATGTCACGACCTAAAACTAAAGCACTGGGTGTACTAGGGTTTTAACCAGTTAGCTGTTACCTGTTTAGCCAATATCACCACAAAGGTTTCTGATAAATTTAAGATAAAATAGTAAAGAATTGTAGTCACTGGTCACAGACCTTAAAGCTGGGCACAGAGAGCTGGTCAAAGGAGGCAGAGCTCTCCTCGCTGGTGGGCGTGTCCAGATCTAAGGGACGGTGTAGAGAAGACTTGGAGGTCCTTTTATTGGTGGGCTGCTTCACAGACCAATTTGAGACCTGGCAGTGGTGAAGTGAAAATATGTTAAAAAAAAATTCAAGACAGAGACAACAAACTGGTTTTGTCTTCATTATATGTGGTGCTAAAGGATATATACATTCTAAAATCACTTAGGAACTCAAACATGAGGCAGTGGTGCAGCTGGGCAGTGACAAATGATCTTAACAACTGTCCCTCGCTGTTGTGGATCTTGTGAATTAAACACAGTAAGATAAAAAAAAAAGCTGGAATATAGTAATTCTGCATGTGCAGAGGATTGGAAGTGATAGATTCTCAGATGAAAACGAAATCAAGAGCAACACATTCAGCATCTTGCATGTGCTGTCGAAATAAGAATGGACCCCGAATTTGTGTATATATGAACCAGATGTGAAATATCTGACCTGATAGTGGGCCAGGTAGTTCTGGTAGCACGCCATGACGTGGGGCTGTCGGGTGACCGGTCCAGGTTCAGCTGTCTTCTCCGCCTCCACTGAGCTCTCTTCCTCCATGGCCAAGGCTGAGACGAAGGAGGCCTGAGATGTGTGACTGGGCAGGGGCTGGGGCGGGGGCAGCGTTGGGGGCAGGGGACGTGGCTCAGTTATCAACTCCCCATTGAGAACGTAGGTGAGGGGCCCCTCGACGCTGTGGTAGATGGAGCTCCGGCTGGGGGAAAGTAAAAAATATTTAAGAATATGCATCAAATGAATGTGTCAATGCGTGGAGTCATTATACCATATTATAGTCAAAAATCTGTTTCATAACATATGAATTATACGTTCCCATTTAAGTACAGTCACTCAGTTGACTTTAAACAAAGTTGAAATCAACCATGCATGAAAAACACCAGCATTCCTGCCAAAATCTATGACACCTCTGCTCCATATCTGCTTCACAGTTCTGGAGTTTGTGCAGCCGTGTGCCAGTAGAAACTTTTCATGAGGCCGAATGGATTGTTTGTGTTTTTGTGGAGGCTGTATCAATCAAAAAGCATGCTGAAATCAATGTGAGAACATTTTGGGTAATGTAAAAATGACAAAGCAGTTGCATAACAAGGCTGGAATCCAATTTGCAAAAGCACACCAGCAGTAAGTGGCTGCCCATGGATCAAACATCTCATTTGCAACAACCTCTCCACATCATATCCACCCGTGCACGATCGAATCAAAGTAATAAATGAAAACTGCAACGCGTTTCTCCTCAGGGCAAGTTGCTTTACACGATAAAATTCAAAACTTGTTGGGTATAAAACATAAAAATGTCATGTCACTGTTAATGTATTCCAGTATAATGTGCCATCAGGACATTTTTCACAATCACTGCAAAGCTGTCAGTGTGAATCATCAGAAATTATTGTTGTTTACTGCCTGTTTTTCATTCAGGTCTGCAGTGGTTTCCAACCGCACACTAATTTTTTAAAGGGCAAATGGTTTCTATAGGTTTTGAAATTTAATTTAAAAGGCAAACTGTAAAAATGTAGTTACAATATAGAGGATTTGTTTCAGTCAAATCCCAAAAAGGTGGGTTTTTTTTTTCTTCACAAAACTAGAAAATTATCAAAAATTCAAAGCAACATTTCTAAATATGAACAGAAAGTGGAGGGGAAAAAAAAAAAAAAATCAAATACGGGCACTCATCAAAATCTTAAAATGTAAATCATCAAGGGAGAAATCCCCAGAGAATGGCCCTTTAACATAATTCATATGGGGTAACATTTAAAGCAATCTGGCAGGGTCAGAACTTGCTCGACAGGTCATTAATTCATCTGCCCTTCAGATGAAAAATAAAAGACTCTTTGATGTTACTCTGAGCCGTCTCAAATCTACCGTCACCTAAATCCCATACTTAACCTTGTACTTGATCTAGCCCTATACACATTCTCCTCTTAGGTTTTTGAAACTTTAACTTTGAGAACTTTTTTGAGCTCTGAAGCTGAGCTCCACTAGCCCATGTTTCTATATTACATTATGGCCTCAGCTGACCTGTAGTTCTCCATGTGATACGGGGGCTGCTGTGGCTGTTGCATCTGCTGCCTCCTCTTCTTCTTGCGGCCCGGATACGTCCCCGGTCCCTCATCAGCGCTGCTAATTGGCTCAAAGTCCTCGGCGGCGGAGAAGTAGGCCTCGCTGTCAGCCACAGACATGCTGGAGTCCGCAGAACGGTACTGATGGAAGGTGTTGGAATCGGCTGAGGGCGTGAAGGGACATGAGCCGTAGCTCCTGCGCTGACGTGGTGAATCTAGGACGTTCTCGTCGCTGCGGGAAACCTCGCTGCTGAACTGGACCCCTCCGGCCAGCACTGGAGGAGGCTTGTCTGTGAAGACGGCGGCTGAGAGGCTCTTAGTGCTGCCCAGGCGACCTGAGTGTACGGAGGACTGACGCTTGAGAGGAGAGCAGAGGGGTGAGCGCACAGAGGAACGATCCTGGGAGCTGTTGGGTGAGACTGGCGAGACCTCTGGTACCTCCCCTAGGGTGCTGTAAAGCAACCAAGAAAAATGTAACATTTAGAGCGATTTACTGGCATAATCCATTATTAGAATTAAATATTAACTCCATCCAGGCTGACAATCCCGTTTCACTGCCATATAGCGATTCCTATATGCTCTGTCCACTTAGAATTCAACATTTTTCATGTTAAATCATATTTTACAGTAATTTTTTGTAGACAAGAATAAACCCAATCTGTCATTCTGTATGTTACTCACTCAGCAGGGCTTTTGCCATTCATGGGGAACATGCGCTCCTCTGTGCTTGGCGAGGGGGTGTCCCTCTCTCCGGCAAGCAGGGGCAACGCAGCACTGGATGAACTATTTTCTTCAGACGAGGAGGCGGAGCTGTGGGAGCGTTGTGGCACCTGGAGACTGAGGAGCTGCTGACCCCGCCTCTCAGGCAGCTCAGGAGGCAGGCACGGTGAGTGTGTGTCGGTTTTCAGTCCAACAACTCTTCCTAGGAAAAACAAGGAGAGAACACCCTCTAAATAAATGGCGTCAAGTTGGCATTTTGATACGTTGTAATGTGCCACATGATCTACATTTAAGTTTCTTTGCAATGATAAAAAGCTCAATTTGTTGTTACACTTATCATAAAAATTCTGATGTAATAAACCTCCACAAGGACTCCCAGAAACCTTTCTCTTGTTTAAGTGTTTAATTAAAACATTGTGGATCTAGTTATTCATCATGTTCCTTGGAGCAAGTCCTGGAGGGGAACCACTCTCCAGAGGATATTAGGCAACGTAGAATAAATCACTGCAAGTCCATACCATCCACTTTGGGTGTTTCCTTTGTAATGATCCATTCCCCCGGCTGCAGCAAGGACTGGCCGTAACACATGTCTGACTCAGAGCCGGAGGAGGAAAACGCTGACGAGGAAGATGGCGTCAGCTCTTCGAGCCTGAAGAAGTCCAGGCCCATGTTGGTGCCTCCGAAGAACCTGCAGCCTCCAAGGCAGCCGCAGCGGTTCCTGCTGCGCTTATTCCGGACCCCAACCTCTTCTGGCCACAGGAACCAAAGTCTGAGGGGACGAGGAGAAAAAAATGTAAGACAGAATAATAGGGAATGAAGAAGAAAGCAGCAAATAAAGATGTCTGTATCTAACATTTTGTACAAAGTGCCTGTATGTCTGTATTAGACTCCCTTTGTTGGTCAATTATTCATGACCTCCTATTTTGTTCTGTTAACTTTCGCTTTTACATAATCCACATGCAGTACATTTAGCTACTGTAATAAGAGATGTCATGTCCAACTTCAAGCTAGAGCATAACATATGCACTGATAATGGTTCCCTGCTGAGCTTTTATGAGATTGTAAATTATTTTTAATGTATTATCACAGACGGTGGACAAAAACCTGGCTAATTATCACATATTATGAGCTGGATCACTGTATATGAAAGGAAAAGAATCAACATTGTTAGATTGTTCAGATATATCTTTATGTAAAAACTTTACTTTATGAGCTGAACATCACCATAGCGATCAGTGATTCATTCTACAGAGGTGTGATACAGAGAACTATGTATTGTAACTTTGATATATTGATAAATGTCCCTTTATTAAAAGAAAGAGCAGTTTCCTCTAAGCAAATTCAAAAGGTGAGCAATAGCAGATGATGATCTAAAAAAATGCAAAAATGTTGAAAAGATGCTCTGGGGGTCGCTCACACAATATGTGACGTCTTTGGAACAAGCAAATGACACACAGCGGGGTGTGCTTTATACCTTTTGGTCTGTGCGTCGTGTAGTTCCAGAAAATGCCTCTGGACTTCGCATTTGGCTGGGTGGTCCGCGGCCAAGGCAATGTCTGCTGTGATGAGGTTCAGGTTGAGTGAACCCGCCTCCAGCCAGACAGAACGTCGCAGCAACGGGGGCTGACCGAGACCTAACGGTTGACCCGGACCTTGACCCTGTCCAGCCGGCTGCAGCCTGGTCGCCTCGCTGTGCTGCTGCTGTTCAATGTACTGCCTAATGTTTACGTCCTGCACCACGGCACTGATGCCCTCTCCCACCGCCTGGTTGTGCAGATTGCAGTTGGCAACACGAATAATGCCCGTCTAGGGAGGAAGAGAAAAAATGTCAGCATCTGAACTCATACCAAAAATCTACTATATATTTTTAAACTGACATGGAGTTAAAATATCTCAGCTTTGGTGCTAATTACCTTGATATTGGCAGCACAGCCGTGCTCGACAACAAAGAGGTCAACTCCATCCATGGCCAGTCGGGTCATGGTGTACTTTAGCTCCTCTGATGTGCGGCAGTGACCTGGCAGGCAGCTCAGCTGAAAGACAACCACCATTTAACACAGAAGCCATCTTCAATTTAGTCTGACTGAGCTTTACACACAGCAACATAGCCTGTAGCCAGAGATACTCAGTTGTCAGGAACTAATGAGGGCACTCAGGCAGAATTCTCAAAAATATCCTTGTCTGCATTTGCACACAAAACAAGACATTTTGTGAAGAAGACTTGTTTTCTCTCAGCTTCATTCCATACATAATGGCGCTGTTTACCTATGCTATGTATGGTTGCTGAATAGATCGATAGTTGTGTGTTAGAGGCTGTTGCTCTGTTTCTCCAACTGTGTAAAAGTGTGCTCTCTGAGTCACGCATCATTAGAGAAAGGTTCACAGAGGTCTCCCTTTATTATTTGATGTCATTTGCATATTTCCTTTCATACTGGACAGTTCTGAGCAAAATGTAAATCTGATGAAAAAATAAATAAATAAAACTTTCAGCCATAATGAGCTAATTTAGTAGTTTAGGTTAGAGTTCAGACACACACAGCTGCTCACTAGTTCAAAACAAAGCTGGACAGTGAGAGCAGTGGGAATGAAAAAGTGTCAGGAAATGAGGCTCCCACCTTGTGCAGCATTTTATGGTATAATGTCTGCCTGTACCTTGGCATCACAGATGCGACGGTCAACACCATGCTGGCAGATGACGGAGGGCTTGGGTTGTTCTAGCTGGAACTCTCTGGACACCACATGGAAAAGGAAGGTCTCACCCCACTCTATCATACTGGCCAGCTAATAATCACAAACACACAGGCACATTAGTGCATCAATAAAGAACATCAATAAAAACACTTACTGCAAGAGCAAATGCACAGAATGAAAAACAAGAGCAAAACAAACAAACAGTCATTGTGAGGGTGTACAAGGAATAAGGAAAACCTAATATAACACCACTAAAAGCTACAACACAGAATATGAATTCTGCCAACACAGTTAAAAAAAAAAAAACACTATAAATACTATAAATTTACAACAATAGTATTTGTGGCAAGGCTGTTCATGAATAGTATCGTATTGTGCAAGTGGTTTATACAAGCTAGAAAAGTAACTGCAGTCTTATACACACGGAAACATGCACACACACCATCACTCTTCACATTCAGCTGATCCACCCATAAAGTAATGATAACATGAGGCTGCACATATGTAAGACATGACCCTTTATACCTCCCACATTCCCGTCAAAGAAACACACACACCTGTGGAACAGTGACCCTGCCAGTAAGCCCCCCGGCCTGCATGTCAATGAGCCAGGCGTACTCCAGCGTGTCACTGCCCAGAGGAAGGCCCTGAGCAGAGAACATGGCATGGGCCCTCATCTGCAGGCCAGACAGACTTAAGTGGCCGTCCCTCAAGACCCCGTCTGATGTGGGTCGCTGTGGGCCAAAGAACAGATTCACTTAGTTTTTAAACCTTACGGCACTGGTCAGATGACAGAAAGTGAGTAAAACCTTAAGGTAATTTGCTGGTGCTAAAAGCAATCTTTAGCTGAAGTGAAATATGTGATTTTTTTTTCGTACAATATCAGACGAGTTTGTTATCCGGCCAGAGAAGAGAGATGAGGGCTACAGGGGATTAAGGAAAGTTATTCACTCTGAGCAGGAAACAGGATCCAACTCATGGCCAAAGCTTAGAAATTCTGTGAGATTATACAATATGCAGCTGCTTCTGCAAACATGTGGCTGGTGCAAGCATGTTTCACATTATGCAACACTCATTGCAGCTTTATTCAGGATGTTTTTGAAAGGACTGAGTCACCCTTTCATTTACCAGATTAAAGGGTAGTTGTTTGTGGGATGATTGTTTACTCTATTACATAAAGCCACATAGCTGTATGCTTTTAACAGGAAAATGTTAAAAGCACACAATATCATTTTATGTGTGTCTGTACTGCTGTCAGTTATCTTAATATATGCTTTCATACAAACAACTTTAAAAGTAAAACACTGTCTGCACTGTATGAAGTGGAAACAAACAGTATCGGGCGACTGTGCGGTCGCTTTTCATACCTGGTAGTTGTCACTGATGAAGATGTGAATGGGAGACAGGAGCAGCTGAAGCATCGTCTCCTTGTAACCCTTTTTCATCTCAAAACACAGCCGCTCCAAGAAGCCGGATGGACCTTCGGGACCCTCGCTGCTGCAGTGCTGGAGGCAGTCAAGAAAGTGAGCAAACAGACCCGAGTCGTGCATCGAGTTGTTTTCACAAACATAAACACACGTCAACTTAAAAAGGCATGACTTGCAGGTTTAGATTACAAAAATAATTCGTGGAGGTTCACGTGGAGGGAAATGAGATGCATTTAAATGTAGATCTGCACACTTTATTTTCTCATATGTTCTTTTTTATTAATAACATGTATCTCGATATTTTTCATTTATTTATACACTTCAAATTTATAATATACATGTTTCTTTTATGTCTGTCTCTACAGCTTATCTAGATATTTCACACTGCAGTGGTGGAATTATTTACTCATCTATTATTATAGACCCCTTCTTGCTGTGCTACGCTGACCCTCCACCTTTTTTTTTTTTTCTTCACCTTTCCTTTTTAAGCCAAACTGGACTGTTGGGAGTCATTAGTCTTACCATTGGCAGTCGGCCGTGGACTTTATACAGGTTGATGAGCACAGTGATGTCCCAGGGGCGCAGGTCCAGGGGATGGAGGTCTGAGGTTTCCTTCTGTTCGCTGTCCTCCATCCCCAGTGGAGACCAGCCAAGCCCCGAGGATGTGGAGGTGGACAACACGGGGCTGGACACTGCCTCCTCAAAGTCTGTGTACATGTCATCCTCCCCAAAATAGTTCTCCTGTGGGGACACAGAAAGGGAAGTTTGAAAACTGTTTGGTGGAATGTAAACTTTCACCAATGCTTTCCAAGTGCTTGGTGTAGGTTATTCACCAAAGTTTTCATTGAATGTCTTTATTGTTAAATTAAATATTTAGCTGAGATTAGAAGATATGTGTGAATATGTGTAAATAATTCAAAGATGTCTTCACCTTGATGGAAATCAGTGCTCGGAGCAAAGGCCCGTAGAGGATGATTTGAGAATCTGGAGACATTTCCATCTCCACGTGAAGTCTGTCAGGGGGAAGTTCTGAGGGGTCAGTGGGCACCCGGCTGTGAGCAGCTGAAGAAGACGCAGCGAAGCGTGGTGGGGCATTGTGGGGTACGGATGTGTGTTCTGGGGGACGCAGAGCTGACAGCATGGATTCTTCCATCTCAGACACTAGATAAGGAAGGTAGATAAGATTAAACATTGAAAAGATGACCAAGGGAAGATTTGAAAGAAATTCTTATTTACAGACCATATAGTCTTATTGCATAGAAAGAACAACAAAAGAACTGATCCTACAACTGCGAACTTACATGACTGTTTGAGTTGCTCATCAGCCTTCTGGGGATAAATGGGGTGCCAGGTGTAGTCAATGATGAGCAAGAAGTTGGGTACACTCCAGCAGTCCACCCAGCCCGCTCTGATAGAAGGAAAAAAAAAAAAAAGAACATCATAATGCTGAATTTATCATCATTTTAAGGGGATTTTTCAGTGGATCGTTTGCTTTATGAACCGGTCCACACAGAATTTGATCGTAACCTCCCGGGGGGGGTAAGTGGGTCTCTTTGCAGGGTTACATCAGACTAGTCTGGCTCTGGGCTATACATAATAGATGATCCCAATGTTGAGTTATCATGCTCAGACTGCACAATGCCTGCTTTCTCAGCATCTCTTGGAACTTTCACTGACCTTTTCTTGGTGGTGCTTACCAGGTGGAAATAGACCCTGATTTCTCCAATCAGGGATGCACACTAATATGGATGTAGGCTCGGGTTATACATAATTAAGTTTGGAAATGGAAAAGGTCCAATTTGACACCAGTGTGCATTTATACCTCCCATCTTAAGCATTATTACATAATACATAAATACATACATAATTGAGGATGTTACATAGCAAAACAGGTCTATTAAACCTCTCACTTAAAACCAGGAGATGGCAACTACTGAACCAACCAAAGCATGAAAAGGTCAGTGGTGCATTTACTTGAAATGACCAGCTCCAGCCTTAATAACCTTTCCTTTCTACCTAAGCACTGATGTGAGTCAGTGTTACGATGGTGAGTCACCCTACCTTTTTGTTAACATGCTCACATTCACCCGCAACTAGAAAGAAATAATTTGCCAGTTTAACTCACTCTGCGTGGGTGATGTTCCTCCAGCAAGATTTGCTGGGTTTGGGAGGGGGAGCACCTTGATTCTCTCCCGGCATGAACATGTCTGGGGGCAGCTTTACGTTCTGGTAATCTTTGGCCAGGGTGAGGAGGGGGTAGCGGCTCGGGTGGCACTCTGGCAGGGAGAGTCGCATGTCTGTATCCTCCGCCTGAGGCAGACAAAGCACACACACGTTCATGCACCCACATATATTCATAGTTGGCATCACATCTTTTCACATCTGTGGGTGCATAATCTTTTATAAAAAAAAAAAAAACGTATCATCTAACCAATATGAAAATATACAATATGCACTTCAACAGTAGACATATTTTCCAAACAGGCAAAAAGGTTGCAAAGTACATTCAAATAAAATATGGACTTCAACATGCATTTATTTTTGGACTAAATCACGTCAGGCATGACTCACCTTCAAGCTGAAGCGGGTATGGCAGGTGGTTGGAACAAACTCATTGAAAGGCAAAGTGAAGTCTATATTGAGCGTCTCACCACACGCTGCCAGGTACACTAGAACAGATCAATAACACAACTGATTAGCCTGCCCCGCTCTGGGATTAAGTGGAGTATAAACTGTACTATACATCATGGCAGGTATAGAGTAACAGTCAAAGTCTCCTGTCATGAGCAGCAGCTCTGAGGGTTAAAGAGCCATTATGATGCTTTCGTGGCTGGATTTCGTTCATATTTCGTCCATAACCACATTCATACAGGCAGGTCTGCTGTATGTATGTCACACTATAATACTGTAAAACTATTCAATTATACTATTACAAAGTATTTCTATATCAGTAAAGGCAAGGTGATAAGGATATTTGTATGCAACTTCACCTTTAACAGAAGATATTGCATCTTTTAGCCAAGACAAAACCTTTACTCCCTATGTGAGTGCCTTGTTGGAGAAAATGGCTGCAGAGGAGCCTCTTTCTCACCATTCTCTTGCTGCTTGGTGGAACAGTCAATCCAGTTGTGCTGATTTGCTGCCCAGATCATCTCAAACTGATGGAAAAGGATCTTGAATTTCCAGGAATAGGGCACAAAGGAGTAGATGTCGGGTGCGCTGTCACTCGCCCAGTCCTGGATTAGATCTAGAAAGAGGGAGGGAATAGTGATGAAGAAAAAAAATGGTGAAATATGAAGCACTAAATGCTAATAATCTGATTTAAAACCTCAGCATGTTCAGATTATTGTGCACATGATGCACTGTGATTTGCCCTGTGTGTGTCCTGGAGGACTCACCGGTGAAGAAGTTTTTCTGGGCGTAGATGAAGTGGTAGGTGGCTTTGTACACCTCAATCTCACACTGCCACGACTGCGGCATGTTCCACACCCGAGGGTAACTGGCTATCACGTGGAACTGAAAGAAAGGCAGAGGTAGGACGCTGCTTAACTCCTGGCGAAGCCATTGCTTTGTATACAGATGGTTGAATTCTTTTTTAAATGCCTCTCCAAAAGAACTGGACTTGTATAATCGCCTGCCACTTACAGCTAACATCTCAGCCTCCAGAAGAGTCCTGTACTGCATGCTGCTGGTGGTGTCCACATGAAGCAGCTGACCTTTGATGGTGGGAGAGTAGCCTGAGGGCAAGAGACAAATGCAGGAAAGCAGGGCCATCAATTCTCAAAACGCAAAGCTACAGATAAATTCCTGCAAATAATGTAATTTACCAGAAAAATTTCAAAAGCTACTTATGTTAACTACATTTCTGGGGACAGAGAAGAGCGTTGACTGATGACTGACAAAATATTATCTGCTCTGTCTGATAAATTATTACACAAATGTCACAGTGGTACAACTGTGGATGTTGCCTGAGTTCAGTTGTATTATTGTGGATATCGCCTTAAGCTGAATGATGGTTATTGATGGTTTTACTTGATCTTGGTGAATATGATGTGTGGAGAACTTCTGTATTGAATTTAAGTCAATTTAAGTTAACCTACATACACAATGAAACTACAAAGACAGACATTTCCCGTGGTCAACAATCTGTAGTGATGTTATGTCCACTCTGTGACGTCTTTGACTCAGGTCTTCCTTGGTCTGGTTGTTTTTGATATCACTTACAGATAATTTAAAAAGGATCTAATGAATTTTTTAGACTCTCATGTCGTCCCATTCAACTGTTCAACCCCAGATGGGATTACATGGCACACAACAATACAACACATATATGGCAGCCTCCAGTGACTGATTCAGGAACTCCATACAGTGTCTGCTGTGCAGCAGCGATTTGTTTAAAATGTCAATAGGAAACACATGATAACATATAGATGTAAAATTTTAATAAAACAGTTAACAATGCTCTATATAAATAAAGTAAAGTAAAATAAGCTCCTGCATTAGTTTGCATGTCCTCAGACAGTCATCGTTGAATCCCTACTTTGGTCTTCGCCATCAGCAGCACTATTTGACTTTGACTCCACCCTCTCTGATCTTAAAACTACAGTCCTGAATATGACCACGCTGGGATTGGGACAGGTGCCAATTTAACTCAATGAAACCCAATAAGTGAGGACTCTGAGACTCTGTGGAAATTGATTTTGAACTACAAAACTCTTTGAATCCTACTTTGACATGTACTTGTTTGACTTTTGGTAACACAACTTAATCGTGCTAATTAATCCCCTGTGATAAATATTGGCAGTTAAGAACAAAATTATTATTTATTAGTTAACATGATCAGATGAGCTGGCGGTGAGGCTAAATAATGTAATTTCAGAAGAAATAAGAGAAAGTTTAAGTTGAATAAAATGGACTAAATAATTATTTGAATTCACAGTGGGCTTGTGTTGGTAACAACAACACATTTAAATAAGGTGCAAGGCCAGAGCAAACAGAGAATTCTAAACAGTAGTTCACACTGACATCTAGGTGAGATCCTAGATAAAAGCATACATAATATGTAAATTATGATTTATTATGTAAGAAAATTGAAAACGGCAAAAGCTCATATTTGTTAAGAAAGTAAGTGGTAAAACAGAAATTTTCCATTCCCCCCAATGGGAAAAGTCAAATTAATTATTAATCCAAATTTGCCACGTTCAGGCTGAAAAATCTTTCATTCTCATTGCGCATCACTTCTTGACATCCTAACTGTCTGTTCATCTTGCTTCCTGGGAAAACTGCCAGCTTGTAAATGTGTTGTTAGCAAATGATAGGAAACTTGTTAAGCTGACTTGTGCTTCTACATGAACAAGATTCGTCCATGAGACAGAGGGACATCAGCTGATCTGACATTTTATTCTTCTTCTTATTTCTACCTAACACACACTTACCATTCTCTCCTACAGTCATGGGGATGTTGACTTCCAAGTACGAGCCTGCACCTACATTCACATGGATGGCATTGGTTTCCTGGTAACAGAGATGAAGACAGAGCAGGGGGTGGGACATACATGCTGTCAGATTATTAGAAAGGGTGCTATACTGCCTTAAGAATCAAAGAACAGCACCTAATCTGAACAAAAATAGGTTCAAAAGAGATAATAAAATGGCAGTCTTCCCTGACTCAAGCCATTTTATGTTTTTATTCAACACACATTCATGTTGTTATTTAATATTCACTCCACATACTGTAGAAATCCCTGCACTGCTTCAGGATGGAAATTTGAAAAGTATAAAACATGAACCAATATCAATATCTTAAACATGGTGAAGCATAAAGACAAGGACAAGTGGGGCAGCAGAGGGAGGAAGAAAGATCAAAGGAGCTGGCAAGAAAGAGAAAGAAGTAGAGAGAAGAAAGCACCCAAGACAGAATGTAAGAGTCACCCTGTTTTTGGTGAAAAGCAGATCGATGGTGGCATCTGCAATGATGTTCATGCGGAGCTCAAAGGCCTGGATCTGCCTGGGTTTTCCAGGCTGGGCGACCTCTGTGACTTTCATGGCCTGGTAGTCAGCCGGGATGAAGAACTTCCACAAACAGTCCCTGAGAAACATTTGTGCTCATGTAAACATAAGACCATGTTCGTAAAGCCCAAAATCTAAAGCTGTTAAGGTTTGAGCTGTTAACTTTCAAAAATATCCTTCATCTTACTCCTTTTACATTTATACAGTGTCGGGATATGGTGCTAAAACACACACACGAAGGGTTGTGCTGAGTTTTCTAACTTCTGGCATTTTCTACCATAGGAGTTTAACGTGGCTGGTAAATGCATCATTGCTGTGCGTTTGTTACACACCTCTGTCGATCTGCCCAAGGCCCGTAGTTGAAGTCCGTTCCTTTTCCACAGACGATATCCAGACCCCAACATGGAGGCAAATCCTGGAGCTTATCACCCTCGCTGCACGTCTCTGCCTCCTCCCCACTCTCCTGCTCCATAGGGACCAGACCTGTGAGCAAACACACACAGAGACACACATGTCTGTTACAGTTACAGTACGTGTTACACGTTACATGTTACAGTACGGCCAAATGTGAAGGAAGACATTTATTTTTGTTACTGATGTGGAACTGCTGGTTTAAACTTGCAATTCACAACTGTGTGTGTGTGTGTGTGTGTGTGTGTGTGTGTGTGTGTGTGAGAATACCGGGTTCATCCTGGTAGTAATAGATGTCAACGTCATTGGACTGCATCACCACAAAACCTTCACCCATCAGTCTGGGAGGCCTGGAGAGAGGAAATCCAGGTCAGCAGAAACATCAGGGCCAAAAGCATTAGACAATTAAATAGGCCGTCCACATTAAAGCTTTATTCTGGCATGAAGACACTTAATTTTAATTTCATAAATGCATTAGCTTTCCTCTTACATATTTTTACTTCATCTCACTGTCATTCCATTAAAGTGTCAAGGACTGCTGGAGGTTTTTCTATGCCAAGTTTTTACTGAGTGACTCTTTAACTTTGAAGCTATTTTACTTTTAAAGTCGTTTCATTCAGTTTAAGTGGGGATAATGGTTTTGGCATTCGAGCTTGTTATGCAGTACAGTTTAAGATGCCACGGGAAACGTTCTGCCAACATTTTTGGTATCAAAATTGCCTAAGTCAGGTAAATACATCATAATCTTTATTCTATACCAAGCAGTCGCACATTTACAAAATATTTAAAAGTACGAAAAGCAAAAAACTCAATAATTTAAATAAGACTATTTATCTTAAATTAACTAATTAACATTTATTAACATAAATCTGGCAGAAAGGTTCTTTTGCCTGGCTGTGTGTAAAATTGGTCCCATACATTACATATTCCAAGAAGAAACAGAAGAGCAGTGCGCAGAATTATGAATTTAAAATTGTATCGTGATCTCATTCTCCACAATTATTATGGTAAGCTTAAAAATGACAAAGTGAAGATAATATTCTTCAGGCAAGAAATTTATCTCTAAAACATTTTCAAGAAAGTAGTTTCAGTGCTAACAACGACAAGTTGAAAAATTATGATGTTCCTTTGAATAAATGAATATATGATTTTGTCATGAATATCACCCTTGAAATGAAACAACAACACCTCTTCAACAACAATTGATTCAACAATGACTTTACAGAGCAACTCAAGTATGTAACTGGGACTTACTCATCATTCTGCATGCCCAAATAGCGTGGACTAGGAACCAGCATGACGCGCACATTTTCCAGTGAACCTTTAACGATGTGCATGTACTGGTCCAGGTGGCTGGATGGTGGCTTGGTGGCGTACGTGAGGAAGGCGTCCTCAAAGTTCACACACAGCGTCTGTGGGAGGTAGTGGTTCCCAAACGCCAAGCGACCCTACGGGAGAGTGAACACACAACATATAGTAAAAGAACAAAGCCTAAACAAGCCATTTCTACAAATGGTATTTTTTTTTAAGACCCACCCAAAACCAAACTCCATGCATTTTTTTGTTGAATTTCCAAGGTACTTACGGTGCTGATGTTAACTTTGATGACAGGAATGAGGGAGCGCCAGGATGATGTAGGGTCTGGACTCTCTGCTTTGATGTTCACACTATACAAAGATCAGAAGACATTCAGTTTAACAGTGGTTTAGTGGTGCTACATTTCCAGTTAGGACAATTTATTGAGCTCTCTTCTGTGCCTCTGCTACCAATCATCCCAACACTTGAAAAGTTGCTGATTCTGGCTGATTTTGATTCATGACAATTTCATTGACTAGTAAAATGAAATACTGGTAACAAAATAAAGGATTATACTCATACCAAGTGACTAAAATGTAAAAATATAAACCAACATTGGTTAAGGATGACAACAATATAACATGAATAAATAAATAAGTGCACCTTTATGTCCCTCTATTTATGTCCCTCTAATCTGCTACAATTTGTGGATTATTAAATAAAAATTAGACGATTACATCTTAGATCATCCTACGTTAAGACAACTACAGGAGCAAAATAATATCAGTTCCCTGTAATCATTAAAATATTATTTTTAATGCATTAAATCAATGAAGTGACAAAATGAAATTTTCCAGACACAAGCCTAAACATTTCCTATTGTTAAAATCTGCTTGATGAGGCCTTGGTTATACCTTTCCAGGGTCTTGTTTCTGTCCTCTCGTCCCCTCTCTTCATCTTTTTTGGGTGTTATGAGTGTGGGTTCCAATCCAAAGGTCTCCTGCAGGCGGGCGTAGAGGTCGGTCCGGTTGTAGACGTGGAACTCAAAGCCATTAACTGTCACGTAAAGCCTGGTCTCTGCCTTGGGGTCTGATGAGAAAAGATAAGAGAGACACCTTGACACTCATCATCCTGGCATCTGTTTCAGAAAATAATGAGAAATTCATCACAATATTAAAACCCATGTTCTCACTTTGTCCAACCAACACTTAAAAAGGCGTAAGAAACCATCATACGTAACCAATTTAAAAGAGGGAACTGTTGACATTTTGCTTCTAAATAACTGGAAAATTGCTGCAGCTCTAACTCACAAAATTTGTAGGTGATTGATGGAATAATTTGCTGAATGATGCACAAACAAGAAAGAAAGCTCTTTATCCGATCATTCAAGTTTATCCTGGAGGCTAATTTCAAACTCCTCGCTTTAGTTAGTGAACAAATTGTACAATGAATTAAACAATGAATCTAAAAGCAATCAGAATGGAAAATTTTCTTCAAATTGTTTTTTCACAGTCGACTCACCATGCTGCTTCTGTTTTGGATTGTACATTTTCCACCAGCGAAAAATGAGGAAGCCATCCTGTATCCTGTTACACAGACAAAAAAAAAAAAAAAAAAAAAAAAAAAAAAAAAGGGCTGTAAACTATAAGGTTATAAAGCTGAAAACTGCCACCCCCAGCACCAACAGGAAGCATCATGCTGCAACACGCCAATCCGACCAGATCCACACACAGAGCAGGACAACCTGCACTGACTTCAAATCATGCGCAGACAACCTCTACTTAAACTTCATTTCTCACCTGAAGAGTCAATCTCCACAGCTACGGCTCACCGGGCGACATCTTTTTTTTTTTTTTTTTTTTGCGCTATTGTCTTTATAATAATTTGATTGCGGGTCTTTATATTTCTCAAACTGAACTAGTGGTCATCTATTGTTCACATGAGAAAGAGAACAACAAGTGCGAGAGGTGAGAAGAGGGATGACCAGCTGCTACGGGAGCAGGGAAATACAAAACAGCCTTTTCTCTAGGGAAACAATGCGGGGTTTGTTTTTTTTTCCAAAGGCGACATAGCTGGAAATGTAACAGTGGCGTCAAGTCGCGCAGGGCAGCATGTCGAGGCATTCACAAAGCCACTGCCAGTGTGGGGTTGTACATTGAAAATCATAGGGGTGGCCGTTCCAATGCTCACTGTTCAGCGGTGGTGTGTTTAGGGCCTTAGAAGATAGAGGAAGAGAGGAGAGGTCACCTGATGGACATGTCCTGGTTGATGTAATAGACGTCTCTGAACATGACTTTCCCTGACAGCACAGAGAAGGAGAAGGAGCCTGTGGAGAACACACAGTGTTGGAATAATACTTTCATTAACAATAATAACAGTAGTAGTATTGTTCATCATATGGACTGAAAAATGATCACAGTTTCCAAAAGCTGGTCTAAACCTGTTTGATCACAGTGATTTGAATTCAAATTAATAAAGGAGCTAATTAAAATGTTAGCTGGTTCTGTGAGCCTTGGTAAAAATAAAAACTCTGTGTTGCTGAGATATTTAATCACCTTGTCTCTCACTTATCATTGAGAAAACATAATCTTAATTAGCATCTAATTGTACAAGTAGGTCACAGGCTGTCACTGAGCAAGAAAGATGAGCTGAAAACTGAACATGATTTTCTGTCATTAATCCTTTTTGGCTCATAATGTCTTCCTCTGTTTTAATTATTTCACGCCAGAGAAATGTCAGCACCTGAGCACTTCAACTATATTTATCCCAGCTGACACTTCCTCCTGTTTGTGGTATTTTTGACAAGAAATGCAACTTTGTCGTCTCCCAAGGACGCTGGTTTTGGTCAGTGCTTCCTACGTAAATCTAGGCAGGAAATAGTTACCTAGCCGGCCAAGACTAAAGACACACCTTGAGGCACGTTCAAACACACTAAAACGGGAACAAAGTGAAAATGTCAGTAATTGTGCTGTTTGTTAAGGAGGTTTGTTTATTTCCAGAAGCTGGTGCCCTTACAATGCAAAGAGACGTTAACTAAGCCATGCGCTCCTGGTGAAATGTTAATGCTGTGTTGGTAATCATTCTTGCACTTCCTATTTTCTCAGAAACAGAGAGTTGCAGATTCGTGTCCACACACATTGCTGTGATGCTAAGTAAATATAAGAACGTCCCAGTTGACAAGGCATGACTAAGACATGGTCTGGCCTTATTTTTTGGCTAATTACAGCACTACATCAGAACAGATGCACCTGACAAGATCTACTCTTCAGTAAAGAGGCTGATGTTTTTGGAGGAACTTAATCACTTGCTAAAAACTAATTGAGTCTTAAGTTGCACTTGAATTTATGAATTTATAAATTAATTCCTGTTTCGTGTATGTAGAGAAATTCAGCCTGCAAACTGATGCAGTTTGCAGTTCATGCTCTGTGGAGATAATCACTGAGAGAACCTGGCTCATCATGAAATATTCAGCAGCCTGAGTTAACGCCTTGAACTGAGAGCTTTGGCAGCGATCCTCCTGCTATTCATCACAGTGTGACAGAGCTCTCGATGAACACACCGATGTGAATGTAGCCATCCTTGTAGAGTCTGTTGATGATGAGGGTGAGGATGAGGCCAATGTTGCGGGAGTTGTAATAAGTTAAATAGATGATCCATCCACAGGACAGAATGGTAGCTGACAGGGGGGGGGAGAAAAAAAAAACACAAAAAGGTCTCTGTCAGTGAAAGATAATGAAGTCAAAAGTGAATTTAATTAGACATCCTGATACTACTCTCAGATCTTACAGTCGGTTTTGTTAATATGAGAAAAACTACTGCACAATAATGTTTTCTAATGCTTGGTAATGTTAAATTACGTCACTAATGTTTGTGAATAGAACCGTAAAGTGGGCAAATACTTTCTAATGTCATCATCACTGCTGCTGATTTTCTCTCTGTTATGTCTCAAACTCTTCAATTATACATGTGAAGGACCTTGTCCTTATTAAAGTCAACAGACTTTATAAGTGATTGGTCCTTTGAATGTAATATGCCAGATGCTACATTTTCTGACATGACAAAGCACCATTCACACAGCGAAATCCCACCTAAATATAATACAATATAGCAATGGAGGTGGAAGTAACTACTTATTCTTTCATATCTGGGCTGACAGCTGGGTTTGACTGCTGCACTCAAAATTGATCTTTTTTTTTTTTTTTTTCCTAAAAGAGATTTCCCACCCCCCCATAGGTTGAAGATGCTGCAGTGAAACAAAGAAAACAGCATCTGTGAGTCGTGTAATATCACTGGCCTACTGAGAGCTGCACCTGCACTGAGCTGTAATTGGAAACTATCTTTTGTCATACTTTAACTGAATCAAATCACAATGAAGTGAAGATGCAGCCAGCACGCCTAAATGATTAAAAGCAAATATTCATTAAAATCTTACATGAGACGAGATCACATTAGGGAATATTACAGAGTTCTATCATACTTTATACTGTGCAACTCAATACAAGACACCTCAGTTTATATAATATGATTTCACATATTTCAAAAGACCTTACGATAAAATGATACTGAAATACTCTCTTGTGCTAACCATGTTATTAAATTTGTTCTTTTTGGAGGCCAGCACACACCTATAGAGTGAAAATGACTGACATAGAATTATTACTCCTCCAAAGAGTATTTGTGTCTAACAGGATGACATGTTACCAATCCTTTGTTTGATAACTGAGGTAAAAAAAAAAAAAAAAAAAAAAAGGCAGCAAAAATTTTCCACAATAGATTGAGACCAAAAAAAGAAGGAAAAAAAAGAAAGACACCGTCAATCAAAATCAACGCCACTGACAGGTTTCCACAAGACAGATTACTTAAGGTCTCAGATACAAAAGTGTAGCTGCAGAGCACTTACCAACGAGGAGCCAGATGAAGTTCGAGTTGTGCTTGGTTAAAAAGTCATCCAAATCCACGAAGCTGGGGAAGGTGCTTTCATTGTTTTTGGCAACATGTCCATCCATGGCTACAGGCTCTCAGTCTGACATCTAAAACTAAATACAGCCAGGAAGGACAAAGTGGGAAAGTTATACAGGAAAAAAGCAATGACATTTTTTTCAATGAACCAATGGGAACTGCTAGTAAAAAAAAAAAATCTAACCCAAATTAAATGTAAGACTTTCAATATATGTAAGTGAATGTAATTGAAATACTTGTTTTATGAGCCTAAGTGTGAAAGACATCACTGAAAACTAGGACTGAACAATTCATAATGTTATCAAAATCGCAATATATAAATGTCTATTATAACATTGTTTGCATAGTTCAGCCCTGATAGAGACAATAATGACTAGAATTATTTACCAAGCTAATTGATGTACCAGATTTTCAGAACATCCAGGGTGGAATAAAATAAATTCCAAATACAATGATTAACCCATTATTAAACAGAATTAAAAAAAATAGTATTGTACAGTTTTCTTCTTTACATCACCTCATTTGTACCCAAACTTCATAAGAAGAGAACACTGGGAACTTAAACAACAATTACTGCTATGCATAGCACATGATCATAACTAGCCATAAGTGCACCTGCTTTGCTTGTCATGAGGACATTGGCTGTATTCATTGATGTGAACTTTGCTTCTACAAAAAGGATTATTTTATTTTGTTGCGTGCGTGTGGTGCAGAGCGAAAGTGGAAGGGTGTTGCATGTGTGTGTGTGTGGACAAAAGTGTATGCTGTGTGTAAGCCCATGCTTAGGAGTCAAAAGCTTGAATTAAAGACACAAACAGACTAACACACTCGAACATAAATCCTCATCTAATCCACTTTAGATGACGTTGGCAGTAAAACCACTGAGATGTAAGCAAATCCAGCCCTTTCTCTTAAAGAAAACGCTATCTCTAAGTTTCTCTTTTGACAGATACTTTATTTCACGATACATCTGTTAATATTCTGTCACTTGAAAGAAAATCTCACAGCAGATTTAACAGCAGCAACCTGCCAAATAGTAATCCAATTGTGTTTACACACAACCCAGCACTGATTCAGTCCATCTGAATGGATCGCAGCCCTATATCACTAGGGCAAGTTAAAACAAGGTTTTAAGTTATACCCTGCATGAGTTATAAAAAATGAGCACAAATTATATTGCCATCCCAGAAACATCACTTCTGTCTGTGACTCATCACAATCACTGGAGTGCTTTCACTTTAGGTTTGCACCATGGAAGGTAACTGCGTCAGCCACAGCAACTATGTATTCATTTTGAGTTAGGTACCACAACTGGACCCAAACCGCCATGTGAGCATCCCAACAGATAGTGTATACATCAGACCAAACATTGCTGCTCTCAACAAACCTAAATGAGAATTATTTGGGAAAGTATCTGCTTATATTATAGGTACAGATATAACAGGGCAGTACATGCAGTATGTCTAAACAGCTAGCACTGGACTTACACAACTTCATGCTGACTCACATTTGAGTTTGGCAACCACTGCACAAACATACATGACCATAAACCATTGCACAGGTACACAAGATCTTCATCATCATCATCATCATCTCTGAAGACTCTGTTGTGCTGTTGCTCTGTCCATCAAACCAATAGCAGTATGTAGCAATTGGTCTGAAAGCTTTAACTCTGCTTACAGAGCTAAACTGTCCAGACCTTCTCGGAGACAGTTGCTAGTCACAGATGTGATTCACGGTATGAACATTTCATCCACATAACGTCAGGCTTGACATTAAGCAAAACGATGAGCGAACGGAGATCAGTAACTTCCTAACTTCCTAGAGCTTTGTTTACATATTGAACCAATAAAGCTATCGTCGACATCCTGTCAGGGGGCTATACGTTAAGATCAAGTACAGTTTAACCAACCGTGCAAGCATTGCTAAATTAATAATTCACTTGACTGCAGATAAGATCTGGAGCCCAGAGCCATAGCTGAAACTAAACACACACCTAGCTAATCCTAGGTCTTGAGTTATTCCCTCAGCACGAGTAACAACGACGAACTGCTGCCTAACGTGTTTTAATTTTTTTTTTTTTTTCGTGATTGTATTGTTACAAGGCTGCCGACCCGTCCAGCGCAGCCAGCCAGCTTCTCGGTAAATTACGATTTAGCTTGTGCATAATGCAGTTATTAAGCGAAATATCATAACGTTAGCACCGGGGTTAGCTAGCAAGCTAATGACAGCAGGCCGCACCCTGTAACTTCTCCAAATTCAAACTGTGCAAACAAGCCTCTCAATTATCGTGAAGTACCTTAATGTCCTCGATAAGGTATGTGGTTTCATCTTTGCTCCAGTTACCCAGGAGTTGCTGTCCTTTTGTCGTGTCAGACATGGGCTTAGCTAGCATCCTCTGTTGAATATTTACCTGGCAGACGGCCAGTTCACATCTCTTCCTGGTCTGTTGAGAGCAGTCATAAAGTTGACCAATAGGAGAAATGGAGCGTGAGTCACTGACCAATTAGAGGAAAGCGTCAGCAAGGCCACGCACACCGTTGACAGGCAGGTTCAACTACCAATCAGCATCAATGTTTTCATAGCGCAAAGGATCCTCCCGGCGTTGTTGTGGTACTGTGTTGGTGCCATAAAGCGTGGCGAAATCTCATGTACGTTTAGAGGCCAAACCCTTTTTTTTTTCTTTTTTTTTTTTTTGCACAAAGCAAGAGGGGATTAATTTAAATGTGGATCGCATTATTTTCAACACGTTCAGCGTGATGTAATATTCTGAAATATTTCCCTTATTCAGTGAATATTATGCAGACAGGTTGCAGATTTCCATCTCATTCCATCTCAGTAAAACAAGACCCCAGACCAGCATATTAATACAGACTGAAGTTCAGATTCTGGAGCAGTCTTTAGCATAGCAATTGTAGTTCGTAGACTCTCAAAATTAAAATATAAGACTGATATATGTCATCATATTGTAACCAAAAGTGATGTATAAACCACTGATGCTAACAAAATCAACACTTTCTATTGAGGTTGCTCCATATTATTTGATATCTGACAAGATTTTATTCCATTCTTCTGATTTTCATTGGAACCTGTAGTGTTTTATTATTCCACCAAGCTTGTGTTGTTGTTAAATCTTGTATTGATTAAGATTTATTTATATTGCTTAAACAAGACCAAGAGTCTACAGCCATAGGATCTTTGTGAGGCTATATGTAGGACACGGTGCTTTCAGCTAAATGAACTACACTGCTTAATTCACAAAGCAAGGAAACGATGTTGTGTCGATATTTATGTTGGATATTTCACATTGTTTATTAATGTCAAAATCATAGCTTGCCTTTACTCTCATTTCCTGAAATTTAAAAAAAGATTGAGATGGTGGTGTTCACTATCATGTTCACCATTTTAGTTTAATGTGTTAGCATGTTAAAAATTGTGTTTAGCATTAAACACAGAAAAGCATAGGCTGATAGTGAAAAAAAAAAACATCAAAGTGACTAGAATGTACCAAATTCCGTGGCAGTCCATCCAATAGTTGTTGAAGCATTTCACCCAAAACCACAAATGTCAACCTCATCAGTTGTGTTCAGTCAGGAATCTCCAAAGTCGTTAAGATTTACCCTCTGGGAAGCATGAATGTTCCAACTTTTATGCCAGTCCAATAGATGTTGAAGTAGTAGTAAAGTTGTAAAAAACTTTCACCAAAGATTTTAGGATTCATCATCTAGGTCAATGGTCCTCATTAAGGAGTTTTCTGGGCGTCCCCAGCAAAAGAGGAAATATTTTCACTATATTTTCTTCTATCCATAAGTAACGCTATGAAAGAATGTATGGGCATTCAGTTATGGGTTTCAAACACTTTCTAATGACACATTTAAAAAGCAAAAATCTTATCAGATGCGGGAGCTGGGATTAACAAATGTGTCATTTCAGGGGTCCTTGATGTGAAAAATTTTGAGAATCACTGCTCTAGCTACCGCGGGTAATAGTTGTCAGGATACTTTAGTAAAAAAAAAACAAAAATGTCAATCTCACGGCGACACTAGAAGCAATCGTTCCTCAGGGGACAATGACTGTGCAAAATGTCATGTCATCAAATAGTTACTGAGATGTTTCAGTCTGGGCCAAAGCAGCTGTTACCACTAGCATGGCTAGAAATGCCATCATGGGAGTCGGAGCCCTTCTTTCTCTATCCATTTTTGAGCCATTTTGACAAAGAACTTCTGTGAATGGTTTTCAGCCTCTATCAGTAGTGCTCCTAAAATTCTTAAATTAACACAAATCAGATAATAATGAGGTTTAAATCGTATTCCAAAAAATTAGACACAACGGATCATTTGATTTGTTGCATTTTAAGCCAATCAGATGTGAAAGCACCAGAAACAGTGAAAACAGGGTAAAACATTCACTTTTTGTTATCTCTAAGAAATGAAACAAACGCCAGGGCACTGTCTAATGTAAGAAGTTGTTGTCATGCCTTCCTCCAGTCACAACAAAGGCTCCCCAAAGAACACGTAGGAGTCGTTTTAACTGAAAAGGTGCCAAACATCAGGCTCAGAGCTCTTCCTTGCCAATCAAACCTTCCCCTCAAGACCAACCTATTTTGGTTGTGGCTGCAAGAGAAACTCCCACATGAATTATTTTCCCTGTCTCCTGAATGTTATTCCAACTAAATTCCAGTAGGAGGTCCTCACCACAGTCGCTACAGATATTCTATTAGTAATTAACGCCTCCTTCACTTTCACTTCATTTTCCCCCCTTGTTTTAAATATGCAGTAGTTCAAGGCCCTCTAGAGGACACCTAATTATAATTTTATTGCTTTAGGCAATTATGAGCAGACTACAATCTTTGAGTTGCCTTTTTTCATGCCGTGGTTTAGAGAGAGCAGTTTCCTCTTAGAGACATTTCAGAGAAACTGCAGTCCTGTTTTGAAGGACTTGCCAGAACATGAACTGCCTCAGTTAGGTTTCTAATTATTTCCGCTTCGCTGATAAATTCACTTAAATCTTAATACTGTCTGACCCCAAATAACATTATTTAACGTTATTGAGCTACAGTGGTTAGAGTCACATATTGCTCCCAATTGGACATCATAGTGTGTATCAGATTAATTGATGATACATGGTGTATTATCAAGGCTGATTTAGGCCAAATGCTGCTTTCACTGCCTACTGCATACCCACACTTGGTCTCAACAGGATGTCTATTTCCACTGTGACACACACTTTGCCAGACGTTGACATGATTTATCAACTGCTTTATGTCAAGACACCAAGCGCTGAAGGTCTAAAAAACATCCTGCTGTAAAATAAGAAAATACATGAAATGCATTTGGCACAACCAGTTGCATTAACCTTGTCAAGTACTGTCTTGGGTCAGCCAAAACTGGGCTTGCCAGTAGGAATCAGAGAATGGTGTTTGAGTAAGATTTACATTTTCTTCTGCAATGCTGTAAAACATTAGTGTCTGTGGTTTCCAGCTGGAGAGGATGGACATAAATCCAAGGTAGAGGGGCCCAGATATTTCTCAGCTGTATTCTTTTCCCTCAAGGCAAAGTAAAAGTCTATAGTTATGCTAGCAGCTGTACAAGCATTTTGAGCTAAAAGTAAATAACAGTGCTGACATGCTGATGTCTAGCAGGTATCATGACACCAAGATTTCAATATTAAATAAAATTAAGACATTATGAAGTAATCATATGAAGAAACGCAGAGAAAACGCACCACTTAACCATGAATGAGCCTGTTCACAACAGCAATTTCCAAAATTATTATTATTATTTTCTACTATAATACCAGTTATCAAGTCCAGATAGGAGTGAGTTTCTTTGACTGGCTGCCTTATCCATATGAATTAACAAACACAGATAAGAGTCTGTGATTAAGGGCTGTTGCTGTTGTGACATCAAAAATGGATGTAATTAAATACAAAATGACCTGCAATAAACACAAGCATAATATTTCATGACGACACAATTTCATAGTTTTGTTTGTATTTATTTTTCATTTCCCATATTGTTTATCTTTATAAAATGTCACTCACTGGAGTACATACCTCATCCAAGGGGAAATATTTATAAAAATGTTAAGGAAATTCCTGGTTCCAGCCTTTTAATCAAGTTTCGTACAAATTGGTTTAGCACTTTTTGCATGATCTTGCTGACAAATTCAAATGGGTCAAACATAAGGTAGAGGCAGTAACGACCACCTTGTGTTCACGTTTCCTGGAAACTTGAGCTTTTAACCTCATGTGAGTCAGAGATTAGCTTAATATCTGAAGGTGACTGGATCTTTGTTATCGGGGCTCCTTAAACTTCTGGAGCTGCTGCTTGAGGTCTGGAAAATCAAACGGTCAAACTTATTCCATTCTTATGGAGGTTGAGTTTATCATGTGTGTCAGTTTTCTGATTCTAGAGGAATTCAAACCAATATAAAAGTTGTGAGGTTCGTCACGGCAGTATTTATTATTCATCGCTCCATCTGATCAAATAGATAAAGCAAGTCAGACAATAAAGTAAAAAAACAGGTGGCAGAGAAGGTAACATGTCTGGCATTTGATGCTTTTGTCATAATATGTTACGATAAACATCTCCAAGTGGAAATAAAATGCTGTTTGGAAATGCAGTAAAAATGTATGGCACAACATAATCAACACAACAGATTACAATTTCAAAAGAATTGGCATTTTTGGAAGCAATGCATGAAGCCAATTAAGAAAATAGATTGCCTTTATGATGCAAATTTCTTAATAATCCTAACAGCAAATAGCTGTGTTGTTGCCTTGGGAGGGAAAAAAAAAATCTGTGCAAATCCATTTAATGCTCAACTGTGTGAGGGTATTTCACGATGACATGGTCTGCTTTGTAAAGGGAGGATTGCGATGAGATTTCATTTACAGTTCTTGTATTTCCTTTAATGAAATCCTCATCCTTTATGATTACCCACAACCTTTCTGTAATGTCACCCGATCTGCGCCATTCACATTCAGCACACACTGTTATTAATTGAATTTTTAAAAATAGGCAACCTCAGAGGGTTGAAAGGCCAACCAAGGCTGATGTGTAACACAGGCAGTGAAGACACTAACAAGTTGTGTTTTCATAAATAGAATTTAAATTAAATTACTAATGTCCTGGTGGGCACCTCAGCCAATTTGAACACCATAAATTAATACAGACCCTCTATTAACATAAGCCATAGAATACATGAATAATTCATCCTGCAGAGAATAATTTAAAAACATTAAACTCACATTATGTTTACAGTTTATCAAGGCAACATATCAAAACTTTAACTCTAATGGCTCATAACAGCAGTAACGATCAGTCTTTGAAACCATGCCTTGTACAGGTAAAGACACAAAAGAAACGCAGTGTTCTTTTCATTTCAGCAAAGCAGAAACAAATATTCAGACTAATGGTCGTCTCATGAATACACAATTGCATGTGCTCATGTAACAATTGAAACAAATCAAAAACAATACCACAAAACCTTGTGTTTTCATTAACTGTCTCATTAATAAAGTGCAGGTGAAGAATAAGAGTCAGAAGCTCATGAGTACGTCTCGCTCCTGCATGCTGGTGTAAAACGGCTTCCCAAAGACAAACGAGTGTAATCCTGCCCTCAGCTTTTCAGCGAAGGCCATTACAATGTTCAGGTCTCCTTCCACCGTCAGATCCAGATCCGTCTTTAAATTGCGCAGGGATCGAAACGGCTTCTGCCCTTTTTGCCTGCGAGGGAAGGTGGGGAAGAAGTTGTAACCGCAGTGTGAAGTGTTAACAACCTACAATACCCAGGGTCAGAGGATTTGCATTAGCATCTAGTTGGATTGCAGCTGTGTGCAGGAACGCCATGCCACGATGAATTATGTATGCTGCTACAGGATGGCAACTGAGCATAAACAATCTTGTCAAGGCACCTGTAAAATAACACGCCCTTAGACCTCAGGCTGTTACCAATACCATAAACAAGACCACTTTTATGCTGTCACACGAGCACACAAATAATGGTTTTGCTTGTGTAGTTAGTGTTGTCACTGGTATGAGATATGTTCAAGCTTTTACATTCAAAATATCTCTGCTGGAGCCATTTTTGACAAAGGAAAAAACTGAAATCGAAGTGATGTTTTGTGAAATCATAGTAACATTTCAAAAAAAGAAAAAAGAATCAGTAATTTCTGTATTACAATTTAGATACTTTAAGAAATCCCCAAAAGATTAAAAAGGATTATTTATATTCTTTTTAAAATTCGGATCACGTGTCCATTTCCACATCTATTTCCTTGACTCATGTCTGATGTGCTGGTTCTGAGGTGAAACATCTATGTTGTGCTGTTTCTCTAGTTCCCTTTCATTCTGAATTTCAGCCTCTAAGAAACCTCTTATAACTTCAAAATGTGCTTCCACTCATGAGGATCAGAAGAAATCTTTCCAAAAACATTTTAAGCTTCACAGTCACTGTTCGTTGAAATTTCAAGGTTTTAAATTTAACAAAATTTTAGAGGTGGTGAGATTCCATGCAACGTCAATGGAAAGATGCGATTGGGCATGATTTTGCCTGAGGCTGCGCGTATTGAAAATGTTTAAACTTGAGCAAAAGGTGTGCGCATGCCGCAAGGTTTTATAAATCTGTGTTGAACATGTAGAGAGATGAGAGGAAAAGGAAGAGAGATGGGGCAGAAAAGAGACTAGTGTCTCCAATGAGGTCTGAATTCAGCAACAGGCTTACATAACAACACTGAACAGTCAGTAGTTATTATTATTATTATTATTATTAATGAATGTGAATGCTTCCCGTCTTCTCTCTGACCACACCTTCCTAAGTCTGCATTAAGTGATTTTTGGCCATTTGGAGGAGGCAAAACAAACATTAATTCATACATTTCATAGTAATATTTGATGTAACATGTTAGCAAGCTGTTGCTAATTTACATGTCAAGGAGATACAAAGTAATGCTGACATTCATTTGGAGTTGTGCTTGTGTCTGTCAGTGTCTGACAACTGTGCTAACTGGTTTGTAGTTAACTCTTGAAGTCTGTCGTTTAGTGTATAGTCGCTTTATTTGAGCTGAAAACAGCTGCCGGCTGAAAATGAAGCCGGTGAGAGCTGCAAGGGCGACGTTCTGGGTCATAAAGCCAAAACAAGGAGCTGAAAGAGGCTAAAAAGCTCTATGGAGTCGAGTTAAACATAGAACAAAGCTAAGATTCATCAACTTGATATCCATCATAGGTAATATAAGCCGGAGTCATTTATGCCAGAGATTACAAATATCCATGAGTGTTTAAATACCTTTGCACAATAAAGACACACTCAGTTAAGTCTTCAAATGTCTTGGCAACGACAAGAGTAAAAGAAAGGTGTAGCTTTTTCTGTCCTAGAATGAGTTGGAAGGTCAGCCCACTGACGGTGAGCAATGGAAGGAGATGAGTCAAGCCCAGATGGAGCGATGGCCAGGTCACCACAGGGAGGACGGCATGAAAAAATTTGGGGAAGCTAAAGACGCGGTAGACCACAGAGTCTCTGATGAATCGTTGGGGCTTAGGAGGGTACTTCTGGAGCTGAGCCAGAAGGTGGTTACTGTAATCCTGATGGGACTAAAGCGTGACTGGACATACAATTATTCTTAGCTCTTCCAGTCCTGAGAGAGGAGGAGAATTCAAGGGATTTATTAGAGTGTAAAGCTACAGTACTGGTTTCTAACTTGTTTTATCGTTGAGTAAATGTTCTGGTAACTGCCTGAATGACAAACACATTAATGTGAAATGTGGCGTGAGGCCATCAAAAGCCACCAGGTCATCTTGCAGCGTGGCATGCAGTGTCATTTCTGTGCTTGACGGGGGGTAGGGGAATGAAAGGTTTTGTGAGTGATCAAATGACGATCATAAAAACATCATTTCAAATTTTGATGGTAATGATGATGATGATGGGGAAAACGTCATTGCTAACCCAACTCCAATGCGCATTACATCACTTTCTTACTCAACACATTATTCACATCATTCGCACTATGTTGATGGGCACGCTGCCAGCCCCTTCTCGGGTGATGCTGAGAATTCATCATCCTGTGTAGTTTGAAAACCAGCCATTTTCTCCTCCGTACAAACTAGTGCTGGAATTGTTGTCCTACTTCAAGAAGGAAGGACATTTTCTAATTAATTCTTTTGTCAATTCAAAAAAAAAAAAAAAAAAAAAAAAAAAAAAATCACATCAGAGAAAAGTGGCAGTCATATGTCACCACAGCTCACAGTCAGGGCTTGTTTTGTCTGACTGACCAGTCCCAAATCTACTGGCCTTAAAATCACATAAAACTAAAACTGAGATAAAACCGCATGTCCTAATATCAAAATGCCAGCAAATGCAAACGTTCAGCATTTCTGCTTATTAATGATTGACTACCAGATTCACTGACTACCACTGATAACTGGAATAGTTGAAGGCTGAGTTTTTCTCTGACCATTATTCAAGCTGAATTCGGTTTTGCAAATATTTAGTAGTTTGAAAAAAAGCTGATTGTAGCAACCTGTCAAGACAAGTGGGGTTTTTTGCACTTAGAAACTTCCTACTTCTATTTTTTAGAAAGCTTTTCTATTGATATTTTCAGTAGCACACTTCTACAGTCCTTCAGCCCTGAATGGTATCACTTGTGGTCTCTTAATTTGTCTGTTCTCTATACACTAAGGCCCTGCTCTACTAAAGGTCTGCAATGGCCCTCAAACCTTTTTTTCTGGATAATGTTTCTGTATCAATTTGTGAATCAAATTTCCTGCTGCTAAATTCAAAGACAGACTTCCTTGTGCTTTTCATCACATACACACACAGGGTCAGGATTGTTTCTTTTGAAGGACAAAATTTAAACTAGGGCAAAAAAGAAATTATTCACACACCCACAGTTCTTTTACCAGACGCACCACAGGAAACTTCACCTCTGATTGTGTGTGATGGCCCTTTCCTGATAAAGCATGTCTTAATTTTTTTTCAAGTGAGGACATGTCTGCTTTTCTGCTGTTACACGGAAGCAGAAAGTCAAATCATGACAATAGACTGTCTGTTGCTATAAATTTGGGATCAGATGTTAACAAATTTGACAGTGGTGGAAAAGAATAATAAGAAAAAAACAGTTTCAACCTCCTTCAGTTTGGGGGATAACCATGGATCAAACTTTAGACCTACAGTTCCAACAAATTAGAAGCTTTCAGGGTTGTAAACCAGATGTTTAATGTAGTGAAGGAAGCAAATTAGCCTTTATTCATTCACATTTGGGCAAATAGCTACATTGGCAATTAGTTACTGTTAGTGATATGTCCATGGATCTCGATTACTCTGTTACTGTGATGACTCATTGTATTTATGATGTTTATTCGCAATGGACATCAGTAATACTGTTATCTCGGGAAGTGCAAGTCACACTGAATCTAAAAATGTCATGTCATGTCTGCAAGCTCAAATTCAATCTACAAATGCCTCAAAATATCAAATCAAATTAACATGTAGATTTCCTTACGTGTTGCCTGTGTATATATTTGCTGCTTGTAAAATATTTCTGTCTTGTGCAGCATATTATGTCTTTACATTCAGAACAGGGTGAGGGAGGAGCTCAGCAGAAAGGTGCCTGCGTTCTTTGCACTACTTCTCTTGCGAAAAGTATCCGGACCATATGTTTCACTTTCTCTGCGTTTGACATACTGTGCTTCATCTTCATCTGTTCATCTAGTGTCTGCTTTAGACCTCCAGTCAACTGAATCACACTAACTTTTTGCACATTCCCACACAATTCAATGCAGTGCACAGACATTGCAAGTAAAAGGACACACTGGAGCTCAGACTGTGTGCTGTCAAGTGTGTTCCTCTCTTTAAACCCCCACTGTCCATCTATCTAGTGGAGTTTGAGATGTCTTTCAGCTGTGTCCTCACCCAGGACTAACAGATGTTTCTCAACTAGAGTTAATGTTGTCACTTCCCTATCGTTCTATATTTGGTAATGTGCCCCTCAGGTGTTGCCACATACTCACACTTGTACAGCAAAACCCTGTGGATAATATTAACAGATGCAGAAAATCACTGACAAGATTATTTTGACTCAAAACTTCAGACTGTGTGTTACATCAGGCTACAGACTACAGGGCTTTAGGTTATTTTTGGCTGTGCCCTATGGCGGTCCAGTGGTGATAAAGTGCTGGTGTTACTGTTCAACCAAGGGCAGTGGCTGCAGAGCAGTAAACTAAAACAAGAACGACTGCAGAAAACAAGTGAAGTTTTTGGCTGGACAGGGTCAGACCTATAATTGCAAATGTCTGACCAACAGACCGACCGAACCATAATTCCACCATTGTTCTGCCGAGTGCCACGTGACTGAGTTGGACTTTCCCAATTGGCTGTTGGCATTTCAAAACAAACAGGAGCAAGCAAGTGGATTTTTACAGCCTGCACATTTGTTGCTGGACTTAGAGACAATTTGGGTGTAGGTTTGAAAAGGTCATGCCTTATATCTCAGTGTTAACCAAGTACATGGCTGGTCTGTGTATGTATTCCAACAGTGGGGCTACACCTCTTGTTAAAGGCATTTATCTTGCCACTCTGATTTCCCAGCTGCTTTAAAGTCTCATCACCATTACAACAAATAAACTACTTTCAGTACAAATGTCATTATTACTAAAGGAGGCGGAGGAATAACAAAACATCGAGCAGAGAGAGCAGGGCAGTGGGCGGGAGAGAGAGAAGCCATCAGTTACAGCTAAACTAAAGAAATGCCAGAGGGCTTTTGATTTTAAAAAGGTTGCAGTAAATGTGTCAAACTTGTTCAACTGTCTGACAACAGAAACAGAAAGACATGTAAATGAGAGAGAATTCTTCTGTATTAAATTATGTGTGAACACAGAGTAGAAGAAGAAGAGGCCCACTGACATTTGGTAAATATGACATGTTGTTTGTTTATGATGTCAGTTGTGTACAGTGGTTCCACAACAGCGTTTAAACTTTCATCTTTTTTGTCCATATGTGCTCTAGCCAGAGAGTTTTGACCTAGTTGGGCTTTGTTTCTTTTTGTAGTGCAGTATGTTAATTTGTGTAGTGGTTTAAAGTCGCACATTAATCCCTTCTGTTATTTGGATTGGAGTCTTATAAGTGACAGCTCTTACGTTTCGTCCTCGATGTACTTGAGCAGTGTGAGGGCCTTCCTGTGGAGCAGCAGCAGGAACTGGGCCAAGTAGGTGCTCCGCAGGGACAGGCCCGGCTTCAGCATGAACACCTGGGTACGACACAGGATGTCAATTAGTAGTCCAGGCTACAACTTGACTGGAAAAGCTTGGAATAATACACTCCCTCCTCCTTTGTGTTAACCTTGAGAAAGAGGCATATTGCTGTTGCCATGACAAAAACTAGTAACGGCACTTTCACTGGAACGGATGATGGGTTGTGACCCTTTGGGAACCAATCTATGTATCTATGGGCTCTAGAGATTACAAGTGGCACGCATCAGGGTCTGTTTGACCTCAAATAAAATATAACTGAATCTACAACTTTCAGCTTGTGTCATAGATGACAGAAAAACAAGATTCAATTCCACTTTCTCATTAAAAGCCCCGAAAAAGCATCAGCTGGTTGAACCCTATTCATCATTTGAAAACTCAAAAAACAATCATTTAAAAACATAAATCACTCACATCAATTTATCATAGAAATGCGCATAAAACAGTTTCACAAACAAACAGAATATAATATAAATAGATTAATTCTCCTTTCAGAGACCCAATTCATGACTATTATAGAAAGAGTTTAAATCCAGTAACCAGGGTTTTATTTTGGGTCAGTTTCATGTTTCAGGATTCAAACAACACTGGGAGTATGTGACAACTAAAATACCTCAGTTTGGTGGAAGAACATATTTACGATGACTCAAGTCTAATTAAAACTGAACTGAATTTCTATTCTTTCACATAGAGAGTATGGTTCTTTTTTCCTTTTAGGAATATCGGAGAAACTTATTTCTTTTATCTAGCAATATTTTTATTGCTGTTATAAAATATATTGTTTTTCTTTGCTTTAGTTTTTTTGTATTTTGGCCCAAGTCTGCCATTTCCTGCCTGCATTTTTTATTTGTTTGCTTGCTTATTTCTTGTGACTTGTTTATTGTTTGTAGAAAAACTAAAAAAAGATGTATGTAAAGTGTTGCTATATTCTTACCTCATCTATAAACAACTTCACCAAAGTGTCTTTATGCATGACGTCCTGAAATATATTCCTACGACAAAAGGCAGTAGTAGTAGTTATGACATTTAATTTGATATGGGGAAATGGTAAACATGGTGTAAATAAGAAAATAAAATATGTTTTAACAATGTAGAATTTTAACATTCATGTCACACAGAAACAGCAAAGATGAGTGTGTGGCTTACAGGTCAGGTGTGAAGGTTTCATCAGTGTGAATGACTGTGTCTGGGGGGATATCCTCTTCACTGTCTGTCTTCCAGAGCGTGCTTAGCTCAGACCGCATATAGCGCCGCTGGATGTATGTGTGCTCATGGCACGGAGGCATCTGCTTCACCGTGTTGATGTCAACGTCGATGTGAGTGGTTGGGTAGGGTGAGTAGAGCACCTGGCGGAAGGGCAGGACGAAGCTACCTGTGGAGTCCTGGGAATAAAAAAAAAAAAAAAAACACAAGGGGGGGAAAGCCCGTACTGACAACCTGCCAACTCTAGGCTAATCATCCACCTGATGATTTTTTTTATTATGTGATGTGTGATAGCATGTTCATATTATTCACGTCATGTCCCAAGAGCAGACAGCACAATACACACTATGTTTAAATATGAAGAAACTCCAGCAAATGGAGGAAAGGCACAAAGCAAGCAGCGGCATATGTAGAAATACAATGAACAAAGGGTGAACATCAAAATAGAAACACCCTTTATCCATGTCATATGTGTGCAATGAAGCTTTAATAAAATATTTCACATGTTGCAAGCAATGTCCGTTTTTTGTTGTTTCTCCCTGAACCAGTTTTTTCTTGTTTCACGCTGCATTTTACAGGAAAATCGAAAATAAGATGCTGCAGCTCCACAATACTTCCTGTGTGTAACATCCTGACTCTCTGAATGAACTAACACAAGCACAACCAAGCATTCTGCTCTTGTTGACTTGTTGTCTATGAAGTTATAGACCCTCCCTGACACACAGGGGGGTGGTAAATATTGTGACAATTTCTCTAAAATCTTTTTTTGCTGACAGCTAATTTTCTGTTCTGCACTCGATCCCAAGTAATAATAGAGAACTTTTATACCTGTTTAAACAGAACAGAGAAGTGAAACTGAGCCAAACTAGTAAAGCCAATATGTTAATTTACAAACTGCAGTTAACCGAATAAAAATATAAGCTCTATAAAAGCCACATTAAAAAGCTCTATATGTTGTTAAGAGTTATCTGCAGTGTGAGAAAAAAAAACTTAAGGCAACAGTTTCAGGGCTAAAAAGAAATCAGGTCAGAACAACTAGCTGGGCGAGATCAAACAGGCACACCAAACAAAGAACAATAGCCAGACTCTTAATGAAATCACATTAATCACATTGTACTGTAGAGGGAGAGGGAACTGGTGGCTACCTTGAGCAGACCCTGAACAAACAGCCCGGTGTCATATTTGAAAGAAGAGTCCGCCTTGCAGAGGCGGGAGCACTTCCTCTCTGCCGAGGTGAGGAAGAGGCAGAGAGTCCGCACAATCTGCATCAACACAGCAACAGTTGAATTTGAATATTAACACAGACTGCACAGATAACATAGACTCCAGGTGAATATATTGGAACATAACAGATTAAATTTGACATAATTGCAACTATTCATACTAAAAGGTGGTACCTACTACAGATTTAGGTGTCAGTTTCAATAATATAGACTTTTTGATTTAATCTGATCTGGATTTTAATGGTTAGGATTTTTTAAAAAGTGAACTGCACAATGAGACGCGAGTTTACTAAAGATGCCATATTTTCATAATAGACCTAAATCTAGCATCAGGCTTGAGGCTAGTTGTTAGATCCAGGTAAAAATGTTGATTTAATGGGTGCTAAATTCAGGCTTCAAGCCCACAAAAATACTAATTAAAACTTGTGGCTATCTTTAACTGCAGGCTGCTATAAACAGCATATGACATGCAATATCAGTTTTCTTTCTCAGTTACTGGGCCCAAACCGTGTGTTCTTTTAAGAAAGAAATCTGCTCGTTTTATGTAGCTTCTACCTATAACTTCTATTTTATGGAAACAGCTGCGAGAGCAAATATACTCCCAAGCCCAAAGTGACATTCAAGATACCAATGCAGGCTGTATCATGCTGAAAAAGTACATGAGGGCGTCATTAAACTCACAACAGCAGCACTCATCAAAACATTTTTTGTTATGTAGATGACAAATTTCGTCTGTGTGGAGCCACTAATCTAGTAAATTTACCTTATTGACTTTCTCTGGGTTGCTTCCAACGACTATTGAACAGCCGCAAGTCTGCAGATGAGAGCTGATGGCCCTGAACCAAAAAGACAAAGACATGCAAATTAGAGCCAATTTGCTTCATTAGCATTACTCTTATTATTACTGACAGCTTTTAGGAATAATGACTGAGGCAGTGGAACTGATGAGTATGATAAACATTAGGAGGGATAAGGAGGAATGAAGTTGTTAATTCACTGTGGGGAAGTTACCTTAGTCTATTCATTCATTCATACATTGACTACACTACTCTTTTAGGGTCATCTGACACTGAGCAAGGGTGGGGTACATGCTCACATTCACAGGTATGGACGATTTAAAGTCACCAGTTAACCTAACCTCCATGTTTTTATACTATGGTGGGAAGATTCAGTACTCGGGGGAAACCCTTGCAGGCACGAGGAGAACATACAAACTCAGGTTTGAAGCCAGAACCATCTCGTTGTGAGGCAACAGTGCTGACCACTGCACCACCTGGTACTCTACCCTTTTCTTCATGGATAGTTTGGTCCTTTGACCATATTACTGATTATTTTATAACCTAAACAGTAACAGTACAGCATGATCTAAGTAAATAAGTTGCAGTTTACTGATACTTTGTCATCTCCACAGGATGCTGAACTATTCCTGTTCAGCTCTGAGCAATTGGAAGCATCGTTGCTGAAATGGACTTTCCGGACTCTCAACACTAAACAGCAATTTAGCTTTTATCCTTTCTCTGGAGGAAACTACGGCTAAGTGGAGAGCCATTACTCATCATTGAAAGGTTGATGGGTGTTAAATGGGTATTGTTCATCATCTGTCTCCATTTGCCTGTACAGGAGTGCTTACTTGTGGAGGAAATCCTCGTGGCAGCTGTCCCCAATGTCATCATCATTTAGCACGGTGTCTTTTATCTGCTCAGCAGGGGCGAAACAAATGAGTCATTTTTAACATTGGTCTCAACAAAAACAAAAGTGCTGATGCGCACATTTGCAGACATCCCCATGAAAATTAGATGCAAAAACACCATTGTGTAGGAAACAGCAAGATAGATTCTGGGGAGCTTCTTTGTGCTACTATTTTTTGCTGCATTTGCATATCAGAAGGGAACAAATCTGTCGAATCGCACTGGGTGGTAATCCAGGCAGAGAACCTGGATAATTCAAACCTCTTGGAAACAGAGAGCGAAAGAATAAAACGAGGGAAATTTACCAAAGTTAGAGACAGTTGGTTTTGTTCAGAAAATTTACGTGTGTGTGTGTGTTTCAAAAAGCAACCCAGCTTGTTTCATGTTCCTGCCACCATGATGTCAACAAAATGTGCATAACACCATATTAGCTCTCCCTTCACTTTAAAAAAAAAAAAAAAAAATTGGTGGGAAGATATACGAGGGCTTTCGGATTAAATAGTGAGTGCAAACAATACCAGCCACCATTATTTGTTTAACAATGTTTTTCATTGTGTCTCTGTCTGAATTTGGCACATCATATAATTGATGTTTCCCTCTTTCATTTCGTGTGTGTGTGTGATGCTCACATCTATATCTTCTGGCACACTGTGTGTCTTCATAGAGGCCAACAGCTCCATGATGGGGACAATCTCCAAGCTCAGCACAGAGATGATGTTGTAGCCCTGAAGTTGAAGGAAAGAAGAAACAGTGAACTGCAGCACTGCGCAAATACTAAAGACAGATGAGTCATCACTTGATTTACTCACTAACTTTGTCTACCTGTTATTGTCACATGTTGGATGCCTCATTCTCAAAAGAAGAAAAAAAACACTGAAAATATTTATGGTCACGGTATCTTACTGTGACACGAGGAGCACAGTAAAATGAACAAACCTGAATGTGGTAAACAAATAGGCCTATACAGCAATGTGTGCAATGTGATGTATTCAGAAGTGTCTGCCCCTGTTATTACACTCCTCACTAGCCTTGTCTGTAGGAGCTCTCAGACCTAATTAGCTAACTTACTCCTCTGTGTTGGGAGACAGCATTTTTATTATTCTGCCAATGTTGTTGTAATCCCAAACGGATGAGCAGAGTCACATATTACTTAATACCCCTTTGAAATCAACAGTTTAGGCTAGATATGTTTTTAAAGCACATTTTATGAGTGTAAAGACTAATAATTTGATTATTCTTATATGAATACTAAGTAGGTGCGGGTGAGGTGTAAAAAGGTCTGCAGGTACCTTCTGCATCCAAATGCGCCCCTTGCGGATGGCGTGTTTTAGCCTTTCCACACAGATGGTGTGCAGAGGCAGGTAGAAGGCCAGCTCTGTCTGAGGTAGGATGATGGACAAGGCACATGTGTTCTTGTCCCCCTTCAGCTCACCATCAAAGATGAGAGACACAATGATGACACCCTTTTCGGCCAGGACAAAGAACTTCACATCCACTGCACCACACTCAGCGCTACGCAAAATCTCCCCATTAAGTGTATGATTGGCCAAAAAGGTAACCTCTCCATCGCTGAGGAACATCGACTGGTCACCCTTTGGTGCCCAGATGTGTCGCACCCGTGGACCAAGGATGTTGTCCCAGTAGGCAAAGGTGGCAGCCAGCAATGGGCTTTCTCCCTCTACTGCTACTTCAGACTTTGCCACAGCAGGTGACTGGGGTGGACAGCCAGAAGACATTGCAGTGATTTGGAAATGTCACTGTCTGTAAAGCTGGGTGATATTTAACCTAGAACAACACATAAAAAAACAGAGGTTATGTTCATGCTACCTGTAAATTACACGATTGTCAAAGTAGTTAAATGTAGATTGTTGGTAAGAGGTTGAACTTTTATTACAACTATCAAATGTCTTTAAAGGGACCGATCACAAGCCATATCCTGGAGTTAAACAATGATCAGCAATAGCCCTTTAAAGCTACATTAAATCATACACATCTAGTAACTAGTAGTACTTGTCTGCGGCAACAAAAGTGATTTGTTTTGATCTGGAACTCAGAATGTAAACAATGTCTAGCATGACAATTATGGGTAAGTCATGCAGAATGAATGCAGGTCTTCTTCAAATTTTAACCAAACTGCATTCAATGGTGTGTCAATTTTAAAATTTCATTAATTTATAACATTATTCATAACTTACCCCAAAGCATGATAAAACTTATAGTCATCTGTTAAATTCGGCACATATATTTGAATATTATAATTTAAATATGGGTGTGTGTGTGTGTGTGTGTGTGTGTGTGTATATATATATATATATATATATATATATATATATATATATATATTACCTAGCCTCTCTCGAGAATAGACTGTTACAGTCAATCAGGTATAATAAACACATTTAAATGAGGATAAATTCAGCTGCTTGATTAATCATATTTATGCCGAATTTAGCAAGATCCCCTCGGGATTCAGGATTTGTTGTTGTCCTGCTACCAGGTAGCTCTGTGTATCAGCGGCGAGCAACTTGGCTTTATTTTGACAGCTTATGAATATGAAATGACATTTTCAGTGAGCACGTAAATAGACCCCAAATATATGTCTTGCAAAGTGAAACAAGAATTAAGGCTGGGCCACAGCTTGAAGTCAAAATCAGTAAGCAGTGGGGAGCAAAGTAACGCTCATGTCAGTGTTTCACCAGTGAATGTTTCGGATCAACGCTAACCAGGCTAGCTTGCTAACTGGAGTTACTTATCGGTGGCAGGAAGCGTAAGATTGACACTGCTGCGACTTACCTGGTCGGTCTTTTTTTTGTGCTAAAGCGCGTTTCTAGAGGAAGCGTTGTAAAGTCATTATTACATTCCTGTCACTACCACAGCATGTGACACTCAGACGGAGGTTGAGCTGGCAGCAGTCGTGTAGTCTTGAGGGCACTTCCTAGAACGTCAGTCCTACGTCACCGACTGACAGGCGTGCACAGTGCCCTCTAGTGAACGACACGCGGAATTGGACCGCGAGTCAATGATTCAGTCATTTTTATTCTGGGCGACCACCTGCAGAAAATTAGTTATTTAAATTCATCTGGATGGAGCGTGCCCGTACAATTGGTTGTATCTGCAGGCGAAACGTCGTGTTTGCCTTTTAATTTTATAGGTCTGAAGGTTCCTTGAGACCTAATTAATACCCCCCCCCTCACCCTGCAGTCATGGAGACCTAATGCTGTTGCTCTCTCTTTTTTCCTCTAAAATCATACCATTACACCAACACCTCCCAAGAGTATCTGGCTGACTACCAGGAAAACCACAAGATATGTGTTAATGTGATCTGGTCATTTTCCTTCAGGATATATCTGACGTTGTGAGATATTTTAAATAGTTATCCAACCACCCCCATACGCACCCAAAAACACCCCTCCGACCCAGAAACTTGGTTGGACTGCATGTTTATCTACCCACTAGAGCTTACACCTAATTCACAATATTATACGCAATGGTCTCAGCAAGACGCTAATGAGACGGCTGACGCTGTTGTCTCTAATGGCTCATCAGCAATTCAGAGACTGAACTGCTCCTGCAAACAGCCAGCAGTAATTATGTAACACAATTACACCTTGCTGCTGAAAACTGTAAACTCAGCTGTGCCACCATGAAGTCCTATCCCAGTCCTGAATAGTTTCTATTATTTGGCCCACAGGTGGTGTCCATTCTCCAAAATGATATCAGTCATTCTTTGGCTGCAATTTCTTCTGAGACCTCTTGTGGACTGTTGTAATGAAGTGGCAACCTCTTGAGCTGAAAATTGAAGCCAAAACTGCAGTTCCTTGAATGGCCACTTGAAGCTGGCTCTGAAAGCAAAAGATTCCAATATTACAGCTTTACAGCAGAAAAAAAAAAAACATGTTTACAAGCAGGTACAAAATGTTTTTATTTAATTATGTTATTCCCCCCTTTGTGGCAAATGTATGGAGGTGACTTTCTATATAGCTGACTCACTTTTGTTTTTTTAAGGTTAAAAGTTATGCACAATTGAGGGTGTGCTGCTTTAAGTGAAAGATTGTTGGGTGCATGCTTGCTACAAACCTTCATGCACCGGCTCCACACTTGTCCAACCTCTATGTCCATTATTTGATCTGCCAGGTCGGGTTAAGTGGAGTCAGGTACTGTGAAGATGAGGCCGGAGCAGCCCGCTCTGAGCTTACCTCTTGGTGACACCACAGAGCCTATGTCCATCTTTATTTACAGTCACTGAACCAGACCTGATGTGTTCGTGGTGTTGGTGAATTATGAGGATTAATCAATTCACTGATGAGCAGAACATGAGTAAGTCTGTGCTCCTGTTTTTTTTGAGGTGAGTGAAATTAGGTTAGCATTCGAGTAATGTGCCCGGACACCCAGCTGTGCTAACAGTGCTAATGGGAGTGTATGCTTTCCACAGAAATGAAACAGGAATGCACACCCCAACTCTTTGCTCATTTCTGGATTCATCAGGAATTAGATGTATGTCATTAGATGCTCTGCCATTGAGATAACAATGGCAGAGCAGCCCACACTGGGCTTTAAATCACTTTCTATAAGCCTTCCTTCTCTTTATCTTAATTATTTCATAAACCTCCTCTTAAATTTAGACATCAACCCTTCAAAATAACTTGAACATATAACATCCCAGAAAACTACAAATTGTTTTACATTTCAATTGTTAATTATTTAATCACTATTAAACTATTTTTCCAGTCAGGAGTAGTTATAGTGTTGCTGTCTCTGAATAGAGCAGCACAGTGGTACAGTGGTTAGCACTGTCATCACACAGCATGAAGGGGCCTTTCTGTGTGGAAATTGCATGATCTCCATGTGCCTGCGTGGGATCCCTCCAGGTACTCCTGCTTCCTCCCACAGTCTTAAGACAGGCAGGTTTAAGTTAATTGGTGACTCCAAATTGTATATAATATATATATCTATATACTGTTATTTGTCTCTGTATGTCTCAGTATGTCTCCTGTGATGGACTGGCGACTTGTCCGGGGTGCCCTGACCTTGCCCAGTGTCAGCTGGGATTGGTTGAAGTGACTCTGATGGATAAGTGGCATATATAATGGATAGATGTCTCTGAATATATCAGATATATTCAACTTTGACAGAATTATGCTGAAAATTCTTTGACATCATATTATTTCTGATCACATCATCTGACATTATTCATTATTATCTTGAGGAACTCTTTGCCTCACCTATTCTGTTTCCTGTCAGTGCTTTTGCTCTATTGTCAGCCCTTCTCTCAATGACTGAATGTCCACGAGCCAAATGAACATAAGCCACTGAAAGTCCCTTTGTTATTTTTCCACGGAGCTCAGCATCAGCAAACATGGACAATGTGAGGACGGTCAGCCCGCTAGTCAACTGAAAAAAGTTGGCTGAACTGTTCAAGGTCACTGACTGTCTGTCAGCCACTCTGAATTTGTGTACCTCCTGGCCAGCACAGTGATGCGACTGCACTCTGTGAACAGCACTGCAGCCTCGCTACTGCAACAGATGTGAGAGGCTGATTTCAGTTGTCTTCTCACAAAAAGAGACAAAAGGGAGAAAATTCTCAACAATTACCAATGGCATATTTGTGGAGCAATTTTAAATATTAATGTGACAATGTTTTTTTTTGCAATTTCTTCTCGGTGGCTTGTGTTCACATCAAACCAGGTCTTATTAATATGTCTCTAATTATCTCTGCCCTGACAAAGACCCTGCAAAGTAGATAGTGGTCTTCATATTCAACCATAATCATACCAGATAAAAAGGATTTTAATGTACCTCAACACCTTGCTTTACATAAAAGTGCCTCAAGATTTTTTTCTCTTCTTCTTATAATTCTTTTCATCTTTAAAAGCACCTTAAGGTTCCTAGATCATTTGGAGAACAATTACCTCAACTATTTGGGTCAAGAACAAGAATCAGAATGAATTTTATTTTTTCTGTTTATTTGGGATTAATGCTACCTTATCAGCATTTGCCAGCCACCTACAGTATGTTGGTAACACGATGATTGGGAGGCAAAAATACATTGCAGAGATTAGATTTGCCTTTTCAGGCACTTTGTGGCTAGATACCACCACAAAGATGCAATCAGACTCTTTAACTACCCTCAGTCAGAACAGCCTCAACCAATAACCTATTTACTGGCAGTGTTAGCACACTATAATGGTATTACTTTGTTGCTTGCAGGTTTTCTTTGCACCAGGAACAAAGCTTGTTCAGTCATGTATGTCACCCACAATATCCTTGTGTTTCTAAATACAACCTTTTTTCAAGGTCTGTTGCTTCTCAGTGGCTTGAATAGATCACAACTGAAATATTAAAGTCACAAATTTGGATCCTTGGTATTAAGTTAAACTCTCTAACTGTACAATACTGCTAAATAATGCATTAGCCAAGATATAAATAGTTTCTCTCTAAATGGGAAACCTTAGTCATTAGGATTTAAACGAATTGTTTGACCTCACACAACCTCTATAAAAGCACAACTTGTCCTTTTGGTAAATTTCTTGACAAAGCCAGACCAGTTTTTTCCCCCCATTTCTTTTATTTATACTAGGCTAAGACAACCTCAGTTTGCAGGCAGTAGCTATGTATTTCATACAAACATATTAGAGATATCTTCTAGTCTAACTCTCAGCAGGAAAACAAAGCAAGTATATTTCCCGAGATGTCAGCTAGTTCCCTTAACAAATCTGCATTTGAAAGCTGAAGCTAAATATAACATTTCGTGCATTAAAGCTGCTCATTTCCAATGTTCTGAGGTTCACTATCTTTACTTTGTCTGTTTACATGTCATTGAATAAAAATGTACACAAGGTTTTACATATGTAGTTGTATTTGGTGAAGAACCTCACATATATAATAAGTGGCAAATATTTGTGCGATGTGCACATAAGCAAAATGATATTAGTCTTACTCTGCTTCCAAAACTGTATCCACAACTATAACTCCCAAGCTGTTACTGGGCCACTTTTGCACTTCCAACACCCTCCCTGATCCTATCTTAACTCCTGGATTCACTCTTTGCCTTTTATACGATCGTTAACTTTTCAGCCGCTCTGATTTGCGAGTAGCGTGGACAGCAGAAATCTGCTTTTTATTAGTTGTCATTTCATCCACATGTGCCCTAATGAGTGGGAAGCAAATGTGTCTGTGCTTCTTTTTTGCCATTCACAGCCCACTTTGATGAGTGTGAAAAATGATTTATCATTTAGCTAACCTTCAATATCTCTGGGCCCATATTATGCCTGTTTTTCTTTTTATCACGATAATGCCTACCTACAAAAACCTTCTATTTCACAACGTTACACATTATTATTTGCAAATGCTCTAACCTGCATGCTACTGATTGTATTACAAGCAACTGTAATTTTAAGAACTGTATGTACAGGCTGCAGTACGTTGACCGTATATGCCCGCAATTGACATATTAGGCTACATTAGTGAAAAGTGTGTGGGTTGTTAATTTATAAGCATATATAGCAAATTGCTGTCAAATTGCTGCAATGTCAGTCAATATCTCAACGACAAGCTTTTTTTTGTACCAACCATGTTTTATTGGTGGATGAGATGTGATGATTTGCATCAAATGTGCCTAATGTTTAGTGCTAATTAACTAAGATCAAAGCAAAATGTTGCACCTGCGAAACAGAGGCGCGCTATCGTCGTCTTTGTGAGCATGTTAGCATTGCTGATGTTAGTGTTTGCTCTAAATACCTCTTGTGCCCCACAGAGCTGTTATCATGGCTGCAGACCTTTACAACTGTTTTGTATTGTTGAAACTCTAATTTTACAGCTAAATCAGAAAAGGCACTAGTGGTCATTAATTGACAGCCCCGTATCAGGCAGGCTGCTTTTGACTTTTGACTATGACTTGGCTTGTTATAACACTCAAGGGCATTTTCAAACTAAGTTTTCATTAATCACATTAAATTCAAATTAATGACATTATTGTTAACTAAGTTTTAAGGTAAGAGTGTTCATTTTCCAGCTCTGATGATAGTCTAGTCACTTAATAGCATCCCATTAAGTCATTTCAAATGAATCTGTAATGTGTTTGGCACAGTAAATACCTTATGAATTGCTAATACAATTAATTGAGGATTTTAAGTACAAAGAGCTAAATTGGATGGCTGAGCAGTGATCTGTGCTAAAAGCGCTGAGGTTATGGAGTCTGTGACTGTGTCTCTGTATCTGTGATTCACTTTATTAGCGTCACTGTTTTTGCTTGGGGAGACGTAATTGAGAGTAGTGACAGCACAGCATCTCTTTTCATCTGACATTAGACAGACAGACGGACTCCTGTTTCCGGCCCAGGCCGGCAGCCTGATGCCCACCGCCAACATCCATTAGGATCGGTTTAACATCAGTCCATTCCCCACTAACCTACATGGCCAGGGGAAATGGGGCAAAACTGCCCTCAGAGCAGCCTCTAGGGCCTCCATGAATCCTAGCTTCCCTCATTCTGCCACCAACTCCAAACTCTTTGTGAAATAACCTCCTATTTACTGGGTTACAGCTGAAAATATCACACATGTTGGTGGTAAATCTGGACATGCTGAGTACAGGCTGTGCAGGGATGAAATATAAGAGTAGACAACATAAAATCCTGACATGAATACACATGGTAAATAGAGTGGGAAGAAGAACAAAAATCATCCAGATGAATCATATAAGTATGATCACGAAGATCCAAAGCCTGTCATGCTCGTGATCACGCTCAGTAAAGGCTGATCCTGCCAATTCTAATTACTCCTCAATTTTTTAAAAAAAGTAAGCAAAGTATGGACGGGCTACTGGGCCATAATAAGCCCGGTCCCTTTGTGTGGTTTCAAAGCGTTCTCCAGGTTTGAAACAAGGCACAACAACAGCGATCTGTGTTGCCATTCAAAAGGGGGAACTTCAAAGAACCTCATTTTCTCTTGCCCAGCTGCACTGTGGCTCACTGCCACAGGCCAATCATTATAATGAGATAAAAAAAAAAAAAAAAACTTTGGAAAAGACAGCTGAACAGACTCACACTGTAAGCCACTGCACAGACTCTCTCAAATGCCCTTTCAGAGACTGATCATGAGACGTTATGATGATCAATGAGAAGAGCTTTAATAGTTTGTGTACTTGCACTGGCTTTCTGAGTAGCAATAGTAGAAGATTTCAACAGATGCATATCGGTCCTTAGATTGTGATACAAAATGAATAACTGGAGTACAGCAACAATAAACAATGAAAAGAATCCCAGGCTGCTAAATGTTAACTGACAATGCCTAATGTCAGACTATTAAATATTACATGGGATGGACATTAAACAGATGTTTTATCTCTTATTAATAAGTTTCTCAAATGTTTGGACTTTATCGAAACAAATTACCTATGGTTTTAGTATCAATGGCTGATCAATAGTCAAACACTATCCCAGGAGAGGTTTGAAAGCAAAATTTAAAAGTCTTTATTCTGCACTGACAATCTGAATAATTCAAACTTAGTGACACATTTCACCTTAAACAAGGTTTCATCAGGTTGACGACAGCGTAGGTCAGACCTTCTTTGATTTTTAATGCATCACAGGTTTGATCAGTTCTCACTTAAAATGCACACAGACGTCTGTCTCTCTCTCTCTCTCTCTCTCTCTCTCTCTCTCTCACACACACACACACACACACACACACACACACACACACACACACACACACACACACACCTCTTTGGGATTCTCATGGTCTTCCATACTATCAAACTTATTTGCATTTCTCAGTATTTTGGCTGCTGTTTAGTCTCTTTAATATGACCATTAGTTGCAGCAGTCATGAACTGAGTGTGCATTTCTGGCTCACAGGCACCAGTTAGTGTCCAGTCCAGCCATGTCGGCTGTGTTTGTGCAGGGATTTCATGCCTCACTTGTGCTCCTCATGCTTTATTTGTCATGTCGTGAGCTGTGAGTCCTTTAAACACCTGACTCTGCTGTACCATTTTGCTGTGATTATATAATTTGTTGATACTGGTGTTTTCTGCTCACCCCCCTGCGCAAATATGCATTTATATGCTAAGTTGAGTATCCCCAGCTAACGTTTGCTTATTCTCTGTGATGGTGTGATGGTGCATGATGAAAAGGACATGCACATGCTCTTTTCTGATGATTTCAAAGCTGCCATCTCCAGCTATGAATCCCAAACTCAGCATTAGAAATGAATTAGGCTGCAATTTTACTTTTCACCAAAAATTCCATGGGACATATTCTGTCTTTACAGCCCTCCAGCAACATCTGCTACAGGAGCTCAGCGTACAGTATCCCTTCCAGCTGTGGTGTAATGCGTCTTTCCCATGGCACACAGAACTCCTCGACAAAGTTCCTCTCTCTAAGTTTTCCCAGTTCATACCTTTTCTAGCAACCTGCTGTTTTCTGAGGGTGTTTCTTTGTCCCTCGCAGGTTTTCTTAGGTCAAGACCAAAGCCTCTCCAATCTCTTTGAACTTGTTTTTCAATTCTCCATGTATAAGTGCCAGTGGCACTTGGTGGGGCTACTTTACTCAGAACTCAGGCCCATGTAGTCAGGCACAGAATTCATTACAATTCTGTAAAACTCTGTAAAACTTTTTATGTTTTGATTTGTAGTTTTTAGGCCTCTGCACCACCACCAACCATCTGATTAGATTTAGATTAGACTGATGACATTATATATATAAGGTCTGAGGTGTCAACCTCAGTGTGACACACACACACACACACACACACACACACACACACACACACACACACACACACACACACACACACACACACTCAAAATAATTTGAAATCAGCCATTCCACTGTCCGGAAAATAGTCGACAAATGGAGGACATTCAAAACAACTGCCAACATGCCCAGGTCTGGCCGTCCAAGCAAGTTCACTCCGAGAGCAGACCACAAGATGCTAAAAGATGCCTCCAATAACCCTAAAATGTCATCACGGGACCTACAGCAGGCTCTTGCTACTGTTGATGTGAAAGTGCATGCCTCTACAATCAGAAAGAGACTGCACAAGTTTAACTTGTGCAGTCTCTTTGAAAGGAAAGGAAGGAGGAAACCTTTGCTCTCTAGGAGAAACAGGAAGGCCAGACTGAGGTTTGCCAGAGAGAACGTAGACAAAGACCAGTACTTCTGGAATAATGTACTTTGGACAGATGGGTCTAAAACTGAATTGTTTGGACACCAGAACAGAGGACATGTTTGGTGTAAACCAAATATAGCATTCCAGAAAAAGAACCTCATACCAGCTGTGAAGCATGGAGGTGGAAGTGTCTTGGTTTGAGAGAGAGAGAGAGAGAGAGAGAGAGAGAGAGCGAGAGCGAGAGAGAGAGAGAGAGAGAGAGAGAGAGAGAGAGAGAAAGAGAATTTTTTTTTACTAGTGCACACGGATTTCCTGTATTTTCTGGTTTAGTCTAATAAAGAGACTGAGGAATAATTATATATGGTCATTATAACATTGCTAAACATTGCTAGTTGTGAGCATATTCCCTGCAGCTTGGCAGTAACTCTAGTACTTTCTTTTACTAATGTGTCTTTCTAGTCATAACATACAGAATCCTTCTGTTGCTATACCCAACAACACTGTGTAGTCCTATTTCACATGTAGATTTCATATTTCATCAGCCCAGCATCCTAAAAATAATGGCTATAAATTGGAATAAGTTTGGATGATTGGACATGTCACAATTTGCATTCACTGCCATTCTTCGTTCTGAAGAATTCGTTCTGGCATCACAGTCACAAATCTGCAAACAACATTTGCCTTTTTATTTGCCTTTTTTGCTTTAACTACAATCTTTCCCTGTAGCCCTAATTGGCAGGTCTCCGCACACAGCAACAGAGCCATGGCATTGCTGACAATTTTTGGTTTGCAAGTTAATGTACAATCTGCTAGAGGTTTCACACCCTGGAGTCTCACTGTGCACTGTGCTGCCATGTGGTCTAGATGGGAATTGAAAAACTGCGATTCCATGCAGCTTTTTGCTGTTCACACTGATCAGAAGACATCAAAACTAGGACATGTGAGGAAAAAACATCAGAATTGGGACACATTGAGCTGCGGTGTGTATGCAGCCTAAAAAGTCTGTGAGCAAGCAAACATGCCATATAACATTACCCAACAGCTGGTTAAGGTGGCAACCTACATGGCCTACCTACCTAGGGTCATATCAATATATCCTCATCCAGGCCACTTGCTTCACTTAAAACAGCTCTGAGCGGCTGCCTCCCTCTCTGCCTCACCTGACAATCAGATAAAAGGAAATGCTAATTTGGCATCCTGCTCTAACAGAAAGCTCCTTTTTCAGACAGCACTTGATGCTATCATGCTAATTGTAAAAGGAATTTCCATCTTTTGTGTGCGAAAGCTCACAGGGAATATTCAGGCTGCCGCTGTGGCCTTTAACAAGATCAAAGTCCCTCCAGTAGGCTTTTATTATTTTCGATGCAGTTTCCCTTTTACTGAGACAGTGGGATAAACAATGGAGAAAAAAGATAGCAAATATATTACAGTCTAGTTTCCTCACATCGCACCTCTCATAGAAGGATTTCTCAACCTTCTTTCATGATCATTGCTTATACAAGCGTTAACAGTGAATGTAAATGATCCCCCTTCCCCATGAGCTGGCAAAGAAACACCATGACACCATTAAATCCTGAGCCGTCATTTATGTCAGTAAATATATGACACCAGGAGTTCAAGAGAATAAAGACGCCGAAATGTATGTTTGGTGGAACTCAAGAAGAGGTGTTCACGCTCAGGGCCATGCACCCCCTAAATGAATCATTTCACACATCATAAAAGATCTTCATAAAGAATCTGTCACAACCTCACAGCAGCATCAAAGAGCACAAGTCAAAGTAAATCAGTCAAGGGAGCGAGGGCTACAGCAGAAGTGTTGAGTTTAGCTCGGTTTTTAAAGAGGAGCGAACCACAATAGAGCTCCAGGTTTCCGGGTTATGATAAAGTAGGAGCTTTAACCTGTGCAACAATCCAGTTGTGCAGGGCTGGACAAATCGAGAATGTTATCATTTTGAGGACTAAAGAGAAGAATGAAAAAGAAACAGCACTCTCACTAGATAAGCTCCTTGCAGAAAGCACATAATTCCCTTGGCTTAGGTAAAAAAACTGTATGCTGTACTGTCTTATATTAAATAGCAATCAAACAGAGACTAAAACTCACTTAGGTGGCATTGTGTGGGTGGACATGTCATGATGGTTCCCAGCTCTTAGTAATGTTGCTTATTCTAAAAGAGAGAGAATGATTCATCCGAGTAGGTGCTTTGACACCCGTCATCAACAATGAAATGAACAGCACCTGCAAAAAACAGCCTAGAAGCAGAACACTTAACCAAAGAATATTAACATCAACGCACACTCACATAACATTGAACGGTACAATATAACTGGGACAATATGATTGCAGTAACAACAGTGCTAAACAATACGTTGAGACAGTTAACCGTAATAAAATAGTTCCATTATGGTTAATGAATTGTAATGTCCATGTCTTGATATCTGGTTAATGATAATTAACAACACTGACTACCCGATGTCACTGTTAATACAGACTAAATTAGGTAGTGTAACATCAACTTACACTTCAAATACAGTAACATTATTTTAACACAAACACAGCAATAAAGTTTACTAATTACAGAGGCTAACTTTGTTAGCGACATAGCATGGCTCAACTGAAAGTTGACAGTGCGTTAAAACAGTGATTGACATTTTTTTTTTCTTCAATAGGGACCATTTCCAGCTTTCAACATAAAACTCACCATTTTGTTGCTTAATTTGTAACTTAAGGCAAATTATCTGTTAAGTTAATGTTGTTGTTGGTTTTCTTCTTTGCAGTAGCGTGTGTTGCCATTGTGTTGTGTGAGTTGTTCTTTTGTTGTGTTTCACGACTTGTGGAGTTTTCCTGTTGTTTCCTGTGCGATTCCCTATTTGTTGTTGTGTTGTGCACTGCTGGTCCACCGTATAACCCTGTGTTATGAGATCATCTTTCTTCTACAGCCAACTTTACTTGGTTACTTTCTACCTCCAAAATCCTGAGCTGACAGGAACTGACTGATTATGCTGTGTATTAACTGTGAGTCATACAGAGACTAAGAGATAAATGAGATGCCGCCTTTAGCTCCCTCCTAACAAATAAACAAGGGGGTATCTGTATTCTGAGGGTTTTAGAGACTTGGGAAGGAATTTACATTATGCAATTGATACAGCAGAGTGAGATTTTAAAGGTTTGGAAAAACTAATATGAAAGTGACTTTTGACTTTCATGAAGGAAAATATACAAATTTAAGTCAAAACAAGATCTGAAAAAAAATATCAAACTTTTTTTCTTACTTTACTTTTTTTGAATTTTTGATTGGAGAGGGGGTTTGCACTCAGGAGACTGAATTTCAAATAAAATCCCATATTTTATCCTATATTTATTGTTACTTTATTTAACACCAACCTGATTACGACTTACCACATCTTATATCTTATGACCAAACTTACTAAAATGCTCTTTTCCAAACTTCTCCTGCCTTAGTTGTGTTACAATCACTTTCTCTGGTACATTTCACTTTGTGGTTCCTCCAGACGTGGGTGCTGGTTTGACGTACGCCTCACAGTAACCCAAATCAATAAAAATTATTGGAGTTTGGTGCAGTGGCTCTTCCCAGTGCCCTGGGGCTGGCTGATGATGTACAGACGATAATGAAAGGTCATTCGCAAATCGAGCTGGCCTGCAGCGATGCAGGTTCATGCCACACAGGACCCCAGAAGGCCTTCAGAGAGGAGCTGTAAAAGTGTAATGTTATTGCCTGTTGGTTTTGATGGTGCTGTAATAGAAGCGGCTGCTCGATGGCCACAGTTGCTCAGGAGCCTTTTGCATTTACACAAAATTACTACAGATACAGCGGGTACATTAGTCATTCCTCTCCGCACTATTAATAAAAACTACAAGAGACTGAATTCTCCAGTTACTGACCTCTCACTTCACAAACAGCTGAGGAACAAAAGAGCAAGAAAAGATATTTTGAAACTTACTTCACTGATCATTTTCTGTCATTAAAAAAAAAAAAAAAAAAAAAAATTCACACCAGAAGTAATCATCCACTTAATGGCGTAAAACTTAGACAAGTAAAACAGATGGAGCTCCAGTTTTATAATTGTGTTTACAGCTGATGAAGAGGCAGCTTGGCATCTTTCACGGTGTTGGAGGTTCCTTCATCTGCAGCATCCACAGATAAATCTCTGCAGCAGTGAATATCAGACAGAAGCAAGCATCTCATCATTATGTGAATAAGATGAAAACATTCACTTTGCTTTTGTGTGACATGTGAAAGAGGAAACAACATGTTATTTGTCTTACAAATAAAAAGTTACATTTCTAAGCAACACAGCGCTGCTACAGCAACTTGGTCTGGGACGAGAATTGAAGTCTACGGGAAAGTTGCCTTACTTCTCACTTGATTCATTACCTCAGGAAACATTTTCCTAATGAGTTTATTGCATTAGGGCGTGGCTACCCCGTGATTGACAGACTATACCAGAAATACTGACCTGCCTGACAATCAGGATAGAGTAGGTCAGATCCACCCCTCACTCCTCCTCCTCCACATTCTCCCCCAAATTCTTTCTTCTGCTTTCAAATAAACCAAGATGGTGACGGCCAAATTACAAACTCTTGCCACTTGGGTGTGAGCAGTGAGCTGATGAGTAGCTAATTGTGGCTAACTTAAAAACTTTTAAAATTTTGCAAACTTTTTGGCTGTTCTTTACTTGTGTAAGTGTTAAAATGTGTTGAGACCAAATGGGAATTTTTACACCTCAGCCAAGCATAAAAACCTTTCCAGCAATTTCATTTTTTTTTTTTTTTTTTTTTTTTTAATGTGCAAATTGAAAGTGCACATAAAAAACAGGTGGATGGAAACATACTTTGGGACATTAGTGCAGCTATTTTCTTTTTCAGTGGAAATTTAATTATGTTTTGTGGAGAGCTGTGCTTTATATTCCGACTGTGATGGTGAAGCCCGGCTCGCCAACAGCTCCCCAATTTAACCCTGTGCTGGTCGAAGTCGAGCACCACTCATCTCATCTCTGTGGAACTGGCCCATTAAAACACAGCTTGTGGCGAGTGTCGGCAAGGGGTGCAGTGTGAGAGATGAGAGCAATAACTGAAAAGAAGCACATCAAATCGCAGCGGTAGTCGACCCCTCGGGTGTGGATTGAATTGATGCGTCGTACGAAGCTCTGGAAGTAGAAAAAGCTTCAACGTGACGTCATTTTAGAGACTGCTCCCTCGAGCTGTATTAGCCAGGGCAGGGAGCTTATGAAGACACCCTCCCCTGGACGACGTTACATGTGTATAAAAAAATTACAGCTGGGTGCCAGGGGGCATGCAGTGTGATTTGTGCTGAGGCCATGGAGAATTACAGTCACATTAGAGATGTCCTCTGGGCTTCACTTGCACGCTCTGTGAACACGAGCCCTGTAGGCAGCCCAGTGTTGGAGCTGAAAGCACTGCAGTGTTGCACTTGAAAAAAAAAAAAAACCAGAGCTTTAACTTTATTTTGAAGGAGAAAATAGGGGGAGAAACATATCATTTACATATCAGCGTGTCTTATCGGTGCATGTTAATTCACTTTTCACTTTTGTACTGCGGTTAGCCAAGGAGCGAGATCAATGATTATAAATGATTAATTTGTGAGTTATGACTCGCTGCCCCGTTTCCTCCCGCAGACACTAAATCACAGAGGAGGAAAAGCAAAGCTAGGTGCTGATTAATTCAAACATTAATTCTCCTTACAACAAGCCTCCCAGTCAGCTTTAAATAGGCCCATTGTTCAACTGAAATTTTCTCTCACAAGGCTCTGTCATGGTAGTGGCTCTTGTCAGTGAGTCACCAATTAATTTGGTGCATTCTGGAGGACTGGCCGATGGCAGTTAGTCGAACACCAATCACATGCATAACACCTGTTTAAACACAAAGATGTGACTTACATGCAGTCTGCTTGGACGTTTACATGGGATGCTGGTAGCGTACCTGATCACTGCTTGTAATTGATTAACATAGGAACAATTCAAACTCTTTTTTTAAAGTGCTACATACACCTTGCTCTAATTGCTTGTATTGGTCCGAGAAGGATCCTTCCTCTGTTTCGCGCTGGTTACATGTCAGCCAGCAGTCAAAGTGATGAGGCAGAAGTCAGCGCCTTTACCGGATGAAGAGGTCACGGCCATGCTTAGAGGGTCAGGAGAGCTAATTAGACAGAATGAATGACGGGGACCTGAGGGGCTAAATGCAATTACCAAAAGTGTGAAAGGCATAAGTAGAGAAGATAAACCCAGGAGACATCGGCTGAATGAAAGTTTAAATTTTTTGACTTTAAGCCCTGAAACACCTGAAGTTAAAATCAAATATATACAACACTGTTACTATACATGGGCAGAGCTTATAGATAGCAAGAGCCTGGCCACACAAACAGTTTTCGGCGTTCATGCATCAGAGGTTGTTGCAGGGACAGATATGGCTCCCCTTCGTAAGTGAATTCATGGACAATATGACAACTAGAATGACTGTAAAAATTTGCCCGTCTGCCAAATGAAATGATGAGCTGTGGTGAACCGGGGTAACAAGGATCACCTGCTCCTAAATATATACATGCCTGCCTCAGCAGCGGCATCCCTGCGAGATGTGTTGGACTGAGCCTGCAGACGGCAAAATGTCACTTCAAGCACTTTGGGAGGGAGAAGCAGCCTGCATAATCATTATAGCCTGTTCAGCTCTTTCCCAAAAAGGGTGCAATAAGCAGAAGAAGTAGCGGTGCACCGTGTTTCATGTTGTCTTTTTGATTGTTTGATCCAGGATTAAAGATGCATGGGAAACCCAGATGGCTGTCTCCGCTTGGTCTGCTTCCAAAGACTGTCACCGTTAGAAACAACTGGGACTCCCTTAATGTCTTGGCAGCGTATAGGAAGGGTGTCTAGAGGAATTTAAATCTGCAGAAATAAGACTGGGGTTGACACTTAACAGTGTCTAAAGGCACGATGGTAACAAGGGCAACAGGGCATAAATGAACCCCCAAAGAAAAATCTAAAAATCAAGAACATTTGTTCATACCAGTAAGTCAGCTTGTTGTGTTTGTGATATAAAGCACACTGACATTCAAACAATGAAAAAAATTACAAAACTTGAATGAGTACCAAGCTGATCCCACACAAGACTTCCGACTTTGTTATCTGTTTTTCTGTGCATGGCTCATTAAGTCCAAACTGGAAGACAAGCACTGTGTTCGAGAAAAGTCTTGTGTTACTACAATCAGCTACTAACTGCTCTCTGAGGCTGTGCCTAGTTTGTTGTTGTGATTTTTTTCAAATGGACAAATTTCAGGTGGAATTAATTATTGAAAATGGTGATTGTGTCTTCACAGTGGCGTTGAAGACTGTGTCTTGTTCATTATAAAATATTAATTCCCTCCAGACCCCCCCCCCCCCCCCCCCACACACACACACACACACACACACATAAAACAATTTGATGAATTTGGAAAATCCTGTAATGATACAGCCATTAAAAATTTATATGAAAAGAATATGGTTTTTGAAATATTATTAACTCAAAGTTATGTTTGCATTAATATTCATGACAATATGTGATATATTATGTGTGATATATTTAACAGAGAATTTAACTTAGCTTATTACACAGCTTTTTCATAGGCCTTGTTTTTACATTTGAACTTTTTGCATTGTTTGAATCATGATTTACATGACTAAATACAGGTGAAAGAACAAAATGATTAACAAGTTTTAGCCTAACATGCTTTTTACCTTTGCTGCTTTGCTGTGTGGAGTATTACAGTTTTAGTAAACAAGCTATCAAGGCTACTGAAGACTGGCCTACTGATACCTTTGGCTGTATCTGCTGACATGACCCTCACGTTGCAGAGAGAGAATTGTGGTTTGCGTTGAATGCTAATGCATTAGCGTAGCCAACGTGACTCTCACAATGCTAATATGTACAATATTTCCCATGTTCATGGTGTTTTGTGTGTTAGCATGCTAACATTTGCCAAAGCACACAAAGTACAGCTGAGGCTGATGGGAATGTCATTAGTTTATTTGGTCATAGAACAAAAATCTTGGACAAATTTAAAGTTTAAGCTTTATAATGAATATAGTGTTCAAGCTTGACGAGTGCATTAGTACCTAGCAAACGAGCTAACGAATCACTTCCTCTTTCATTAGCCCTTTTACCCTTTCGGACAGGACACACGGAGTCACCTGTGAAAACAACCTGCAAAAATGCCAGGAAAAAACATGAAGAGCCAAATCAAATGTTTGACATATTATATTAAAAACATGAGGGAAAATGCCATAAACCCTTTGGGGAACTGCAACAAAATCTTTGCTATATGATACAATATATAAAAGGAAAAAACCAGGGCAAAGTCAGTAAAGTCAGGACTGTACTATATTAACACAATACTCAGTGACAGAGAAATATAATTAGTTAATTTAGGGATATTTTTAATTATCATGGTGATATTAGAAATAATGAATGTTTTAATAATACTATTATATATAAATTAATTAAAACATATTCAGGTCACTGCAAAGTCACTAAACAAAATTTAAACTACTGGAACTACAATCTCAGGGGTATGATTAAGATTTATTTCAAATTGAAAATATACCCATAAATTTGTCATATGAAAACAATTATACAACCTTGAACATTTTATCACAACAGGATCACACAAGTTGAACACCCACATCCCTGCAATACAAAGAATTGCCCTTAATTTACTTTTTTCTAAACATTTAAAACATTTTCAACAAAAAAACTAAACAATACAAGATTCCACTACAACCTTCAAATTGCCATCTATTAAACACCCAGAACCTGTTAGTGCCCCAGGGAAGAACCTGGACAGGCTAGCTTGAAGTGGTGCGATCAAAGAAAACTGCAAGAGGGGGGAAATTCAACCTATAAATCTCTGAAGCTCAACTTTGTCTTGTCCCAAAGAGGGCACCGGCCAGTAAATCTTTGCCATTGTGTCTGGTCACCGACTCTTTTATATCATATCAAGGGATTTGTCTGGCAGGAAAATCTGACCATGATTTATTACGTTATAAAATGGGTTTAACATGCCATTTCTATAGCTGGAAGCCCTTCCGGAGTAATAACACCACAGGCTACTGCTATTTCTCAGGAAAGTGAGCTTTGTAGTATAGACAAACCTCTGGGTTCACACTGTAACTACTGTTAGTGTGTGTGTGTGTGTGTGTGTGTGTGTGTGTGTGTGTGCGCGCGTGCGTGCGTGCGTGTGTGTGTGTGTAACATTTCCTTGAGTTTAGAAAAATCCCCATCTAATGTTGGAGTCATTCCAAGGGGGACGTTGACCTATTTCAAAATTTATGCAGCATTTCTGTTGAATATGATAATTGTGATTTTGCATACAAACATAGATAATCCTCTGTTTAACTCAACAGCGACAACACTGTTGTTACAACAAGAACAAAGGCCTGGAAAAATGCTTTGGACCCTTTCATTCATTTTAATTGTTCTGTCCAACAAGAAAGGCAATGCGTGCACATGCACAAAGAAACACACGAATGCAACATGCGCACACTGATGCACACACACATACACACATGCGCGCACACATGAACACAACACACGCCTTTCATACTGCAGCTAAAATGGGTATTAGACAATTTAGTCCTGACATGTTGCAGCGATGATAGCTCTACTGCCACGCAAAGGTGTCACCGTCACTCCCAGCGGCCTCCTCCTCCACCTTGATGTCATGGTGAGTCGACAACATCATTACTCATCACATCACCACTGAAACACATGCCTAGTGCAGCACTATATCACTCCCATATTGATATGTTGGTTATAGTAATATATTCAATGTACTGTATGAGAACATTATTTCATATAAACACGTCCACAGTTTCATATATCACTTTTATATTCACATGTCCACTTTATCACTAGATCACCGTCATATTGACACCCACTATATTAGTACATCACTTTCTTTTGTCACAAATCCACTGTGTCATAGAAAAAAACAATTTTTTTCAGCTGATATGTGTGCGCTGTTATCATATGCATCAGTCTACATAATTTTCAAATCATTTTCATGTTAACCCGTCTTGGGCCACTTGTTTCTGTCACCTCAGCTGCTGCCCCGTTAGATTTGCGAGGGACATATTCAATATCAAAGTTGCTCTTATGACGTCCTTTCCCTCGGCTCCAGGCGAACAGAAGCAGGAAGCAGAATATGACCACACCTAGAAAGGACAGGCAGCCCATGGCTGTAGATATAATGATAGTCTTAATGTCTATGGGGACTGTCATGTTGTACAGTACTGTCCCATTCCCCCATGTGCTGTTAGAGTCTGTCAGATAGTTTGAGCTCCTGTTGCTATAGTGAGATCTGTCCCCAATGCCCAGGCTCTTCACAGCTAAAGAGGCTGACAGGCTAGCGTTGCCAGCAGGGTTACTGGCAATACACAAGTACACCCCGCTGTCATGCAGCTCCGCTGCCTTGATCTCCAGGGTGCCATCTGGTTGGACTTCCACCCTACCACTGCTCTTGGCTGTGATGTAGCGTCTGTGAGGTGTAATCCAGACTACAGAGGGCCTTGGTGCTCCGTCTGCCATGCAGCTCAAGCGAGCAGGTTGACCCTCATCAGCCATCAGCAGCTGTGTCGTGTTGGGTCCAATTCGTGGCTTGGTGCAGGTCATGTACCTGGACACCAGAGGCTCCCTGAGGTCACGGAGAGCTTTCCCCAGGAGGTGCTCGGGGGCACTGCACTCAGGCTGGACATCCAGAATCTGCAAAGAGGGCGGTTTGTGGTTATTGAGGAGCCAAAGCAATCTGCAGTCGCACACTAATGGATTTCCTCCCAGACAAAGCCTCTGGAGGCTGTCTGGTGAGGCAAACACTCCCCTCTCCAGAGAGTCCAGACGGTTCCTTGACACATCCAGTAGTTGCAAAGATTTGAGGCCCACAAAAGCAAAGGGCTCGATAGAAACCAGCTGAGCTCCTTGTAAGCGGAGCTCCAGCAGGTGTGGGAGTTGGCCCATCTCTCCCTGATGGATGTGCTGGATGCGGCAGTGGGACAAGTTGAGATGTGTGAGGTAGGGCAAGTTGCGAAGCACCGCACCAGGGAAGGCAGACAGGTTAGTGTTGGTTATGAACAACATTGTGAGGTTGAGTCCGTGCAGTGAGAGGGGAGGCAGTGTGTCCAACCAGGGCCAGTAATCTATCTCCAGTCGACGGAGACGAGATAACCTCTTAAAGGAGAAAGGCTTGAGAAAACTAATGCTCAGGTAGCGCATGCGCAGTTCAACCAGACTGTGCAGATGTGCCAGAGCATCAGTAGGGACCACGGTCAGATTGGAACGTTCCAGGGTCAGACTCTGGAGTCCAAGTAATCCTGTAAAAGCCCGCTGAGAGATGAAAACTAGTTCATTATCACCCACCTCCAGGGATGTCAACCTGCGCAGATCTTGAAAGGCATGATCCAAGAGGACCACCAGTCGGTTGTGGCTGAGGTCAAGGCGGGTGAGGTTGGTCAGGCCTGAAAGCACACCAGCAGGGACCAGCTGAAGCAAATTACTGCGGAAGTTGAGCGAGCGTAGCGCGAGTTGAGAGCGAAAAGAGCCAGGCTCAACCACGCTGATCAGGTTGTCGCTGAGATCTAGGTCCTCCAGCTGCTGGAATGAGGAGAAGTTGTCTGGCGTGATGATGCGTAGTTTGTTTTTACTGAGGTCCAGGACACGCGTCTCAATCGGGATGCCTTCAGGGATGGTGGGCAGGCGCTTGCGGTGGCAACTAACCGACTTGCTTTGGGCAGAGCACTCACATCGGGCGGGGCAGCTCAGAGCTGAGCTGGCCAGCAGAAGCAGCAAGGCCCCGCCCAGGATGAGGTGGCAGTGGTGCGGGGCTGGGTGTCGCATGTCTCTTTTACCCACGTTGCCCTCTGTCATGGCACAGCTTCTTGTCCATACAGAGCACCATCACGAACAAGCCCTGCAAGACACAATACATAAACAAGAAACATTAGAGTACATCTCACTGTTCTCACCCAAGACGGTCCCCCTCCTGCTTTCTTGCCCCCAACTTCTTTCATTTTTTAACCTTGTACACTTCATGTCTGCTTTAACTGCCAAGTCCTTTTTCCCTTAATGAACGGTCCCTTTTCCTGGGACGGAGCATATAATGAAATTAAACACAGCAGGAACAAGTGAAATATCAGCAGCAGAAAAATGTGAACGTTCATCGTTGTGTTAGCACAAAAGGTTGCAGGCTAACTGGAGATGTTTTATGAGGATTGAAGATGTTTTGGCTCGACAGCGAGAAATGACCCTTGTTAGAGTGCGGTGAGGCCAAATGTCCATGTGGATTTGCTGTGCCTGCAACTGTGTGACTGTGTATTCTACATCACAGATAATGTGTACAGTACACACACACAAACATATATAAATGGGAGGAGGGATTGAATATGTGGCAAGTGTTCAAACTAAAACACAAACTAAAGAGGAAATGTGCTTCTATGAGTCAGTCCACAGAGATTACAGCAGCATTTGCCAGGCACACATAACCCCAGTAGGACGAATGCAAACAAATATATGTGACTCCTTAATAGGAAATCAACACTGTCTCTCTGGCTCATTATTTAATTAAAACAATGATCTGAATACAGATTCTGTCTTAATCACAAAGACATTGTTCTTAAGCATGTATGTATCATTATGCATTCATGTTTTTAATATTAAATCGTCAATAATAAAAAAAACAAGTGAAAAATAACAGATGCATACATTTACATAATCATCTATTTCTTCTTGCTTCATTGCTTTATTGCTCCTCTAGTTTCCATTTTGCTGCTTGTTATTGCAAATGAAGGCATCTTTATAATCAATATATCTGGATTACTGTTGTTCCTGAATGTCTTTACACCAGAAATCGGTTTTATCTTATGTTAAACCCGCTTGATTTTTAATGTTTGCACATTACTCACAGGCTAAATCCCAGACTGAAGTAGCACTACTGCAGCCACCGTCCTAGTCTCTGTAGTAAACGTATTCACAGCTGATGACGGTGATAAAAAAAATAAAAAAGTGTGTATTGTTGTGACAGCACTTTCAGCTCTACATAACAGGATAACTGCACTGAACATGTAAGAACGAGGATAACTTTGTGGATCATTAGTTTATCCTATAGGTTGAATAGTTATTAGTACAATATGAAGAAATCAATTAAATTTAATGTGATCCTTTAAATATTTCAGGATTTTGTCATTTCTTTTACATTCAGTTAACTTGATCTGTGTATGTTGTTTGGCTTTCTGGTTGTCAGAAGTTTATTTTCGTTCGTATGCTTTGTGAAATGTGGCTCCAACTCTCAGCTGCCGTACTTGGGAAGGGGGGAGAGGGGCGTTACAGAGAGAGAGAGGAGATAACGGCAGGGTAATGAGGGAGCGAGTTCAACTGTAAAACATTATGTTCTCTGAGAGCCATGCCTTTCCACAGCTCGGGAAGGCGCAGCCCTCGACAGAAAAACCACCTCCAAGCAGCCACAGGTTGTTGAATTGACAGATGGCTATGCAGACAGAGAGGCTGACCATAATTGCCTCATTACCAGTTGTATCTGTATTCTGCTCATGGCTATCTTTGCCAATTAGGTGTGTAAAATGTACGACACATCTGTGAGTGGTGGAAATTTGAATGCACTATCAAAAACGTGCAGAAAAATGCCAGAAATATGAAAGGCGCCTTTATTAAAAAAAGAAAAAAGAAGAAGAAGAAAAAGCTTTCTGACTGCTTCCAGAGCTCTGTCAATCACTGCAAAGCAAAATCCTGCCAAGGTAAGCAGATGATGAGCACACAGACAGACACACACCTTACTTTGATAGTGAAGTGAGTGACATTCAGAAAATAGCCGAGACGAGGCAGAAGGAGCCGTAGAGCATACACACTCTCTCTTCTTCTTCCTCACAGCACTCACCCCTCTGCCCGGCTCAGCAGCTGCACTTCTTGCATCTCCACATCTCTCCTCCTTTCCCTTTTCTTTCTATCGCTGTTTTATCCCTCCGTCCTCCTGTACACGCATCTTCTGCCTAACTCCTTTTTCTCTCCCCAGTCCTGCAAAAGCCCCAGTCCGTTCATCAGTCCCTGCAGGCTGGGTTTTTATCGATCGCAGCGCAGACACATCAGATGCCAGGAATGTAGCCTTTAACAAAGAGCAGGCCGTTGCCACAGCAACTACAAACCCTTACTCCCATCCACTCTATGTGGTCTGCCAATCAAATTAATGAAAAAAAAAGGAAGAAATAGAGTAAATAGGGTGACACTTTTTCATATTCCTTTAGTCCCTGCATTGAGGGAACACACAAATTGAATACATTCCTGGATATTGAGTTTCATTGGTATAGCGGTGCCTAGTTTAAGGTGTTTCCAAGCTGTCATTCTCACCGCCTTGCTATTTGTCGACCTGTCTTGTTGCTCATCCATCTGGTGCTCTGGTAACTATCTCTGTCCGTCTACCTTATTATCCGTCTACAAGCCCGCTTTCTGTCTTTGTGTATTTATCAGTCTGCCTTTACCCGTCAGACTCTGTTCCTCCCTGCCTCTCTGTTTAATAATTACAGTCCAGTTGTCTGTTGCTGCAGTGGGGGGGGGGGACTGGTCTGCTGATCTGCCGGAGAGTTGTGTGGCACTCAGCATGCAGTCTTAAACACGGCTTGGCGCAGAGAAAACACCACAGCCTTGTAAGTTATTTAAGCACATGATAAAACGGCTATTGCTGTGCTGTGCTGGAGTACTTCTCAGCTTTTCTCTCAAGTTCAACTTTGAAAAGGTTAAATAAGTTCAGCTTCTCCAACAATAAGAAATCTCATTCCTGAGCTGTGAATAGGTCGGGAGAGATGCTTTAGACAATTTTCTACATTTTAAAGTCTGACACAATTCAGAGTAAATATCATACATCAGAATCTGTCCTGATCAGAGGTTTCACAGCACCAACAATGGGAAAATAACAATGATTTCTCAAAGACTGTAAGTCATGAAGTCTCAATCCACATCTAACATACAGAGCCCACTGTCCTCCCGCTGCTGCCTTTCTTTGGGCTTTCAGTTGTTTGCCTTAAAGGGGTGCTTCTCTCTCTCTCTCTCTCTCTCTTTCTCTCTCTCTCTCTCTCTCTCTCTCTCTCTCTCTCTCTCTCTCTATATATATATATATATATATATATCAAACAATGACCAAATGACAATACGTAATATAATCTAATCATATGTGATCCTTGAAGTGTTTGTTTATAGGCCATTGGTTTATAAGAAACAAACGTCCATGAAAAAGTAGTTTGTCAGTAGCAAATTTCCCAAACCAGCATTTCAGCAACATAAACTTATTTCTTCAAACATTGGTCGGATTAAAAGAAATCAATCAAAGAGATGGTTTTGGCCTCTGTGGTTCTTCTACTCTGTTATGTATTGCCTGGCACCTGGTCAGAATTAGCCGGAGATTAACTCGCTTGTTTTGATGAGGGCTCTGTTTTTCCAGCAAAATGAAGCTAAATCTTTTCAGGCTTTCTGGCAATGACAGGTGGTAGAAGGAGTGAAACGCAGACGGGGGGGCTAAGGAGCGGTAAGGACTAAGAGGAGGAAGCTGCTACTTCGTGGGAAATGTGTCCGCGAATTTAAGAAAGGAATAATTGCATTTCACACCGGAAGGATGCCAAATTTGTAGGCTACTCTGTGATGCAATTTATTTGCAGCCATTAAAGTAAAGTATTGCATTGAATTATGCTCTCGCAGGTATTTCAACAGCTGATATTTTAAAGCAGCACCATTTTATGTAGCAGCGCAGACAGTGATCATCTTTAATGTGACAGGTGTTGGTCGTAGAGAAGATGCAACAGGTAATTACATTAATTACAACAGTGCTGAGGAATGTTTTAGTGACTTCAGCTCATTGTTTTGGTTTTATGTCCCGCAATTTTTACTGTTTTAGTTCACATAAAATTGTCATTATAAACATTGTTTAAAGCTGCAGCAGCTATGTTTCGTGAAAATACTGATGAATGTAGCAGCTAGCTGGTGAGCATTGTGGGACATTTAGCAAAATGACTAAATACGGTACATTTGCGAGGTGTGTTTTAGCATGTTAGCTCCTTTGGGCGATTGTTTTGGTTTTGCTTCTCACAATTTAAGAGTTTTGGTTCATCTCATAGATTGTAAATAAAGATTAATGTGACTTCACCCATAGTGTAGAAAGGTTGTGAGGCTCAGAGAGGAAATAAGGCATCAGTGCAAACCGGTTTGTGCCAAGCATACGGTTTCTCACTCACAGCAGCATGGCCTAAATTATTCCAAACTTTAAGGCTTGATAATAATTTAAACAAGTGAGTCATATCAAAATCAACCTCCCCTACATTTCTCATGAAGGGTGAAATTAGTTATTAGTTACACTTTTTGTACCAGGCTTTAAAATTGGAGTCTATGGAGATTGATGCCAGACTCTGCTGACCATTTGAAGAACTGCAGTTTTTTCACTTCTACGTTGGCTTCACTTTCCATCCTTGGCTGCAGCTTGATTCAAGTATAGTTATCGCTGGTAAACATTTTTTCCAGCCATAGCAGGCTGCTATTACTTGAATGAATGTTATTGTCCATGCCTGCTGAATGAGGAAGAATGTTCACAATATGGACTTTAAAAGGTGGTAGTACAACTGTGAATACATTGTATTGTCAAAAAATAGTCATTTACGTAAGTTGAAGCCTTGAAACTATCACTACATGACTATGACACTATACTACTGGCCTATTCGTATACAGCTATAACTCTGATAGCCTGACCCAGGATGACCTGCATGACACACATACTGTACAGTAGTGGCCATATCTACTCCCTTTGAGCTTTGTCATATTTTTAGCAACACTTGGAGCCAAGCGTGTCATGGGCAAGATGGAAAACATACAAGATCCCACAGAATTCTGGGTAAATGGTAATGGTGGAGGGGGGGTGGGGGGGGTCATTGAGAAGGGCAGCCGTTTTGGGCATTTTGGGATTTGGTTCTGAATTGGATTAGAGTCACAGTGAAACTGTAGAAAATCTGACAGCCGAAAAGGAGCTGTAGGGTGATGCATGAGTCACTGTGAGAGTGAGAGGGAGAAGATGGAAAAATAAGAGAGCAGAGTATAAGATAGAGCAGAAATACATGAAGAAATGAGGAAAGCCACGCTTACAAGATTAGATAAACCCCTTGTTTGCTTGGGTTGACTGTGATTTCTAATGTGATTTTAACCAAGTAAAGCTTGAGAAACTGGAACAGCTCTTCCAGGAGATCTCCATAATACTCAAGCAAGGTTCTGCACGCATGTTGATTTTAATCTGTGGGCATATCTGTCAAGACGAGCACCATTAACTCCCTGTTCATTATCACGCCACTTTCCAAACCTCTGGCCTTTGACAGGAGCAGAGCAAATAAATTTTATAGGAGGGTGTGAATTTTATTGACAAAATTGTACTTGACACTTTTATTTTCATCCATTAAATCAGTGCTTTTGCGACACGTCCTATGTGTAGTGCTGCAACTTTAAGATAACGTTATTAGCACAGTTACCCCAATATGTGTGGTTAGAGGTTTAAAAGCATGGGTCATTTTTGTGGTTAGGGTGCACAATAATCTCTACTATAAATCCTCTCCCCCCTTCGCCAAGCGTTGCAAACATGAGGCTTTGAATTTATTTATATGGCTGCAATTATTTCACACCCAGCTCCCTGGAATGAAGCCATTATTATTTATAACATAAATCTTACAAGAACCTCTGCAACAAAGTGTAATGCACATTTTACCCTTGTTTGTTTGTTAAACTATGTATTTCTTTTCTAATTTTTCATTGGTCGCTTTGGATCACTCATAAAAAGTGTGAGGCACTCATTCATCCCTGTTTTCGCTTGAGATATTTAACACGGGCTTGACTGGCTTCACTCATTTCCAGATATAGTATAGTGGCATGAATAATGGAATTATTTCACATGAGAGAGTTCGCATGTAGCCGATTACTGCCTCAGAGTGAGCATATAACACAATATCCCTTGCATGATAATTGACCTGAAAGGACACGTCGTTAAACCAATCGTCCTTTTCGCCTCTGCACATTTATACACAAACAAATGTGTATTCAAATTGCGTGTACAACACACTAGCAGTGTTTTACAAGGATTTGATATTAAGGCAAAGAGGAAGGTTGCTGTGAATAAACAAGTCAAGAAGGATACATATTCTGTTCATCAATTTGTCTCATGAAAAAAAAAAAAAAAATCCCACTTGATTTTTTTTGTGTCCATATCATTATAGAAGATGTAGAGAAAAAGAAGCGAAGAAGCTACACAACTTAAACTCTAAGACTACTGAAATGTAAATTGTGCAAAAGCACCAGAAAGGCTTTCCTAATACTTTGTACTTTCAGTGTAGCCCGAGCACAATTTAATGATAATTCACCGTGTATTCAAAACAAATACTAACAAGCCAAATGCATTTTCTATTCTGGGAATTATGGCATGCTGCACACCCACTGACCACCCTGCAGAGTGCAAAATGTCAGCAGAGTTTTCAGGATGCTCTTGGGATTCAGAAGTTGAACCGTGTTCTTCTCGGCTAATTAGTGCTTGTGCATTCAAACTCTGCCAATTAAACAACTCCTTTCTGCACCACTGGCCATGTTTCCTCTGAAGCGATGCCTTGTTGAGCCATCAACAGTGTATCCTGTCCTCCACCATGTGGCTTGTTGTATGTCTTCTGTGCTGCGGGCTCACAAGGGATGTTGCTTTACCCTGCAGTCTCTGGATTTAGAAAAGTCCAGTTAATACTTAGACAGTGTTTGCTCATACTAATAGAAAGGAGGGAGTGGCGGCATGGTGCTTCCATGCCACAGCCTCTGGTGCCGAAACAAAGAGCATAAACACTGACACAGGCTGCGACAGAGTGTCCATGCTGTGGACATGATATAATGTGAACATTACGTTCCTTCACCAGCTGAACTGTCACAACAGCTTCCACCGGTAAATCCTGTTGATCACATTAAAAACTTGGAAATCGAATTTCAGGCCCCTTTCAGACATGCTCCTTGTTAGATAGTGACAGCAATTTTACATGCTGCTCTCAAGTCTGAATAGGCAGCGTGAATGAACAGGCTGTGATGGCAATCGTAGCTGGTTGTGCCTAGAAAAACTCTGAAGTCAGAAAAGCTGAAAACCATCAGATTCAATGCACACTGTGTTCACCTTATTAAGGTCACAGTAAAATAAATCAATAAAATAATTAATTACATTTTCAGCTTTGCATTTCAACCACATGCATGAAATTGAATGTGCATCCACTTTTCCACAGAGCACGTGAGCTATGAGAGTCCCAACTTAAAGTGAGATGCTTTTATGCCAACAGTGGATTCAATTTCTATGTGTAACAAACAATGGGTTGTTCATAGAGAACAGCAGAGAATTATCACTCAGTTCTGCAGCACCGGGAAAGCACTCACTCTTATTTTGTTCATTGTTTTGGTTTCACACTATCATTACACTTTTCAGTCATGGCCGAGTGGCTCTTTTATGCAAAGGAAAAAAAAAAAAGCCCCAAAACTTACTATACTACCTGCTGAGCAATAAATGCTAACAAAAGTAACACAGTTACAGACTAGATGGTGGAGCATTTAGCAGCTAAAGAGCCAGACCCTGGGGACTAAACCAGATCTAAAAAGATTCATCAGGTGGACACAAACCTGACTCCATGTTGCTCCTCTAGTCATCTGTTTGCTAATGCATCCCCTATATTAACCTTATGACTTGCTTAATGCAGTTTAACGTCTTGTCAGTTAATGCTGGGGGCTACGTTAAACATTAGAAGAGAAACGTTGAACAATCTAAAAAATGATGTAATATATGCATGAGAAGAGAAGGCATGTGTTGCCTGCACCGATAATGGTTATTAACAGAGTTTTAATGATTCAGATTTCTATCCCTTTGACCCGACTACATCGATGTAGGTGTATTAAGATGGATAGGGACGTATATCAATCTAAAACCGGTTTGCATGGTAAATAATTTATTGTATCGATGCTAAGAATTTGCACATTGTATTTAAACACGACAAACTTTACAAAGTTTTAGCACTTTTAATAGTAAAGAAATGTCAAACGTTCCTCCGATTCATTCTCTCTGTGTGTCACGTCATCGGCATGAACCAGCAGCACCAAAGAGACAGTTTGGCGCTGCTGGTTCTTTAGTTTGAATGAACAGGCTGTTCATTCAAACTAAAGAAATGTTGCAGTTTCTTTTTGTTTATTATTATTAAATAACTAAATTAACTACATTTAAATTAGGACAATAGCAGCAGGTTCAACCTGAGGACATGTTGGTTGCACTTTTAATAAAAGGTGAATGTATTTGCCATTAGTTGTTGTGTTTACTTGTTTATATCTATAATGAATTTATCCCTGATTCCCTTACAAGAAAAACCTCTAGGAATCCTCCCCTGCACTGTCCAGTATCCAAGTATTTCTTTCACATTTACACCAGTTGATTTTGTCTTTAGGTATTGCATCAATTTCAAGTCATTGAATCGTATCATATTGTTCTTGATGAGCCAAATATTGTTCCTGAATCGTATCTGAACCATGGAAAACGACACATATCGTATTGTTATAGAAACGTATTGTTACACCCCTAATTATTGATCAAATCAATATAATCCCTCACCGATTCAGCCTGTGAAAGAGCAGAACACTCCAATTATTTCCATCTGAGCGCTGTTTTTTTATCTGCAGTGACAACTCTCTCTCGCACCAGAGGCCAAATATCATGTGAGCCGTGTGGCGCTAAACTTCCATAAATTACTGCAGAAAAACATTGCTCTGCTTTAATAGAGAGAAGAAGCTGGGAATGTTACTAATTCAACGTCGGAAAAGGCCAACAGAGGCAACAAAAAACTTTAGGGAAGGTTAGGACTAGTTTAAGAGTTGGTGATTTACAGAAATACATAAATAAAAGAACTTTAATTGATAAATTAACGAGACACTAAACCCGCACTTTTAAATGCGGGTCATTAATAAATGATTTGATCCTCTGCAGCCTTGTTCCCCAAGCTAAAGGACCAAAAAGTCCATTAAGGTCCATCCTCATTAATTAATGAACTAGTTAAGTAGCCAATCTATTAGCTGCTTGCCAAGTGTTTTTTTTTTTTTTTTTCCCCCCAAACATTAACATGCACACATTCAAATCTGTAGATAATGGTGCTGGAAAATGAGCATCAATATTCATACTACATTGTACACTTATCCTTTATGCCACTTTATATTCTTCCTCAGCACCGTTGTCATTGAAGGACAGGCACACGGTAATCATATCGGGTGAAATGATTGCTTGAAAAGAAACCGTTTCCTCTTTTCAATGGCTGCTTAGGTTTACAGCAAAAGGAATAATCAGATTTTCCACGGTGTGTCGACTGGCATTACATTCCCCTACCTAGCTTGGCAAGTGTTTTGTGGAATAGCATATTTTTTTCCTACCCTCTCTCCCTTGTTGTTGCTTATAAACCACGGTGTTACTTGAAGGACACTCACCATATTAAGTTTCTGTCTAATTTTAGTCTCAGGAGGTAGAACTCATCCATTTTTCATGGTATATGTATACCAGCACTGATTCATAGGACCCTTTCCCCATTCACCAATATAAGATTTGTCCTGGTATATTACACCAAAGTCCCATGTAATATGTTTCAAAACTGTTATTTTATTTTATTTTTTTCTAGTTCCAAGTTTCAGCAGTTTGTAGGAGTGCCATCCAGGGCTTACTGCAGCTGGGGTAGGGTTAGGATTATCTTCTGCTAAGCTTGTGTGAAATCCTAACAACCATATTAAAAAAATGACAAAATAGCCCACATACAAGGCTTTACTCTACACACAATGCAACATATGGTTTACAGTTTAAAGAATGTGAAAGGAGCCCCTGTGGCTACCTTCAAAACTTTCATTCAATTTCAGACAACGCCAAACCACAATGGCAGAGAGGCGTCGCCACTTCAAAAGGTCAAGTGTTAACTTACATCTATTCCTTCCATCTAAAAATAAAAAGGGGTAAAAAGAGCCCACTGATGTCCGACAGTCTCTTCTTGTCAACATTTTTATGTTTGCCACAAAACTCGGGGGAGACATTTGTACTGTCCTATTCGGAGCCTGCTGCATTTATGTGCTAATATTGATCCCACGTATTGATTAAAGTCCTTCCTTGATTTTGAGATTCAGCAGACGGTTCTCAGGATTTCAGAAGAAACGAGAAGAATGGAAAGTTTCAAAAGTCTCTTTTGAAAACAGTTTGGAAACTGAAAGGTAATGCATTTTTGTTTACCTGTGCAACAGACTGCATCTTGTCATGTGTTCTCATAAACTCAAGCTTTGATAAGAGCTAAATCTGCTAGATTCATTTATTTAGAAAGAACACAAGCATAATGTCATATTTTTCTTAACTTTTATAGACGGTAGCTATATTGAAAATAATTGAGCTTCAGTGTTTCTCAAACTTTTTACACCAAGGACCATTGAAATAAAACTCACAGACCACCCAACTTCCTAACACACCCAAAAACAGGGCTACTACTTCAATGTTGTGGTGAGCTTGGATGGAAAAATAACGTGTTTTACATTTTGATGTCTTTATTCCATAGGTCAGTAAAGGCAGCAAAGAGCCCAGTTGAATCAAACCGGGGTCTCAAAATAATAACAAGTCACGTGCATCATCCACTTGGCGATCTGTTCACCCCTATACAATATGGAGCCTGTGCCTCGCCAACCGAAGACAACCAGTGCTGCTCTCCATGTGACATTGTACTTGATAGTCACGCATTTGAGTGCTGTCAAACATGCTACAAGTCTCAGTCATGGTGACAATGTTACAGTAAAACCCGTGAGCATCATCCATATTTCCTTCAACTGTCACATGGATTATTTTTGACATACAACGCAAAATATAAACCGTAGCCTGGTGAAGCTACGTGAGTAGATGGTGTCGCAAAACGCTCAGTTACATTGAAGTCCAACAGCATTCACGTCATAGCCATGCACTACTCACTACTAGGCTCTGTGGTCACTCTCAGACCGTTTGAGAAACACCACATTAAACATGATATTTTAACAAATTTACTCACAGACAACCTGGGATCACTTGCGGACCACTGGTCATACAGCAACACTTTTTGATAAAATGTCTAAAATAGTCATTTTTATTGGAAATATAATAGTAATTAAATTGTCTTTTAAACAATATTTATAATAGTTAAAATAATGAATATGGTTCTTGTTGGGAGTTAAATGAGAAGATTAATACTGCTCTCAATTGAAGCTGGAACCAGGACACTGTTAGCTTAGCTTAGACTGGGGGTCAACACCTAGCCTAACTCTGTGCAAAGGTGAAGAAATCTGTCTACTGGCATCTCCCAAATTTAATTAAATGATTAAAAAAGAGCAATTGACACTTTGTGTTTCGTTTGTTTATGTGAAGTTATGCAACAGACTATTTTGGTCGTCGATTCGTGAAGTCTTGTCGGCACCAAGAGGCAATAAGCAGCAAATCACGATGCCTGGACAAGAAATAGTTGCATACATACATGAGCCAACACCCTATAAAGCCACAAAATGTCATTTTACCTCAGTTTTATCCAGATTAAACAAACAACATTAATTAGTGAGCCTTTGAGGTGGTGCTAGGTTGGATTTGTTACCGTTGGACAGATACAAGCTGGTTCCAGTCTCTATGCTAAGCTAAGATAAGATAAGTGGTTGTAGATTAAAATTTTAGGTAAAGATTCAAGAGTGGTGTCATACTTCTCATCTAACTCTCAGCAACAGAAGGAATAAGCTGTCTATTCCTTTAAATATGGATGTTATATATAAATATTTTTAGACGTCTTCTTTGCCCTTTCACTCACAGCTTCATATGTCTCATTCAGTAAGAAGAGATGAGTCATCTTCATGAATGAAACACCCACAGTTAACTATACTCTTGTGTGAGTGCTAATAATTAGGTGATTAACTCAAGCGTATGAGGACATCTGACTTGTCCTTTAAATACAGTACCTCTGGGTCAATAGATTCCTAGTAACAAAATTTAAGATAGGACATATTATATGTACTTATATTAGGTATCTGAAACAAAGTAAGATAGTACTGCCAGATTTATAACTGATATAAGGTAGAGAAATCAGTCCTTTCCTATTAGCTGCCAAGGGATTTGTGATTATAATATACTCTCATTCCCAATTTTGGGTCTTCGGACTTAGACTCCTCTCATTTTCCTGGAAAGTCTCCTCCACTTACCAACTGTGTCAGCATGGGACCTGATATTTTCTCTGTATTCAGCTCCACATTTCTAGGAAGTAATTTTCCCTGCTAGCAATTATTAATAACAAGAAATCTGATGAAAGCCTGAATGCTGGGTTGATCTCTGCAGCAGCTACTTACAGATGTTTGAACTCGTGGACGGTTTTGTGCCAAAGCACCAACATGTTCTCGCTGGCTTCAAATCAGTTTGTATTTAGGGAGGGAGCGAGAGAAATAAACTCCAACAGCATCACTTGCACTTAAGAATTCAATCAGTAACTGCATTTTTTTTTAGATGAGAAAAGATGAACTAAACAGTGTGAAAGTTGAATGAAAAAATATATTTTGACAAGTCTTTTTCTCATTAGAGTTGTGGTAATCACTTGTTAATGATCGCTCAGTGTTTGGCTCATTTGAAAAGTCAGGTTCTCCACTGAAAGTAAATCTAAATTTTACCCAAAAGTAAATTTGAGGATTGTCTCTCAAATCTCACATGAGGCCGTGATTCCCAGAAATATGATTTCTATTCACCTAAGGAACCAAGTGTCTTGTGTTGAAAAAAGTTTTTGGCCTCGAATCGAAAGTTACGAGAGCAGCAGTAAATATTGGCCGTGTTAATGTCAATGCGTACTGGAAGCATGAACTTGCTCCCAGACCCCCCTATCATTTTCCTAGAAAGCCGTTTAGTTAGCGTCATCTCTCTTTACATCAGACCCTCAGCCGGGGATTAGGCAGTCCTCACTGCCACTGAATAACATGGGAGGATTAGCACTTTCGCCTGTCACCAAATCATTCTGACGGATTAGCAATCTCCACTGTCACTTCCCAGAATTCACTCCAGCTCCAAAGGAATTCAAGTCAGCCCAACAGCCAAGGTGACATTGGGGTGAAAGGGAAAAATTATTTTCGTCAACCCCCGCGTGACCGAGCCTGGACGCTTAGCATGGACGATGTTAGCCTGACGGACATCTAGTGGGAGTTAATCGACAACATGAACATCAGCAGTGAGGAGGTCTTGAATATATCAGCTACGGATCAAGGGCGGCTTTTTGTCAGTTACACAGATGGAAATATACTAATATATGTTCATATTTAGAATGACTTGACAAGATCTGTGTTTAAATCCAAGCTTAAAGAAAAGCACAAAATCCATTCACAATGGGGTTTTTACCACTTTACGTCTGTATATCCGCACACTACTGAATCACCGACAATGCAAAGTGAGCTATTGCCCCTCAGGTCCCACAAGGCCCAGTTTTAGATTGCTTTGTTTGGGAGTGGGGTTTAGGAGATGTTGACTTAAAAACAAGCTTTAATCTAGTAAATTTATAGTCCAATGTATTTTCTATTGAAATGCAATGCTACAATGTCAATGGCTATGTCAAGTTTTGAATTTTAAAACTAGGCGTGCACTACTTGTGCAAATGGGTCAGGTATTGGGGGTTAGGTTGAACTAAAGAGTGATGAATGGCTATGCAAGAGCACTGACAACCTGAAATCAAGAGAAAACTGAAGTTAGCTAACACTAACAGACTGAGCTAACTAGCTAACTGCTACATGTAGAAGGTGATTACAAACAATTTGAAATAAATAATCCCCTAAACCAAGTAGCCAGATAAATCTAGCAGATCTAGAGACAAAAGCTTTTGGGTGAACTAAAAGCAGATTATTTTAATCAGTCAATCACTGAATGTAAGCAAATGCTAGTAACCAGAAAATAAGATATCTCAAGCTTGTATGTGGCCAGTCCAACCAATCAGATATAAATAAACTTGTATTTGAGTGTGGCATTACTATAAACTATAAACCCTTGGACACCAGACATGGTACGAATGTATCACTCCATTACCTCAGGAGTCTGTCTTTGGTTGTTTTAGATGTTCCAAATGAGTTTTTTTTTTTTTTTTCGCTTCTTTTGATGAAATAGTCAAGCAGAATTGCTCAGAACCCAATGTGACGTCTGTGAAATTGCAGTTCACATGAAGTCATTCAATTAAGAAATAAAATATAACACAGGGAAGCCCATACAGAAATTGTATCTGGTAAATGTTTTTGCCTCTTTGCTTTTTTCTATGGGAGTTAAATAAAAAATGTATTATTACAATTTCTCAATCTTTCTGGCATTATCTCTACCAGCGTTGTTAAAGTTTGTTAGTAATTAGTTAATTTTCTTCCTGAAAGAAGCACTGACTGTAGCAGACTGTGGATTTTTAACTACAGTTGTGACAGAAGCCTGAGGCTCACTGTGATTGAGACAGAAGCTCTTCTCCTGTCATTTGTTTACGCCAGAAAGCAGAGGCACAAACTTAATGTAACCAACACATTAATGCGGATGTGAGCTTATTGGCTGCTTTCACACCATGTTACCTGCCTTTTACACCTGCCACATAATTGGCTGCCTGCAAACCTCAGCTGGAGACGGGCAAATGTGAGCCCTTTTGGGAATCGAGCTGGTTTGGACCAGTTAAATGTTCGCTAAATGCACCAAAATCCCAGGCTAACTCATATTCACATGCATGCATAAATATTCCAACACATTATGCACAGTCTGATATCCACTTGAAAGCTTTGTAACTAAATGGGAAGAAGAATTTCTTTTTTCAGTGGCTAGACTTCATACTGTCTCTGCTTGCAGGAAGGGTGGTTTAGAGACAACTCTAATGTTTAAACAGTGTTTCTCTCGTGTTATCACCTGAGCGACTGGTGTCTTAAATAGGGAAGCTAGTTTAAAGACCAGTCAGCTGAGAGAGTAACACAGAAAGTCATTTAACTCGACCCTTTTTTTGGCCATGTGAAGCCCAGTATTTTTATCCCTCTGCAGACTTTATATGCAGTGGCTGAGCCGTCCCGACATTATGAATCTTACAAATCGTACCATTCAAGAAAACCAAGCATATGCCAGAAAATCAATACAGAGAAGCTGAGGACAAAGGGGCCTCTGTAGCAAAGCCTGTGTCTTACACAGGATGGAGAACTACTGGTGGCACACATCCATTAGCACCTCATCTACTTTCCATCAATGAAACACAGTGGAACAGAATAAATAGTGGCAGCTGCTCCAGCTACCACAGACATTTCTAAGCAATGGATGCTACGTTTTTCTACTATCATTTCAAATGTGGACGTGGACGCATCCGTAATCCAGTTACTTTTTCTTTCTTTTTTTTTCAATTTAATTTATAGGGACCATGCTTCATTATTCCTCAGGCGATCTTAGTTAAGAAGATCTTAGGTAAGAAGATATACTCTGTATATAAAAGTGGTCATAGACTGGGGCCGTAAAGTGAAGCCAATGCTGAAAAACCTTAAACCTTTCTAAATTCTATATCATGACCATCGGGGGGAACGCCACTGGTTGAGAAAGATGTGAGATTGTATTATTGAAGTCTATGGGGAAATGGTCCTACTTTTCACTTGATTTTTTACCTCAGTACACAGTTTCCTAATGAGTTAATAGCCTTAGTCTCTAGTTTCAAGTCTTCCTAAATACAACATGGTGTTAACGTTTTAAATTATGGTCCTATTAAATGAAAAAATGGTCTCAAAGCAGGGTTTGCCCAAGGGCATGGCTGTGATTGACAAACTGTACAATACTCAGTGACCTGCCTGACAATCAGGATAGAGAACAGAGCAAGTCAGATCCACCCCTCAGTCCTCCTCAAGACTTCAAAATGGCAGCCACTGGTGATGTCATAGCGGGTTATCAGCAGAGTAATTTGTTTATGGGTGACTTTTATTTACAGCGCCTTGGATTTTTCTGCCCTTAACATTAGTATATTGGGAAATTGGGCCATGTACTATCTTAATGAGCATGCACCTTTAAGTCAGGTAGTTATTACTCATTGTTTGTATGAAATTGTTTAGTTACATGTTTATTAACTGAGGAAAATGTCAAATATACAGTACCTAAAACTAAACAAGGCTATACATTACTTATATTTAATATAATGTATTAAAATAAATGATTATTTACAATGTGAACTTGATGGAAATGTTATTGTACATGACAAAGCAATTAAATAAGTGTTATGTTCTTTTATGCATCCTCATGAGCACCTCTATTAGAAAGCTGCACACAAGGAATGAGCATTGATTGGCCCCAGGATTTTTTCTTCTTCTTTTTTTTTTTTTTTTTTTTGTAAAACCAGACATCTAAACAACTATGGGATGGAAAGCGTGTAAATAACACATGAGGAGATATTGATTTTGGAGAAGCGAGTGGCTTCACAAATTATCATCCACATGCGCCTCAGCTCAGTGATCCAGGTCCTGTCCGTGCAGACATGCTGAGTGCACTTAGCACATGTCCAGGCAACCCGAGCGCACCGTGCTAGCCCTCTCGCCCTTAATGAGCCTTTAAAACTGATAAATTGCTGGCGATGTTACAACCACTTAGCTGCTCACAGAATTTGTATTCTTACTTTTTAGAGCGCAATCATCCACAAATTGCCTAATTAATTCCTGTCAAGATTTTGCAGCAACATCTTATTTGGTGTTTGGTGTGTTCCTCTATAGTTTAGTAGAGGATTTTTTTTTTTTTTTTTTTTTTTTTGGAGAATTGGCCTTTACTCTATTTTTTTTTCCCTTACAGGGAAATTTAGCTCCACTATTGCATACCCAGCTGCATGCCTATTGCATACCCAGCTGCATGCCTTTATGATCTGTGCGAAAAGTCAAAAGGTATTTAGGGAAATGAGTGTGGAACTTTCTTACAATCTAAAGTGCTGACAAGTTGAGGCCGTGGGTATAACAAAGAGATAAATTAACACTGCATCACAGAAGAAATTCCTTAATGCACCTAACAACACCACAAATGTCTGAGGGTGAAATTTAGAGCAACTCTCTTGGGAAGACTCTAACTTGAGGCAAATTTAAGTGAAGTAGCAAAATTCTACTTCAGTAAAATACTCCAAAAATCATTCTGCCTCTATTGAATCCCATTGTGAGTTACTGAACAAACTATGTCTCCAAATAGAGGAGAGAGGGGACTGTTACCCACGGAAGCCAAAGTAATTTTCTGAGTTTATGAAGTTAGAGGTGTCAGCATCTTGCAGTTGAAACTTTGAACTTTTTTGTTGTTTACTATTATAACACTGAAAGAACTTATAGCCCTTACCATGTCACACCCATTTGCTGATATTTCCTGCTATAGCCATGAAATATGTTTATACTGATGAGTTTACTACATTTACACTTATATAAAAGCTTCCATTGTCAGTGGTGGAGTCTGCAATACTGTGCTGGATTTGTGCGGCCTGTACATGCAGGAGGCATTCACAGGAAATGGGGGCTTGCAAGTGCATCACAAAATCTGGATGACAAGAGCTGGAGAATGCACACATTGCACGAAATCTTTGCACATGCAATCGTCCAAAAGGGCAGAGGAGACTGGCTTTTCAAAAAGGAAACATTTGCTTGTCGTCTTTAGAAAAGGATTTAAAGAGAAGATCAGCTGGGGGAAAGACAGCAACCGTCTGAAATTCCTCTCCTTCCCTTACTGACTGATAAATGTGACATTTAGAACAGAACTCTGGTGCTTGTATTCACAGGATACTCTCATACTCTCCAACTGAACTAAAAAAATGACTATTAAAAAAAAAAAAAGAATTGACGTCAGTAAATGATCTAAAAATCCAAAATGTTAAACACAGGCTTAAGTTGTTTATTCTGCAAAGACGAGAGATAAAAGGTAAAAAGCACTGGCAGTGAACGCTTGTAAATGAATTAATCATTAACACTTATATTGAAGACTGAGCCCAGGAAAGTTAACAGGTTTATCATGTGCTGAAAAAAATAGAATCCAATCACAGTGTTTTGTATGTTTAAACACCGTAGTGCCTCTCTACAGAGAGCGAGGAGTGCACACTCTTCATGCCTGAAATTAGCAGCTCTACACCTGATACTGACGGAGATGATTGGGTTTCACCAGTCACTGCGAGACAGATCTGTTATTTTTAGACATAACACCCAAATTATATCTACTACTGTACATCACTGCAGCCCAGTAAGTATTTTAAGTGACTAGGAGAGGTCACTGTATGATTTTAGGGAGCTGGAAAGTGACATTTGCCTGACTGACATGGCTACCATCGTGCTAAGAGAAGCACATACTGGGTTTAATCTCCTTTTCTCAGAGTTTCCTGAACTCGGAGCTGTCCCTTTCTGCAGGAGCACGATGCTGGCCCACTAACAGTGTGTGAAATGAGGGACAGACTTCTTCTGCAGTGGATCCATTTCCAACACGACTATGCTAATTAATCCCCAAAGCAGCTGACAAACACAGTGGGAAGAAGGACGGCTTGCACATTTTTGCAAGATTAGGGAAATGCAACACAGCCAGGATGTTCTCTAGTCAAACTGTCACTGTCCCAACAGCAGCTCTGCGCTCGCTTACCCACTCCAATGTGGGACATTCAGATAGCTCCAAAATATTTGTTCTGCAGAAACTTGTCTTTCACCAAACACTTGCTCGAACAATTATACAGTAAAACTCTTTCATTTATTCCAGTGTTTGCCAGCTTGGCTTGCAAGAATCTTCCCGCATTACAGCAAATGCTTTTATTTTGGCAAACCAGCATAAACATAAAATTAAAATTCGCAGGGCTTGCATTAATGCTGCCCTCAGCCAGATGTTTATGTATAAATCCAGCTACCTCATCAGTTGCAATCTGCATGAGGGTGGGGTTGCAAAATCCCATTTGCAAATCCCAGGTTCTTCGTTTTGTTTACGGATATGAAATTTGTCCAGACAGTGAATATCTTATTTTGATATTATTTATTTTATATTTATTTTCATTTTTGATGTCAACATCAGTTTCAGATAAGTTTCACTTTGGGTGATATAAGAAACACTTTGCTCATATTTCAATGACAGTGCGATACAGCTTTATAGCAATTACTCGATTAGTTTTATTAATAGTTATAATAGTTTTATTTATACTATTTTGATTTAAAGATGGAAATATTTTTAATCCAACAGGTGTTAATCGTGCTGCAGTTTTCTGACTGTTTTGTCACTAAATCACTTTTTATGAAGGGTCAAGAAAGACTGCACATAACATACAACTATATGTAAAGTGAATGATGTTCTGTATTAAGAAGAGGGTGATACCACAATAAAATCAGCCAAGATGGGAAACTCTCCAACTTTAGAAACAATGGTGTCAATGTTCAAATTTGGCGTAATGATAAATGGGCACCTAGAGAGTGCTTTTTTTTTTTGCAATAAATCGCATCACATTGAACGCAGAAGACTGAGAAGAATGTGGAGTAACTGAGCAAAAGCAAAAGAGAAGAGCGGAGAAACCAAACAGACACACAAGGAGAGAAACGCAACAGAACTCCACAAGAGAAAAACAGACAAAGTGACAAAGACAGAGTGGGAAGAAAGAGGCAGTGTTCGGTGACGCCTCCTAACGTATTGTTCACACTATGGAGGACATCAAAAAAAGAGACTTTAATAGAGAAGGGAGGCAGGGTTAATTGTACACACATTAGGGCGGGGCGGAAAATCACAATGGAGGAAAACAAGAGACAGGTAGGAAGTAAATCATCAGTGGACACACACAATGATTCATTTCAAAACAAAACAGGAAATAAACAAAAAATGACAGGACGTGACAGGTGCGCTCATAAGTCTAACACACACAGAGAGGGCAGTGAAAACTGCTTTAATGGGTCAAGTTCAACCCAAAAAAAACTAACAAAAAAAAAACAAAAAAACAAGCGTTTCTAATTTCTAACCAAGCCCTCGATAAAGGGTTTCATTTCTGTTTGAGGTTTTGAGATGTCTGCCGCTGAGATCTCTGCTGCCACCGCAACACAACGGAGGTGAACAGAATTTGAATGAAATTACCTCTGCTGCTCTTTTGTCGTCCTCCTGCTCTCCACCTGTCTTACGCTGTAAATACGTTTTCTGCAGTCACATTAAGTGAAAAGTATTGATGAAATGTCATCTGCGGCCGTGCCTACGGCATCTTTGATGCGTTCGGGCAAACAACGCACAGACAGCACAAAGCGTTTTTCTCTCACAAATGTTGCATAGTCAACATCCTCTTATGTGAGTTTCCCTCAGTGGAAAGTTTTTGGGATCATTGGGAATCATTGGAGAAACTTAAATGAACCCTTAAGTCAGACACTAAGGATCGTATATTGTGTATCTGAGAAGCACAATAGTCAAATCATTAACGCAAATGCCTGAGAAGAATTTTGCACCAATTTATGCCTTTTCTGATCTATCAATCTATACTTCAGTGACAACAAACCTACAGCTACTAATCTATACCTAAAATAAAACTGAATAAAGAAAAAGAAAGAAATTGGCCCAAATGAGATGCAGCTCCACCACCTTCATTTCGGATGCTCAGTGTGCCGGCGGCACAGAAGGACATAGCCATTGCAGAGCATGTGGCAGCGATACTGTCATCCTAAAAGCCATTGAAGCTTCGGCTTTGGCCGTCAACCAGCCGCGTGGCCCTACGGCAAGGAGTGTGCCCTCAGACAGAGCCTCAGCCGGAGCACTGGCGACCACGCAGTGGGACAGCTGAGAGGCCTCAGGCACCACAACTGGAAACGCACAGGCCTGATGCAACACTGTGGGTCTATTGGTCTCTGTGTTCTTTGAAGTACTTCATCATGATGAGGGTGAGTGCATTAACACTACAGCGTGCTGGGCCAATCGTATAGAACGGGCGGTTACTGCAGTATAGCAGGTGATCCCTGGGAGCTGCTCTGCTCCCATGCGAACAAACAACCTGTTTGTACCTAACCCTGTTTCTATTTGTGCTATTACTGAGGGCTCCAACTGAGCTGCCCTGCATCCTGTCACAGAGGTGACAAAAACCATACTGACCATTTGAGATCGGAACAATATTTGTCCTGAATTGTGCAACAGCAGGTCGCCTCGTTCCCTCTATCATACATGACAGGCAATCAGCAGTTGTTCTTATTACCATGCATGTGATGTCAGGAAATTGGTTTGATTCGTGTTTGGCTCAACATCACCTGGTGTCTTTTATTACACCCTGGTTTTATTTTGCTAGTGATAAAAATTTCATATTGCATGAAAGAAACGTCGGTCTAGATGTTGCCTTATCCTTACTTTATTACAGTGTAACGAAATGCTTATGTATATTGCCAGTGATGTTTAATTTATCTCCATCGCAGCCACAAACACTTCAGAATTCCCCACTCCAAAGAAATGATAGGGAAAAACATGAAAGCAAAAACAATCAATATAAGTCCCGCAGTTATTGCACATGTATTGATATTAATGTTGCACTGAAAGATTCCAAAATCCAGAAATAAGGGTAGTAAAAGCTCCAAGATTTGTCTTTACATTATAAAGTCATAACACTTCATTTAGAGCTCACTCACCTACCTCTGCACCCGTTCTTTTTTTTTTTTTTTTGGTATCACCTTCACGTTATTTTACACTGTGCACTTTGAATAACATTACAAAAATGCCTCCCTGTTGACTTTTTGCCATTATTTCCACTGTTATCCAATTCAGAAAGGTCTTTGCTCATTCCTGTCTCCTTTTGTTTTAGTTTCATACCCCCCTCGGGCTTTCATTTCCATCACCTGCACAATATGTAATCCATTTTGCTCTTGTGCGTTTCTATCATTTTTACTGTATGTGTGACTAAAGCAAATTCACGGTAGAAGAGATGGAGGGAGGTAGCGGGAGAGAGGTTGGCGGAGCTAATGATAGAATATGGGCCAGATGCAGGCAGAGAGATAGAGGGTTACAGCCCTCACTGCTAAAAAAAATACCAAAATGGAAAGAGATGCGGGTTAGGGTGGGAGGGCCGCCAGGTACACTGACATTCTGATATCAAAACCAGCTCTCAACTTTTGTCACATTTAATTCCTTGCCTCTAACGTCTGCTCCCATTAAAGTCTGTATGCTGCCAACCTCAACTACAATAAATGATATCATCAATTTTGCTGGGCATCATAAAAGGTTAGGCTTTTTGCTAAAAACATACTTATTAGCATGTCTGCACCTTTTAAACCAGGATCCAAATAAAGCTAAATTACCTCTCTGATATATTTGATGTAAGGCACTGTTTCTTCATTCAAAAGTAGTATTCATCATGAAAGCTATCGCAGAGAGCTTTGCAGATTATCCAGAATAACCACAATAGAAATGTAAATTTTGGTCTAATTTTTCAAATGTCACTCTGTCGGTGCCACAAACAAAATGTCATTCTTCTCAATTAAAAACAAATTACATACAAATGTCAAAAGATATTTTCCCATGTAATTTGCTTAAACTGAGCCTGTTAAATTGTTTAAAAGTGAAAGAAAATCATTGAGCTGCTGCTATAAATTGAGGTTAGTTCGCTGATCTACTAGCAGCTATCAAAACCACAAAACAGGTTAGCTAATTAGCTCATTAGCTAATATAAAGTTGCAGCTAACGCTAGCTAATGCTAAATTCAATGCCTCAAAAGTTAATATTATGAGTAAAGTCAATTTATTGTGTTTTAGATGGTAAAAACAGTTTGTTCTAAACAAATAATTTGTGTTTTTAGCCAACCAGGAGAATACAGCCTAACACTCGATGTTAGCTAACAGTGGCAGCCAGAAGTTCATAAATTTTAATTGAAAGGGAAGAAAAGATCCTCCTTAAGCTACAGCGCTGTGTTAATGAATGTGCGGCTCAAAGAAAAGGGGCGCCCAGGTCCTTTTACAGGCCGAGCTTTTAAATAACCCAGAAACAGACTTCTGAGGAGCAGCTGACGTCGGCCGTCCTCTGGGTACGTGATAATGCCAGAGGAAGGGAAACCCACGCTAACCTGAGAACTCCATTGTGCTGAAAGCCTGCCCCCTCCCCCATTGCGCCGGCGTCTCCTGCAGGAGCGCGTCCTCCAGAGACCTGCTTGTTGCTTCGTTTTTCTCATTTCTCAATGGGAAGGGTGCGTGCTATTATGTGCGCTTGACATTGCTGAGGGCTGAGCATGTTTATATATAGCAGCGAGAGTGACAGGCACTTACAAACATTTTGACTTTTACCACCTCAAAGGTGTTTTCAGTCGGAGCAACCGGGAGCACTTCTCCTCTCGCATGTACTGTGGTGGGAGGTAAAAATTAGATGCACGGGGTGTACACTGACTCACAATAACGCAACAAATAACCTCATTAGTTATTAATGCTTTGTGCAGAGGGGGTCATGGCTGTGCAGAACAGTATGGATACTGCGCTCGTGGCGACACCTCCTGTGGCATGTTGATGTGAATACACACATATTTATTTTTACACTGATCAATACTACACTGGTTGTCTGTGGGAGAATCTGAGCCTGCATTGATCTTAATGTAACATTTCATCTGGATTACATAAGCAAAACTATTGCTGTGGTTATTATGAAGGTATATACGATTAAGACTTTGAACTATGGTGATTATTATTATGCCAATGGTCCCGATTTTTATTTTGGTTACGTTTATTATCGTTCTCCTCAAGACGTTCCCATAAAGATTTTTCTTTCTCTTTGCTTCTCAAGGAAATTGACATGACTCTCATTTTCAGAAATGTCCTCCTTTGCATTCACACATTAATTTTTTATGTCATATATCTGCAGAAAATAATGGCTTTTGGCAGCTTTGATCCAATTTTGGCTCCCGTCCCATGCAGGTTGAGCCCTTGTGTGTATTTATGTGCAAGAGTGAGAGCAAGGGAGCGCGCCCCGAAGGAGGTGCAACATACCTGAGCAAAAAATAGGCTCTTTGAGTGTTGGAGCATGATTTTGCTCTTGTGAATTTCCCACGCACCACTGTTACATTTTAATCATGCACCGGAGACAGGGGAACCTTGAGTTTGTTGAAACTGACGCCTACAGAAACCTGCATCTGCAATGCTAATCACACTCCAGCAAAGGGCCCCACAGACTAGCCTTGTCTTCCCTGTCAAACCAAAAATTCGTCTCCAATAACAACGAGCACTCCATAGCTCGCTGCATTGTTAATGTGTTGCGGGGCTACATGTGGAGACACCCTTCACTGTCCTGTTACTTTGGCCAAATCTGTATTCAGAATAAGAGCACGCAGATAAAGAGAGTCAGCACATTGGCCGCTATACTGACTTTCATCGTATTTATCCCATAATAATGCATGTTTCTATTTTTGCAGCTCTGTGATGTTTTATCTCTTATCTTAATTTAAAATCTGTAAATTCCTCTATTTGCTTTGACATAACCTCTAACTCAAACAAAGTTAAGGATATAAACAAATCATTTCATATTTGAGAAATTCTCTTAAGCCACTTTTTAGCCGCTGAGCCTTTTTCTTCCATTCCAGAGCACCTAGCACGCACCCTCTTTTAGAGACTATTTTGAGAAAACTCTCAGAAAGCTCTTGTTTCACCTAAAAAGCAGTTCCAGTTTCATCCCTGCGATTTGAAGCACTTTATCCCATCTTTGTAATTCAGTATTTGCAGAACTTCTCCTTTGCCTCCACTTGTCGCAGATTTTTCTATCCTTTGCTTTCGAACCTCCTAAGCTGCATGAACGTCCTCCCCCCTACATCACCTACAGGTTGTCATAACCGATTAGATCTATGCATCCTGCAGAGCTTTTATTTGCGCTATGATTTAATCTTTTTAGGGGAAATTCTTAGAAAACATGATGCTTCTGTTTTTTGACTTTCACCACTGGGGCCAAACCTTAGTACTCGAAAGCTTTGTAAATATGCGTCTTGGGATGCGATCACAGGGAAAATTCTTTTCAGTGACTAGTGAAGCTTTTCATCTGTTGCTTTTGTGCTGCTCTGCACACTCTAGATAACTTACAGCATATTTTTGGAGGACTGCTTTGAGGACAGTAAGGAATTTGAATAAAAGTCTCTCCTGTCCACTCAGATTTAGTGATGAGAAGGTCATTACCTTCTGCTTTAAGACCTGATGACCCAAAGGCCCAATTACCAGTGTCTGCGCAGGAACCTCAAGGGAAAGGCCTGAATTGATGATAAAGGAATGCTCCTGGATCGAAATACAATACATTATACAAAGCACAAAATTGGCATTGTATGCACTGTATACGGTTCTTGCATGTTCCAGTCACACAAACCACACAGTACATGACTGCAGAAGAGTTGTGAAACATGCAGGAACACTTGAAACATGCCTGTTGCCATGTTATCATTACATGGCAATGCACTGCAATTTAAATACTAATGCTGGCTTATGATTTGGTGCAATGTGTGGGAAATAAGGTGGCTGCTGAATAAGAGCTCCTTATTCAATACTTATGTAAAAAAAAAAAAAACACCCAGAGGATTATTATTAAGTAATTAAAGTTGTGAGCGTGAATTTGCCAACTCCTTGCACTAATAATGGTCCCGTTCAGCAGCCAGCTGTGGTATTACTGTCATTATGATGGGTGTCTGTGGGACAGTGATTTTAATGTGTTCTCTGATATGCTAAGAATAGACCAAAATAAATGCATGACAGCAAATTAATAAATAAAACAATAAGCAGAGCGTCAGTCTGTGTGAGCAGTTATTATGCTGCTCCCCAATTTAACAAAATCTTTTCATTCTTATTATGGTGGTTAAAATGAACTGGTCGATCAGATCATCATCATTACAACACTTTAACGCTCCAGACTACTGCTCTGCTGGGCGTCAGCAATGCATCAGTGCAGTACACCTTGCATCTTTACGTCTTCCTTCCTAATATGTCATAATAAGTCTTAATCTAAACTCCTATGGAAGTAGTCAAGGGGACATACAGGCCATCATCATTTCAAAAAAAAAAAAAAAAGAAAGTGGAAAAGCCCAGTTTTGTTGTGGTGAACCCGTTTTTTCTGTATCATATATATATATATATATATATATATATATATATATATATATATATATGTGATATTAAGTTATATTATGTTATATTATGTTATTAAATATATGTTATATATAATATATACATAATATGGTATATTCATGTACCATAGATCGTGACTGGGTGCCACCACCCAGTTCCTCACTCAAGTCTAGTTGGGTTTGGGCTTCAATGTTCCTGACAGAGCTTTACTATCAACTCACTATTAAAAAAATACCTCAAACACAACACAGCAGAAAATCTTGATGTCACACTTGTTGCTCCTCCATTTGGCATTTGTGGCTTTTATGTTTGTGCCCAAATTCTTCTTCTTCTTCAGAAGGCCAGAGGTGAACTGCTGCTGTGTTGAAGCTAATAGCCCCACAGAGCATGAAAGTCTTGACAACACCGACGTAATTGTCAGTGTATCACAGGCCTAAACATGCAGCAGATAAAACCCAAAGACTGGCATCGCTCTTTCGCATTATTGGCACCGTCAGAAGGAAATACAACTGCCAAGAAGAGACCAGCTGGTTTGTGTGCAGCTACATGGGAGGGATGTCAACTCATGAGTTTGCTCATCACAAGGAGGCGGCCTGTGCAGGCGTTATTGAGGCTACGGAGGTTAGGCTGTTGGTTATGATTAGTATGGCCAGTAGGTGAAGATACAAGGAAGAACTACAACTGATCGAGAGCAACCCCGCGCCTCGATGTCCTCGAGCGAGTTCAAACACACGAACACTTCGGTGCACTTGATAATAACCGTGAAGCCCTTCTTCCATATGACGCAAATGCAGGCATGACAGGCCCTGCGAGTTTCTTCCCGAATGAACGGAGGAGATGGCATGAGGAGAGGAAAGGAAGCCCGGAAGGAGAAAAACAAACAATAGGAGAGAAGGAGGGGGAAGTAGGGGGGCAATCCCACCTTCCACTCTTCCCTCCATTATCTCCTTTCCCATCCCCCTCTCACCCTTAATGAGGAATAGTTTTCTCCTCGCCTCTCATCTCTCTCCTCCCCTCCGTTCCTCACCGTCTCCAGGGACCAAACACACCCCTGACAGGTTACCATGGAAACGCCTCACACTCTCTCTCTCTCTCTCTCTCTCTTTCTCTCTGTCTCTGTCTTGCAACGGTAACGCCTGTATCCTCTCTCTCCTCCATTAGCATCCCTCTTGCTTGGAGACAGCAGGGCTGGCAGTTGTCGAAACCCTGCGGTACCTGCACCTGAATTCATTTGTCACAAGAAAACTTCTAACACATAAACCCCTCACTTTTATATTCCATATTTATGGGCTGCGAGACGGAAAAATTTGGTCAGAGCAATAAATTATTTGACACAGCTCAACAAACTATTGTTCCTGAACGCTCCTTGTTATTTTTAGACATGGCTCAACAAATGCATCTCTGGCTATTCCCCCTGAACTTTGCTCTCCATTATAAAGATAAGACGAACCAGATTAAATTTGCACACAATTACCGTAGCCATGCCATAGTCAATTAATGCCCGCGGAAGTCAGACAAGAGACAGTAGCTGAATCCCTTGGCTGGAGCATAACTCATTTATAATTCAGTCCTATTTCTCATACTTAGGGTCAGGATAGAAGTAAAGTGGGGAGTTTTTACAAGCACTCATCTGCATGAAAGAATATATCTACACTATGTCTAACCCCTGTAGGCTTTTAGAGAACCTGGTCCACTCTCACAAAAAAAAAAAGAAAGGACTGTGTCTCTCTGCTGCAGGGCCACTTTGACTCACAGCAAAGAGCGCCAGCTTCCAACTTCATACCGTGCATGTGTCATCCCCGCTGTGCAGCTCGGGGAAGGTTTTTTTTTTTTTTTTTTTGTTTTATACACCTTGTGAAGTGAGTGAGTTAGTGTCACCGTGTCACCCACTGCACAGATGCAATCACTTCAGTGAGAGGAAATTTCAGTCGCGTCCAAGAGGCGCCACCGAACCCAGGCCGAAATTTCACTAATTATCTCAAAATCTTGTTTAATATCACTTAACCGATTCCCTTTCCATCCCCGCAATGCTAGGGGAGAAGTGTCGTCATCCGCCCAAACTCACACAGTGAATGCACCACATTTTTCAACACCTACATCACTCTGAAAACTGAGGCAAAGCTTTTATCTCCCATTCATCACCACAGACCTCATGGGGACTCCATCACTTCTCTTGTTTACTTATTTATTTATTTGTTGAATTACTTTCATTCTCCTCGAGACCCTCACACCTAGTTCCTGTGAAGGGACAACGCCTACAGTCTGCTGATGAAACCAAGTGTCAATATCTTTTTTCCTAACAGCCAGTTAATAGTGAGTTGTGCAGGGAAAGATTTTTCATTCATCTTGTCAACAGATTGAAGGCACAGGAGCTGTCACACCCCCCCCCCCCCCCCCATACACACACACACACACAACACACCACCACCCTTTAAATTGTAAGACAGGTAAAGCCATTCATGCCGAGTCCTTACCTTCTACCTGCTCCTCCACATGCCAAAATCCACCCTCACGGTTTACATCACTGAGTGGGTGTCTGACACACACACACACACACACACACACTCACACTCTGTGACTAACACACACTTGCACAGACTGTGAATGCAATCCTCTCTCTGAGTTGGTCTCCTTCCACTCTGTCTTCCATGGGAAAAAAAAACTACCTTCATATAAATCCGCTTTTTTTTCCTTTTTTTTTTTTTTTTTTAAATTTGGTTTAATTATAATAATTATTATTATTATTATTTAATCTTATCTGGTTTTCTCTCCGGTAACCAGGCAGCTAATCCTTCCTGACGGCGGCTCCAGGTTTAAGGAGGCAGCGGCACCGCGTTGGATGACGGCGGGTAGAGAGAGGTAGAGAGGCAGAGAGGAGAGAGAGAGATGCGTCAAGCGAGCAGCTGCGACCACAGCAACGTTGGCTTGGCTTTGGCTTCAAAATAAAAGTCTAGTGCTAGTATTGGAAATGTGGTATTGGGTATGAGTCTATAGCCAACCGAAGCCATTGTTTTTAGGCAGAGAATTGATTTCCTGTTAATGGTGTTATGCTGGCCATTAGCTAAATGTCAACAATTTGGCAATGTTACACTAGAAAGTCCCACCAGGAAAAGGGCAGCAGTGCCGGCACTAGTGGTGGGGGAAGAGTTTATTATAGTTTATATATTTAATTATTTCATCATTTATCTTTTTTATGACTGACAGTCAATTTAGACAATCAAACAAAGACCGTATGACATTCATGTGTCTGTTAAAAATTACATTCATCTGGGGGTAAATAAATAAGAAGATAAAACTGTTGTGGAATAAATTGATGGGATTTTTCAGATGCAATATGGAAGATGTTGGTAAGTTTAAAAGTGCCTTGATAGTAACTTCCTTGGGTTTCAAAGTTGACCAGCAACAGCCAGTGGTCAGTTTTTTTCACAACTTCTCTGTGCATTTCCTGATGTCTTTGTCTATTTTATCCATTTGTTTGTGAAGGTTTGTTTATGGTTTAATTGTATTCAATCTTTTATTCAATCTTTTAAAAAGGACTGGTCCTTAATACAGTTGGATGTTTGACTTGATTGTGACCCTATGGTATTTTGATGATCATTTCACCAAATAATCACCATCCATAGTATTTCTTATTATGTGACCCAAACCCAAAGATTCTTCTAAAAAATCTCCAAGGACAATATTCGTCTTCTATCAACCTCAAGCTAATGCAAATTAGCATTAAATCAAAGGTTTCTCATAGATAACCAGTATTGATCTACTCTCCAATCAATTCCTGTTTGAACAAATGAATGATTATATCAGAATTGGACATCACTGAGTCCGAGATAAGCACATTAGGCTCTTAAGAATCGATATCTGGCTCACATATCAGTCAAACTCTGATCAAATCTTTCCTGCTAGAAAAAGAGGGCTTGATTTCACACCTCCATACAGAGAGCAGCACCCGTGTCATCTTCTTGACGTTTAGGGTGTCCAGGGACAACATGTACAACAAGAGGAAAAGGTGTTTTTATTGATGTGATTTTTGGTTACTGCTTCAACACACGTCTGATGTGGCTTTTCTTTATATATAATATATTAAAAAAATAGCTTGATGTGTTTGATGTTTTATTTTGAAAGAATTGCTGGAAGTCTATTTCATATTCTTGCTGGCTTGCCACGGGGATGGTGGGAATCTAGTCTTCCACAATAATCAGTCTGCTATTACCAGTGAACAGGAGCTCACAGCTTGGGGCATAAAAGAGAGGAAAGCCTGTGGGACCTATTTTATTTCTACTTTCACTTCCCTTTTTTAAATTTCTTCTTTCTTTTTTGACTCTATTCTGAGTGAGTTTTCATCTGAGATCAGCTTTTATCGATGCTTACCCTTTGTCCTTGTTACTCATACATCCCCACACATCCCCATATCTTTCCCTTATTTTAATCTTCTGCGACATACTGTCCCCTGTAACTAAGTCACAGGGGACCCCCGACTCACATGTGGTATAATGAAGATATGAGATGTGTGAGAAAGTGTTACACCTCTATCTTTATGAGGACCAGCTGTTCTCTCAAATACAGCAAGGTACAAGAAAATCTGTCAATGTGAGAACAGGTTTGACATGCACAGGTTTATTTTGGTGGAGGGATTTAGATTAGATTCAGGATTAGAGATTTAAGGTTATTTTTGCACGTGGTAGTAAATCTGAAAGGAAGGGTCAATAACAAAATATTCCACAGGCGTCAGAATACAAGGTGAATTTGATCATTATCATTTTTTAAAATCCTTTTTATAGTGACAAAACAAAACAGGCGTCACACGAAGGGTACATGGGACATAATGGACAGACATGGAGAAGACAGCAAGAACAGATAAAAAAGTAATATGATGTGCATGGATCAAGTCTACAATATATGTGCATGCGTGTTTATTCATGACAGTTATATAAGAGGTAATTGTATTCATCTGGGGTTAGAGTTCCTGGGTAGACTGGTTTATGGGGTAGAGAGTATGGCATGGTGGCATGTCTGGGAAAAGATAAAAACAGAAACAATAGAAGTGCATGATGTAATCTGAATCTGAAATATTCAGATTATGTCTTTCAATTACATATTGAAAGAGTAGAAAGAATGTAGTAAAGATGATTAAAAATTTATGATAATTTAGATGACATGCTACACAATGTGATAGAGATATATCTTACAAAAAATTATAATAATATGAAATAATAAAATTATATAATACGAGTGATGTTATGCCAATATCATATGTATTATTTATAATAATTCTAGATACATTTTTAAAGCAATACAAGAGGGGCCACAGTGGTGACACTAAGCGATTAAACACGACTTTGCCCAGGATAGTGATACAGAAACACACATGCTTTAATTCAACCAACAACTTTCTTTGACATTTTTGCACTTATCCCAGTTTTTAATAAACTTACAAGACAAGACAGAAAGGAGACAACTGGATGAAAGAGGGGTGGTCCCTCAGTGTATTTAATATTGGCTAGCTAACATCTAAGAATACAGTATAATGACTGTGGCAAACAAACAAAAATTTGTATGGATAACATGAAGAAAATACACTTTATTGATAGTAAAAAAAAAACAACAAAAAAAAAAAACACCATTGGTACGTCTTGATATTAGCAATTAATGGTGTCAAATTGATTGCTCTGTTAATTAGCCTATAGCTGTTTTTTGCCAACATTACAGGTGTATGGCAGGTCTCCGGATCAAAGAGAAAGGGCTAATCCACTCACATATTGATTGTACCGATATTCAGCCCTAATAAAGGGAGAAATCAATATTAGTGATTATTGGACACTATCCAGAATGTAGTGGAACCAGAAGACATATTAGGTTTCGAAAAAGGGACTCAAACCTCTTCGTGTTCACATTATGGTCCAATATTTTGGGAAATCTGCTTTTTCACTGTCATGGATTAGAGGATACTACTTTCATGTCTGGCCATGAAGTTAAAGCAAGATGCTAGTTAGCTTCTTCCAACCATTACATCTTCCTGTGGTTTTTATGGAAAATATCACATAATGAGTTAACTAGCGAGATTAAAATGTGCTGATTAGATCTTTATTTGTATAACTCTCAGCAAGAAAGTGTGCATATGCCATCATGTCAAACTATAATTGAAACTGTTGGTGAAATGCTTGGTGATTTAATAAAGGTACTGTGGGAAATATTGAAAGCCACAAACTAAAGAAGGCAGGTTAAAGTGGGCTGATCAAAACATACTGATTTTAAAAAGGAAAAGCAAGGTTGTATTTCAGCTTCCAGGTAGTAAGTGTAGTAAGTGGAAGGTCGTCAGAACTACAGAAATATAAATGTGTGTGTGTGTGTGTGTGTGTGTGTTGCTGTAGGGAGGATGGCAGGAATATTGATTTCGCTGTCTTCATTAGCATGTACCTGTGGGGCTAACGTCTCTGTGGGGTTCTGGCTAGACAACCTAACACTCTGTTTCTCTCCCTGTAGTGAAAGACTGGCTTGCCACTCCCCTCCTGCGCCGCCTGACACTTTGGACTGAGACGGAGACCAAAATAGAAGCAGTAAAGACAACCAGAGACCAAAGAGGAACAGGCACAGTTCTGGCATCTATGGCAACCATGCTGAGGAAGAAATAAAGCATAACCTAAAATGTCTGTAGCTGTTTACATTTTTTTAATTGTTGAATAATTCATTACACTTCCATTAGTCACAAAGTTAACGGCACATATTTCCTCTCCTAGTGTGATGCATTGTCCTCGTCACAGCTCTTCTGTTGTGAGGCAATGTTAATTACATTAACTTGTTTCACATTTACCAGGCTCTGTGAAAGCATTCCATTTGATTGACTGAACATGAATTGTAACAAAATGATAAATGAAAGAAATTAGACCCGCCCATTAGCTTTTTTTTTTTTTTTTTTTTTTTTTTGATTTTTCTTTGATTTCATTTAAGTTGCAGTGTTTATATGGAAGTCTGTGAGGGTAAGCCACAGAATAATGACTTGTTATGCATTTGAAATGCTCCACTGGTAGCAAATATTGTGTTACCCATAGGAACAACAACTCTCTGATACACAAAATCAATGAAAACAATCACGAGGTATAAGATACATGGAATACATAAGAAGTCAAGCATTAATCCCAAATAAATACTGTAAATATTTTTGGGTGTGAAGAGTCTATTTCACTTAGTCTGTGGAAAACTGCCATGCCTAAGGTATTTCTTATAGCAACATACTGTATATAGTTACTGTAGGTGAGAGGATCTGCAGTTCATGCCTATTGCTACACTGATAGACAGATTTTATTTCTTTTCAGAAACAGCAATACCTTTAGACAAAATGTGTCCTGGTTTTCTTTCACACATTTTTATAGGCTATTGCTGGTGTGACTCTCAGGATGGTAATGGTCTCATGGTCTGTGACGACAGTTCAATAACTCTTACATGGATTCCCATGAACTTTTGCACAAATATTCATGGTCCCCAGAGACCTTGGTGATCCCCAGAGACCTTGGTGATCCCCTGACTTTTCCTGTAACTCTACCAACTGGATGGCATTAATGATGTTGAGCGAACTGTCTCAACAGCAAATGGATGAATTTCCAATACCGAAGTGAGAACAGCATTCTGCCGCATCAAGGATTTGATATTGCTTCTTTGCATTCATTATGTAAATCTCATCTGGAATCGAAGTTGACTACCATCTGTTATCTGATCTATAGTTTGTCATTTTTGTAGGCATGACCGTGTCCTGGCTGGTCAAGCAGAAAGACAACGTTTGCACATGTGCATTGTGGAAAATCCTGGGATCTTTGACAGGTGACAAACCATTGCTAGCTACAGAAGAGTACACTTGTCAAGCTGACCCTTGACCTATTCGGATTTGCTTGGCTATCTGTAAGAGTCATTGTGTGCTGAATTGCCCCTTAGAATAAATAGTAATAATTCTGACCATCAAATTTATTCATCCAGCGCCACTGATGGTTACTGATTAAATACCTACATTAATGATGTTTTAGCCTGTACTGTGTTTGGTACTAACTAGCACATTAGCATGCTAACACAGTAAACTAAAATGGATAGGATCATCTGAGATTATCACCGCAAGCATGTTAGCATGATGCCATTTAGCATGGCTATAGACACTCTTGTTTATTGCTATTGTTTACTGTAAATCTTGTAATCCTGCAAACATTTGACATGTCCACACTGGATTACATTGCCATATGTCAAAGGCATCCTCCAGTAACACATAAAAATACTAATGAAAAACAAAGATTATAAAATTATGTACAGTGCTCAGTTTTAGGGTTAAATGTAAAAGTAAAGTGAGAATTCTTTAAATGATGCTATGAATAGTTCTTATTTAACATTAAACATCATAGAAAGAGCAGCAAACACTGAAAGAACTAAATCCAAACTGAACTGAATTTAGGCTGCCTCTTCTGTCTTGTCACACATTCATTTTCCCTGCACAACCTCTTATGCTAATGACAAAGCAGTTAATAGTTTCTTTTTTTGTATTCCACCCATGTCTGTACCATTGCAGACGCCTGCTAAAATTTGGAGAATATTTTCTTCACTAATGGCAAATAATGATGGAAGCAAATCTATAAATATAAGCAACTTGCATTCTGACATTTTGGTCTGATAAACAAGAAATATTATTCCACTGTATTAATATCCCCAGTGATTAAAACATAGGGTACATGACATTTCAATTTTCCTTTTTCTAATCTAACTCAAAAGGTCAGATGAGGAGACTAAACTTAATTTGAGACTGACATCCCTTTCATAAATGAGGAGCTCACACTGCCAGATCAGGATGACAGTAATTATGCCGTATGAAGTAAAAGTCACTTTTGCAATCATCTAATTTGTCCTGAATTAATACCAATCTGTTTGCTTCACTCGTTCTCCCCAGCAGACTCATTATTGAGAAGATGTGCCTGGGGACAAAAACGTGTGAAGCCAAAAAATGGGAGGATGTAAAAGACAAACACAAACCTATAGACTATGTGGTCATATTCAAAATGTAGCCGTCTAATAATGAGGGTGTTTATAAACTGACCAAATATCTATGTTATTGGGCCTTGTGCAACCCTGATTTTTATTGTTGGCCATATAAAGTGGGACATTTGACACATTCTTCATATATATTATAAGGCAAGGATCTGGATGTTCAACATAATATCAAAATTGTTCCAAATCATGTTAAAGATGAAGGCTTTGGTTTACTTCTCCATGTCCCAGAGACAGACAATGCAAAACAAACAACCTCCAACTGGCAATAGAATCAGAATTTTAGAATATACCGGACAAATTAGGAAAATAGATTCATAGGCTAAAAGCAAATAAAGCAGTAAACCTAATTCAAAAGACCTGCAGGGCAAAGTGACAGGCTGCGAGTTGCCGCCCCTCCTCTCTCAACACGACTCCACTGTCCCAGAGCCCGGTGGCGGCGGAGCCTCAGGGTCACAAGCATCTGGCTTACATCATAAATGTCGGCTGTACTCACGCAGCGGTTGTGCAGGAAGGTAGAAACAACAGGGACAGAAGGCACACCATTTGGTCTCACCTCCAAGGCCTTGAAGAAAACAATTCAAAGCCGTCTTGGCTCGATCATGCCAAAGGTGTTCTGTGACTGAGCGAGCCCTGGGACGAAGCAGGGTGTGCAGGGTTGGTGTCACAGTGGGTTACTCAGTACATGGGTGTCATCTGGTATTAGCAGGGCTTCGTTGTGGACAGATCACAAAAACATAGGGACTTTTTAGGGAATTCATTCATTCCTTTGTGTAGATATTTAAAAAAAAAAAAAAAAATGTCAATATTCTTTTCAAACTGCACACACTGGGGCAGAAATGGGAAAGTTATTCAAACCTTACATCGTCCACAGGCCGGGCTGCCCTCCGCTCAGCTAGTGACATGTCCCTAGTTCATAATTGATCAGCCTCCTTGTGATCTTCTGAACTACAATGGGTTGCATAAGGCCTGAGATGTTAGGTTGTGTGACAGCTCGCCCTTATACAAACAGCAGCACCTCCAGCTGATACGCTCTGCGACGGATGTTGCTGCTGTCCAGGGGTTGAGTCAGGTTGTGTATCGCAACTCAGAAATCTGTTTAAAGGTCATGCTCCAAAGTAAATACACCACACAAGGATTTTTTTTTTTTGGTTCATTCTGGCTTATCCAGGTAAAAAAAATGAAATGTTATTTGACATTTAGTATAACTAAATACTGTAGAGTCATAGCTTGACTTAAGGGTCAGGGTCTTTTTAAAGGAATACTTTGACATTTGTGTTTTCTTGCTACTTTTTCTCGTGTCTGTAATGCATTATGAAGCTATAGACGCAGCAGACAAGACTGGAAACAGGTCAAGTTGAAAAAAAAAAAAAATGCTCTCTCCAAATTAACCAAGGAATTTTTAGCCATGCTGGCAACATCTCTCCAGGGATGAGTTGGTCATTGGTCTACATTTTTATGTGTGCAATACTTTGATTTAAGTCTAATTACCCCCAAAGCTAATGACACTCCACTCAGCCTCGGGTGTACTTTGTGTTTGGTGCTTATTAGCATGTGTTAGCATGCTAACACACGAAACCGAGGCTGTGTCTGAAATCACTCACTGTACACCAATCAGCCATAACATTATGACCAGCTGCATAGTATTGTGTAGATCACCAAAACGGCCCTGAGCCTCTAACACCTTTCAAGGTTTCCCAACATTGCCCAAAGCATCACACTGCCTCTGCCAGCTTGCCTTCTTCCCAGAGTGCGTCCTGGTGCCATGTCTTCCCCAGGTAAGTGACGCACATGGATCCAGTCATCCACCTTATGTAAAAGGAACAATGATTCACCAGACCAGGCCACCTTCTTCTGTTGCTCCACAGTCCAGTTCTGATGCTCACATGTCCATTGTAGGAGCTTTTGGTGGTGGACAGGGGTCAGCACGGACACCCTGACCGGTCTGTGGCTACACAGCCCCATACACAAGAAACTGTGATGCTCTCTGTGTCCTGACACCTTTCTATCAGAACCAGCATGAACTTCTTCAGCAGTTTGAGCTACAGTAGCTCTTCTGCTGGATCGGACCAGAACAGGCCAGCCTTCAGCCTCAATGAGCCTTTGCTGCCCATGACCCTGTCATAGATCCACTGGTTTTTCTTCCTTGAACCACTTTGGATAGGTACTGACCACTGCAGACCAAGAACATCCCACAAGAACTGTTCGGTCTTTTACAAAGTTGCTCACATCCTCATCCTTTCCCATTTTTCCTGCTTCCAACACATTAACGTCAGGACAAAATATTCAACTGGTGCCTCATATATCCCACCCACCGACAGGTCCCATTGCAATATTATAGCTTCATGTTAGCATACAGACCCGAGAGTGGTATTTGTCTTGTCATATAACTCTTGTCAAGAAAGTGAAGTATATTTCCCCAAATATTTTTCTATTCCTTGAAGCAAAAATATACATGAGATTTTACATAACTCATTACTAATACAAATGAAAAGCTGCATTCTGTTTGATCCACATGTTAGTGTTTGGTTTATACTCTACCTGAACACTGAGCAGAGATAGAGAAGAAGCTCACATTTTGGAAAATTTCTCCTCGTACTCTACAACACAAGTAAAATAAAATATTAAACGGTTGGCTGTATGTTATATTAATGGCAGAATTTGCAATGACCCTAAAGCTTAAAATTTCTGCGTAGCTCACAGTGATGTGTGTGTGTGTGTGTGTGTGTGTGTGTGTGTGTGTGTGTGTGTGTTTTAACCAACTGCACAATTTTAAGAGATTTTGCCTGGGGGTAAAGATATACAGTATTTTGAAAGTGGTTAGCATAAAGGGAGGGGGTATTAATTAACCGTTTTATCACTGGTCTCAAGTCCTGTGACTTCCAGCACCTGCATAGCACACTGCAGCCTCCCTATCTTTTTATTGTGCTGTGTGTGGCAAATTGGTCGGGAGACGGCAGCAAAACCCAGTGACCTCCTGTAATAATAAGCGGCTGGGTGTTCAACACATGTAATGAAATTATTTTTCCACCAATATCTCTTAATGAGGGTGATCAGGGGATGAAGATTCAAATCACAGAGCTAAAAACAGGTCATTAATGGAATATCATGGGAGCAGCCACATCAAGTGCGTTGTTCAGAGGGTATGCATGCATCTTGTGATAATGTCACGATAACGGGCAAATTTAAAGCTTTCAAATGTTTTCTCTACAAGCGAAAATGTGTTTACAGGACAACAAAGCACTGAAATGAATATAAAGATAAAATAACTCTTATTACGCGTTCCTTCCTCCTCATGCAACTGCACAACAGTGTTTATAATTACTTTAATGGTTCGTTATCCTGACTTATGCTCAGAATATTGTATAATTTCAGCTGCAGTCATGTAGCTTTTCAAAATTCTGTACTGTAAACACCTTTGAGGGGCAATTAAACAAAAAAACAAAGCCAATTTACTGTGAACATTAAATTCACACAACCCAATTCTTTACACAATCTTGCACATATGCCCTTGTTTGGGAATTACTGAGAGATAACAACCATGAAAAAGTGACAAGTGGCTCCGAGGTGGGTGTTGAATAGTTGGAAGCTGCATCAGACGGTGAACGCAAGCCAAGTGCACAAAGGCAACAACAGACTGCAAAGTATTTGAGGCATTAAAAACAAGCGACCAAAAAAAAAAAAAAAAAAAATACAAAACAAAACAAAAAAAAGATCATGTGACTGTAATCGAGCAAATTTACAAGTATTATGAATAAAATGCCAACTATAAATGAATAATCTCTTTCATTTAGTCCAATAAAGGCAAACAAAGCTCAGCACAGCACTACAATTGTGTTAAGGTTAGGGCTGCCCTCTGGGGACACCCATTAGAAACATGTAGTCTGTGCACTCAAGCACTGGTAAAAGCACTCATTGACGTAATGGCACTGGAACGAAAATAAGTATCTACTGTATGAAAAGGAGGGCAATGTTTTCTCCACAAGAGCAGCAATAATGTAGCTGAAGACCTGATAAGAGCAGTAGTGCCCTAGAGGTTAGATAATCCTTAAAACTGTGGCAGGCAGCATAATACAGTTTCCACCTGTATATTGTGTGCATGCAGTGCAGTCTAAGGGCCTTAAGATATCATATAATTTCTTCATTTTCTACTAACCGCTGCAGCTTTCTGTTTATTTCCCTGAATGTTGTGTGCAAGAAGAAGGGGATCGTTCTTTGAATTGCATCTCAGACGGTTTCTCCTATTAGTTCATGGCTACAGTACTAGCTATGTCCCAATTTCATACTGCGTACTAACTGCATATTGTTTGCTGTATATTACTGTATGTTAATTGTCATTCTTTAATGCTTTTGCAGGCACGATCCAGAAAAATGCATTAATTAAACTACACAAAGAGAAAAATTTGGCTTTTTTTTTCCTGCAGCTATGCACCACAACTCTGAATTTATTTAATTTCCGGAATTAATATGTTTATATTATATGTAGGTGAAGGAACACCACTTATAGTGACAAACCCAGCGAGAAATATCACCCTACTCTGCAGTTCCCCTCAGCTTTTAGCCTCCTTCAGGTTTTCTAGCCCACAACTTTACTGTTTTGATTCCTTCTCACCGCTCTCATTAACCCTCTTTCCAGCTGAAACAGGCAGGTGTGTGCAACTTTAAAATGTGTCAATATTCAACGCGCTTTGCCGGTGCCAAGTGGCCAAAAAGCCACTGATGAAGGCAGCTTTGGTTATAATAAAAATCTGCAGACTCCTGTCAGCACAATAGACTAAGTTTGAGGTAATTTCGAAAGTTTATCCACGGGTGAGTACCGACAAGTTGATTTTTCAACTGTAAAAAGTGCATCATATGTCTCTTGGTCACAGTTAAACTTAAAACTTAAAAAAAAAAAAAAAAAAAAAAAAAAAAAAAAACATATCCCATTAAGAGTTTTCATATTGTGTGTTCATACAAAAAATACTTTAGATTGCAGTGTACTGACAGAAGCTATGCTTTCTGCCAATGTATTTGAGGTGGAGCATAACAAAATATTCACCTCCATTTGTCATAGCTGAATGACACAGGGAGTGCACATGGGGTTATTATTAACAGCTAATTTAATACATAACCGCGAGTGCAAGCACCATGAAACTTCACAAAAGGCTTCACTAATTACTTCCAGTTTGTGTCAACTCTGCCACTTCCGACCTCACCACCTTTTAAAAGTTAGATGAAGGCACAGCTCCAATTAATATGAAATTCTGTTGATTGAATATCTTCAGGCTGCTTGGAAAGTGGCCAAACTTATTGACTGACCCACGTTTTAACAGAAAATAACTGTTAATGTACTTTTTTTCTCTCACTTTCTTTTCAAGTCTTTGAAAGTGGTCTTCCATCTGCTCACAGCCCTGCTGGTTTATATCCCAACCATCTAATGGGGGGCTAATTGACACCTGTGATGCCAGGTGAATGTAATTAGCTGCAATTAACCACCTGATAAGATCGATAACCAGCAGCACTGTGAGAGCCCCTGTATTAAAGAAACAAATCACTGCCTTAATTATCACAATGAAAAATGGGTTAATTAATTCATTTTTCAATTAAAGAGAGAAGAAAAGGCCAAAGTGGTTTCTAGCAATGAATAAATGAGCGTGAGTCAGTTTCTAAAAGTCACAAAATGACCGTACACCGAAGGAAAGCTCAAAGTAGGGAAACTACAAATGGGTTAAAGGAATAATTTGACTTTCTGGGAATACACTTATTCACTTTCTTGCCAATGAAGATGTTTTTCTGTTAAATTAAGCTAATCAACTCCCATCTTAACCATTTTCTGGTTAAATCAAGCTAGTTGACTACTAGCTTAACAATTTTTCCTGTAAATTAATGTAGTTGCCTCCCATCTTAACGATTGTGCTGTTAAAATGAACGAGACAGTTCCTAGTTCACCAAGGAGTCTTCTAGTTAACAGAAAAACTGGAAGCTTGGTCTTTTAAAAACACAAAATGTTGGTTTTACACTTTGATTTGAACAAATTATTTAAGAGTTGTTAGCTATTGAGTTTAAAATGCCAGGCAGATTCATTTCTTTTTTTTTTCTTTTTTTTTTTTTTAATTTGTGCAGAGCAAGGGTAGCAATTTCCCCTGCTTTTCTGTACGTCTCCTGGCTTTAGTTACATATTCAACGGACAGACATGAGAGCGGCATCGATCTTTTCATGTAACTCTTGGCAACAAAGCAAACATTTAAAGAAAAAATTACAACTGTTCCTTGGCCAGGTATTAAAACTTCAGGATTTTGAAAGTTGCTCAAATGAGCAGAAAGCCCCCTCTGCTCCTGGGAACTCACTGACAGTTAAAAAAAAAAAAAAAAATAGATGTTAGTCTGAGATATGGCTCACAGGTGATCAATAAAATGTTAAAATCAATCGTACTGTGTACTGGGAGCCGGCAACAGTAAGCTAACATGGGGGTAATATGCTGTTTCTTCTTAGTTGGCTGTCAGGAGTCAGCTACTACTGGCACTACAGGTGCACAGGGAGTTTGGATCAATACTGAAAACACCACGATGTATGCAATGACGGCTTTACGCTGCTTGGCTGTGATCTGTGTTCATGTGCTGATAGAGTCTCACGGGTCCTTCTATATATATGTTAAGTATATGTGTCTGAGCTTTAAGTGTAATCCAAGCGTTCCCAAACACATGGCCGCAAAGTAGGCTAATTGCCTCTCTCATTACCCTCTTCATTCATTTAATCTGGGTTAACAAATCCAGCCATTGATCCTTTCACTGGTGGGAGAGAAATGAGCACCCAAACAGACCCTGGGGAAATTGATCAGCCATCTACAGAATGGTAAGCTGATAAAACACTGAGCTGCACAAATGGCCATGGCTTAGATCCGTTAGTTGTGAGGGCTTTACGCAGTTTAATGTCCTAATTATAGCTGCTGACAACATGCACCCTACATAATACACATTTGTTTATTTGATGTTACATGTATAATTTCCTTCCTCACATGAGTTGTTTCTATTCATTATTTCCGAGCCACAACAGAGAATCCGTTTGTGAGTGCCATTCATAACAGCACAATAAACTTCTTTTTGATATTTTATGCTTTTGCTGATTGTCTGAAATTCCCTCTTCACCTCTGCACACACAGTGCAGCTCGTGTCGCTGCCTTGGTTAATTTCTTTCCGTGTAAATTGTGAGCTGCCACCATCAAAAGCCCCTGATAGGAAACAGACAGACCAACAAGACTGTGGTGTAATCCCCACAACACTGAGCCCCTAAATCGTCGCCTTTTGAGATGAAAGCCTGCAGGATGTAGACTTACGGCTGTAAACAAATCCATCCCTGTACTGCCTACTGGCCTTACAAACACCAGTTTAAAGTTAAATGGGGTTGCAGCTCCCTCCAGTGTAAAGTGATGGACAGCAGTGAAATGATTACCTATTGAACTTGCCTGGAGCCACAGCATCAACAGAGACGCCCAGTGTTGCCCTTTAGACAAGTCAGCTGGATAAATATTCCACAGTTGTAACATTTTATGTTTTTGTCTTTGTGCTTTTCTGCTCAATCCAGGTCAGAGATATGGCTCCAAAACAAATTGCTTTAGCGATATTTTTTTCATTTGAAAGTCTATTCTAATTTTGGCCTTTATTTCACATTTCCCCTGCTGTATTATGTCCTTCTGTCCAATTGATTTGACCCATCATCTCACGATGGAGGGCTTGGGATTTTGATAAGTGCCTCTGATTGGGAAACAAGGAGGCCCAGCGGCCACAGGGGGGTCAACTGGAGAGTTAAATTTGCCACATTGATTGTGTTCATCGCTGCCATGGTTAGTCTCTAACCCCATTTAATAGAGCGACAGTGTTGGTGGCCTTGGGTTTACTTGTCTGCACAGAGTGGGGCAATTGGTTTTATTACTATTCACTGATAAAACAAAAAAACATTTTATTCATCTGTGTTGGTGGAGAAACCTGCATTTTTCATTTAATACTGTTGCAAAACAGCTTTTATAACAAACCACAATTTTACAAAGTGGCTTCTAGACTCAATATACAGTACAAGTGTATTTATGAGTTTTATTGAGAGGTGTTGCAGATGCTTTCTCTACCCCATTAATATCAGTGGTGGATTTATTCTATTTAATTCTCAGTATAAAGCCATATGAGTCAAACGCACCACAAACTACAACCTCCAAAATGGCAATTAAGATAAATGTAGTTTAAAAAATACATTATAAATTTAGTGTTGTATTAGACTGTATACATTTTAGCAAGGTGTTAAACTGCCAACTAAGTTTAGAGTATACGCACTTTTCACAGATATTTAAGTAATTGACACTTGTCTCATTGTTTAATCTTTACATTACAAATAACATTCTGTAGCAATTGCTATGACACTAAAATGTCCAATTCTTAACATAATTAAAGTTTGGTGTGTGACTGATGAATTTATAATGGGTATCTACATGATTTTAATGCAACTGTTCATTCTGTTGTGTTGCAAATATTTTCTGTATCTCAATACAAATGTACAATTTGGTGTTTAAGGACTGTTGTGTGCATTGATATGAATGTAAAGCATGGTGACTGACTCCCATTGGACTTCAGGTCTGTGGACTCAACTCAAGACCCACCTGTTTAGGCTGGCCTTAGTTTTTTTTTTTTTAAAGTTTTTGCACACGTGTCTCTTGCTGTTGTTGTGAGGCACTTTGTCATGTCTGTAGCCATACGCTGTATCACTGAAGTGCATACTTGAAGGATCTTACATGATAAATCAGCTGGCCTTTAAAGGTTACTACCACAACCATGTCATAGCTTCAACAAGGACCTAGTGAAGCTTCGACGCTCACTTAACGCTTCATCACATCAGAATGGATCTAGTTGTAGATGCTTCGCCTGCTGGCTTAAAGAATGCCAAACCTTGAGAATGTGATGACATTTGTCATGTTGAAGTGACATTTTTAAAGCTGCCCCGGTGGCAATGAAGTGAGATAGGACGCTGTGTTGCCCAAAGTAACCTTTTCTTCCAAAGTTCTTTTTACACTGACATTTGAAGGGATCTCGAAATGATGGGATGGGTGTGGGTGTATTTGGGTTTGCCACTTTCACACCAGCTAGGGCTAATGGTTGGAATCCAAGCTGCTTGGAAGCTGTGGGAAGGACTTGTCCTGTTTCCCTGAGATTGATCGTGTGTCCTTCGTATTCATACTTTGTACAGTGGGAATTGAGACCGTGGGTAAAAAACTTTTGAATGGTGTATGAGAAACATCCTCTGCTTTTCTGCCTCCCAGCGCAGGGTCGATACCAGTCAAATCATTAAAGTCAACACCCTACAATACAGCACCACTGAAAGTCAAAAAGCAATTCATTTATAACAAGGAATGTACCAATTACAGGTCGCAAAAAAAGTATTCCACAATTTAACAGTTCATAACTGCAAAACCAATGTTTTAATTATATTAACACTCAAATTAATGAGTCTTGAAATACTTTAAAAAGGTTGATTAAATGCAACAGTCCAAGGCAAAAAAAGCATAAAACAAAGGTCTAACAATCTAATAATATGCAGGCAAATTAATATAATAAATTAAAAGGGTTTAATGTCATTAAGGATTACAGCATACCAACAATGCTGTAGAAAATGGGAGAGAAATATACTTTTTTTTTTTTCATTTCAGGATTCCCCGCCATTAAAAAAAAATAAATAAATCAACAGATTTATTTCCTAGAGTATGCAGATCTCTATTATGTGTCATCCACTATTAATACCTCTCATCATTAGTGTTTCCATTGGGTTCTTTTTCCTTGGTTCAAGTCCTGACCAGGTTATGGAAATATTTGGCATGTAGTCTTGGACAGGGTTTTCTTTCCTCCAGATTGCATTCCGCAGAGTCTTTGCAGCAAAGTAAACATATGCACCAACAACAAATAAGACAAGAAAAAAATGAAAGAGGCACATAGGGCATTTCTCAAACAACAAATTTGTTCTTGGTGGTTGAACCGCTTTTGGTAGCTGTGTCTGCGTGGGATTGGTAGCCAATAGTCATCTTCATGGGAAGCCCCAAGCGCTCCTTGTAAACCCTCCTGTTGACAGGAAGATGACAGAGTGAAAGGATGCAGGGAATGCCATCACCTGTGGTCCAAACACTGAGGCTGAAAATCCCACTCACCCTATGTGTGTTATGGCTTCCCGGTTCTCGTAGTCTGATGTCCAGACGGCTATTTTGTCTCCTTTCGTGCGGATGTTGACCACGGCCCCACAGACGTCATCGCTGTAGTCGTCGAAGGCCTCTCCGACTAAGCACAGCAGCTGGTGGAGAGGAATAAAAGCCATTGTCATAACCTGATGACTCACACTTTGACTTTTAAATATAACTGCATATCCCCCACGTTCTCAGAAAGGAGGAAGGCCACGGACATTGTTAGGTCTGTCACCTCAATTACTGTGAATCAGCAAGAACTTGGAGATTCTTGCTCTCTGCTGCAGCAGTCTGTCAGTCGGGTTCACTACAAGATTTTCAGGGTAGGGTGCTATTTTTGGTTTTACAATTCCTGTTTGAACACTTCCCAGATCAGTGAGGCAGAAACAGTTTTATTTCACAGTGGCATTATAACTTTACCAAGTAACAAGAACTCAAAGAAATATCAGTTTTCACAACTGTATATTTTTGTTTTGTACAAAATGTAAATTTTTATATTGACATAAAAAAAAAAGTGTGAATTAATGATCCAAAATCATATGATGGTTATATTTTCCAACATGGGAATTCTGATAAAGACCAATGGTCAGCATCATTAGCTTTGAAATAGAACCATGTACCACACACCATGGTGATTGGATATCTGTCAGAACAGCCTCAGATCTGCTTGTGAAACTTGTTTCGTGACTGATGTTGAAAACACAAACTCACTGAATTGTAAAAAAAATATTATTCTTAATATTATTCATAAACTGGAAAAACAGAAGTAAAAGAATCAGCTATCCTCTATTTCTCAACTGCAGTGGAGTGCTCTTGCTGCATTCATGCAATGGGAACTCAGAATTGGAATAAAGGGTAGTTATCTGATTGTTAATCATGTAGTCCCACCAATGATAGCTGTTTCTATTGTGTCATATATGGGTAGAAGTTTGTTACCAGATAGAGCCAGTGTATAAAGGTGCTGAGTGGTTTTTATTTGTGTTAATGTTAGATTATATTTTGATGTAACTGTAAGCAGTGTTTGCAATTGCAGCCATTCTGTCCGCAGTTTGTTGACAGATCTCTAGTTCTCTTCAACGAGAGATGACCGGAATTTCCAACGTCTCCAATTTAGAAAATGAGCCCATTTAAACCACTAGTATTGCTGCAGAATGTCTCAGGGCCACTAGTGGCAGCACTGAGCGCTACAGCGTTCAGCAGCGCTCCACCCCCCCTCATATTGTTTTTGACCAGCATGTGGGTGGTGAGGAAGTCTCCCTATCACCTGACGAGTGTATATTTTCTTTATTCTTCCCATAACTCAGAGCTCAAGAACAGTTTATTTAAAACCGTCTCATTAAAACTGTTTTGCTTCCAGCTGAACATACGGTCAAACAAACGTTCAGCCCTCCAGGCCAGAAGCTGCAGTATTGACAGTACTGTAAGTGCTGTTTGCTCACTGTCAAGTCACAGCATGCTAGATGTCTGTATCACTGTCAGTGACCTTTAGAGTGGCCACAGAGCTCACGGCAACAGTGTGTGGACTTGGTAGCTACCAGCGAGTAAGCCAGTTTTCAGTAGTCAGTAGTGGTCTATGTGCTTAGACATCAGAGAGGATTTTGTGCACAAAAAGATGATTAGAGGCAATCATCTCAGATGACTTTTAAAAGGTATGAAAGGATGTAATAACCCTTATCAGCAGTGTGACAAATGCGATGATAGAGTGGTACAACTAATTACAGTTGCCAGCAGCGAATAAATGTACTTCTTTCAGAAGAGGCTGGAGAAATGATTAATAGAATCACTTGTTTGAGTAACAACCTTGAATTGGATACAGAAACAGCCAAACCTACCGTTTCCAGCCAGAAGCGGTCCAGGTCTAATCTCCTCTGCTGCTTGGTGAGTGTGATCAGCCAGCGGCCGCCACGCTTGTTCCTCTCGTCCTCCCACATGGGTTCAATGCCATCCTGCAGCCATGGTTCAAACTGTCAATACACATCCCAAACCACTGCACCAAAAACCTCAAAACAGACCTTAAATGTGAGGTTTTCGACAGGATTTCAACAGTGCCCACAAGACCATTTCTTTTCCAACTTTGAAATAATCACAGTGGAAAATCTTTAAATCCTGTGAGATGTTTTGAAGCTGCAAAACCAAAAAGGAAGCAAGAACTCAGGACTTATCAAGTGATGGTTAAATATTGTCTAAAATCTTTTTCTCAAGCTGAATTTCTGGCCCTCCACGCGAGCGCTGCCTAAACGCCAAGTGTTTGGTAAAAGCCAATATTTTCTCAGATTTTTCAAATGTAAAATTTGTCAAACTTAAACTGTACAGGTGCTGATAAACTCACTCCCCTGCTGTGAATACAAGTTCACTAGCTAATCTTCGCCACAGGTGATGCTGCTAATGATTTCCATAAAAGCACACAGATCAAAGAGCGCAGTTATATTTGATTACTGCCGTTTCCATTTATTATTATCACCTAGCTCAAACACAGTGTAATTAGTGGCTGCTAGCCGCCTCCTGCTTTTCAAAATCTTCCACCCACGCTTCTCATTTTCTATCAGCACATCTGGTTAAATGAGTTCTTTTGAGCTGATGAGCTCCGAGTCGGTAGAGACAGATTTTGTCAGACAGAGGAAAAAAAAAAAAAAAAAAAATCATGCCCATTTCTGTCTTCGTTTGCTTTCCTTCCAGTAATGATGCCATTCTTTTGACTGGAAAGCTTTGTGTCAACAATTCAATTAGGTATTGTTCTGTTTGCAGGAGCTTTATTTGAATCTGCTGCCATTAAAAAAAAATTTGGCTTTATTCGTGAGCTAGTGATAAAATGTATACATTGCTATTGTTCTCCTGAGGATCACTTTGAAACAGAATTACAGGATCACAATCTATTACAAACCCACCAACAAAATAAAAACGCTCTTCTTCCTGTACTAATTTCTCAATAAATAATAAATTTATAATGTAATGTGTAGCTTGATGTTTGCTGTCATATCTAATGTCCTTGTGAATGTGATTTTCCATTTTAATTAAGGCCTCTAACAGCAATTACAGTTGTTATGAGAGCAAACACTATTGTCCTCATATATATTGATGAACAAACAATGCAGCAATCATGGATAGTGGAGTGTGGAGTGCTTTTCTCAACAGCAGAGAGGATATTGATGTGTAAGGAGACCAAAAAAATTATTTTAACTACACTTTCATTTGTATTTGAACTTCTTGCTCTTTGCACATTCACACCAATGGACACAAACTTACCTTAAAGAGAGAGTAATCACAGCCCGACATGAGGTTGCTCGACAACTGAATGTGATTGTAGAGGCTGGAAACAACAAGAGCACGGCGTTTACAAAACGCTCGCAACAGTAAATTATTCAAAAACAGTAAAGTATTCAAAAAACACTCCCATGACATTTTATCGCTTCAGTCGCTCCATAGAAGTACAGAAAAACAAAAAAGGCTCAGAGAGATTTACTGCCCCTTACGCCCAGAAATCTTCAACCGTGTCAAATTTAGAGATGAGTCGCAGGTTGGCCTGCCATGTTTTGCTCTTGTCATTCTTGAAGAACCACAGAGACCATCTGTTGGGTGAAAACAGAAAAAAAAATATATAATTAATTTGCATAAATGTAACAAGCTCCTTAATTAAACATGAGATAAACAAAAGCGACCAAGAGCCATTGAGCTCTGCAGCAAATGGGAGACATATGGATGCACCTGGGTGCTGCTCCGTAAATCACGGCGTCACTCCCGTGGTCCAATTAATTGAGGTGCTGGGTTATACTTGTTCAATGCTGAATCCTCTTATGGCTCAGCAACTGCCTTAAGCTCTTTAGGTTGAAGAAGAATAAAGAAAACTGTGTCTGTTGACACTATTATAAAGCTGTTAGAGACCTTATTCTGTGAGAGGGTATAGGGAGTGTTTTTAAGTGAGAGCAGCCCAAATAAAGGCCAGAAAAGGACAGTCAAGTGATACAAGCTACATTCTCCTTAGCTGAACTGCACAAGCATGCCGGACTGTTTGATAAGCAAATATGACAACCAGACAGTCTGTAGGCTTAACTTTATATAACATTTCAGTATTCCCTGTTAACTTGTCCAGAAAAATATTTGACTGTGTGATTACAGGACATAATCTGAGGCCACACTTACTCTACAGCCTCTTTAACGGACCTGGACATGGTGTTTCTTTAACTTCAAATGCATGCTGGGATAGACTCAAGAACCCTATGACTCTATAAAGAAACATGCAAATCAATAAAATCAATGAATGCTGTGCCTTGGGCATATGCTGTCTGTGTTGTACTTGGAATACTAGTGTGTCTGAGCCAGTGAAGTACAATAAAAGCATTCTTGTCACTTTGCACCATTTTGCTCATCAATATTTTAACCTATTTGGATGTTAAACTTAAACCAACAGTCAGAGACAACTGTCAGTATATTTCAAGCCTAACAACTGAGCTGTGAGTCATCAGTGTTTAGGGTCCAACTTTTCTTTTAGCTGACTGGCTTTCTGTTGAGTTTGGCTTTTTTTTTCTGTTTGACCCTTTTGGACATAAATATCCTTGAGGAATTTAAAAATATATAAAATATTCATTCATTGCTTATTTGTATTCAGCACCAACGGGCGTTGGAACCTATCTGAGTATGGATTCAGAGAAAAACACTGAAACACCTTGGACAGGTCACCGGACCATCACAGAATATCACAGTCTCACTGTGGGGAAATAAAAAGTCTCAGATCCAGGTTTGTTTGGACTGTGAGAGGAAATCCACTTTAACACATGAGGAATACTAAAACACACAGACAGGATCAGTGCCACAGGTAACCACTAAACCACATATATTGTACATTTAACATTACATCTATGAACCCAAAATTAGCTGCCAAGTCAAGTTTCCCTCCCTTGAGTTTAGGAGGAAGCAAATGTAGTCAGGCAATCACATTTATTTTACTACGAATCCACTTTATGCATTTTTTATTTTTGATGATTCAAGATAAAATTAGCTACATTGTTGGTCATGTATCTGGAAAGAAAACATCTTAAGAGTATTTTGTACTTTTATTTGGCTTTGTGATATACTGTTTTCATTATGAGGTGTGCACAAGCAATTTTTAGAAGTTGCTCCGCTTCCTCTCAGTGAAGAAAGCATTCATTATTTTCAGTGAATGGTCAATTTATGTCTTGCTTTCATTTCTTCATGAGCCAGCCCCATTCATTTGTGTGGAGGAGGAGGGAGTCATTCAGTTCTTGAACTATGCCCAGAGATCAAACAATTTGGTCACACATAAGTCACCAATCTTTTCTTTGAAGCTGGTGATGCATGCGTTCTTTGCCCCCCCCAATTTTCACATTTATACAGTTTTACACACTTTCATCTGCATCGGTGGTGAAGACCTACTCAATTTTACACGACCGTCCCTTAAATTAAAACCATCAAATAATATGAAATTAACATTTGAGTAACCAGCAATCCAAACCCAAAGAGACAAAGTTTATGAAAACACAATGAATTGTCAAAACTCGACTACTTAATTTGATCAAAGCAATATAGTTTCTCAACCAAAAAAACTCTCACTGATACAGAAGGCGTAACTGTCTGAAATCAGTTGATTATTAGAAGCTACTAAATCATTCTTGGAAAAAACTTGAATATAATGTAATTCGTGCCTTCGTTGATCTGGCTGTTATAAACAAATCTGAAATTGCAGACCCTGACCTGTTCTGGAGGGGGTGTTTGATGTAGGCCTCTGGGCTCACAATCTCCTGTCCAGTCTCCTCAGCTCCATCTTCATCGGGCTGAGGTGGACACGGGTTGGTTTCCTAAAAAAGCAGTTTGGTAGAGGTCAGGTACAAACAGGGAGGAGGGGGGCAGTGGATGGGCAGGAGGGGGCTGGGGGGGTAACATGGCGGCTAATCTCTTTGCTAATAACCAGCTGTTGATTGCATAAGTGGACCCTTCTGTCATGGCAACCAGATGGTGATACAATCAAATAAAAGTCGAAATTTCACAAAGCGCACGGCTGTCAAAACAATAGCGTTGTTTCTGATCTCAGACGAGATAAGTAATCACCCAAATAAACTTTCACTATCGCCAAAAAAGAAATTCCGTGACGGCAGCGTTTGCTTATGAAACCCGTTATGAACATCTGGACCACGTTTCCCCGTAATGCGAAGCTGGATTTGGGGTCGCTACCATTAATGGAAATACGTAGCTTTGAGAACTTCATCGTTAGGCATGACTGTGCTATAACCAAGATGCTTACTGATAAACGGGAAAAAACAAACAAACAAACAACAACAACAACAAAAAACACCACAAAATTTCCATTCACATATCTGATAAATTATACAATGCTTGGTAAAATAAATAAAATAATTTTTAAAAAAAAGTTAACAGTCGCTATTACATGACGAACAATTTACACTAGAAATTTAGATCCATACTTATAATTCGGCATGAATGTCAGACCCAAAATCCTGTTATTGGGGTAAGAAAAAAAAAACGTATAAAAACTGCATATGTAGCTGTTAACCATAATTTAAGTTAACGTTAACCTTAGCTACTAAAATAGCTAATATTGTGGAGGTCAGCAGGAAGCAGTGTCGACCAGTTTTGACAGAAACCAATTTTTATTTGTATGTGATATGCTATTACTCACGCCGAATTTGACATTAGTTTGTAATAAACTCAGGTGTAAAGACGAAATGCGTCTCCGGTCTGGTCTTAAACAGAGAAAACCTCGGCGGTAACAAAATGACTAGTTTTGTCATGGACGTTTGTATGTTTCTCCTCTCAAAAAGTTAACGGCACGTCGGTTAGCTGTAACGTCAGCCTTAAACTTGGGAGCCCTCCACACACAAGCAGTTAGTCCTCTTTTACGCTTAGGTCGTGGCACAGAAAACAAACTTGAACTAGTTATAACACCGCGTGTGATGACAACAACGGCCGATATACGTTCAAGGACTCGTTTTTAACGTTGAACACTAACTCAAAATACGATTTCGGCCCGTAACCAAAGCCAGAAGCCCCCGAAATGATTTCATATGTTCTTAGGAGAAAGTGCTCACCGGTTCGGCGGTCGCCATCTTACAAATCTCTGTTAGGAAAGTTTCTGTTGATTGGGTCGAGCTGTGCAACGTGACGGCAGCGCTGCGGACATGCGCAGTGTGCCGCCTCTGGCTGGCTGCTCCTCGGCGACTCCACCCCTCTCCGGCAGTCGAAGGCATGGCGAGCACCGAGACCAGAAGGGAGTGTGAGACAGAGGGCTGCAGCAAGGACGCCAAACTTCAGTGTCCCACATGTATCAAGCTTGGTATTCAAGGCTCCTATTTCTGTTCACAGGTACTGCTGTTTTCTTGGCTGGCTGGGTTCAAATGTCGCCTGTAGTCGCTCACCTAGGCCCCTTCTCTTATCACGAGGCTGCTAATGCTAACTGTCAAGCTAGGTGGACATGTGTAGGTGCTCAGCAAACCCGCTAATAGCGTATTAGCTGAACTTTAACCGATGCCTCCTGGCTGTGTAATGCCATACAGATTGCCGAGGATGAATAATGCAGCCAGTGACTGTAACGGATGCTGTCTCTCTATCAGGCCGAGGGAAGATGTGTAACTAGCTAACTGCAGGCTGGCTAGCAAAAGTCACTGATCCAAACTCTGTGACCAAAATAAAAACCCTGCAGACTAAAGGTCTATTGCTGAGAGCATAAAAAAAAAAACGGACTATGAAATACCTAGGTTGGGTTTGACCTAGGTATTCCACTAATGCAACAGACTGCAAGTAGTGATAGTTGAGTTGTAAAGTAGAGCAGAGTTAATGTTGCGTGACAGATCACTTGGTGCCATGATGTTTGACTCTCATCCTGGTACTTCACGGCAGCAAACCCCCACTCACAAACCTGTCAGGTTAAAGATGAACAGTTCAGCCTCACACTGGGCTGAGTGTCACCTGTTGATTTAAGTTACTCTCTTTGTCGTTAACTTTTCTGTGATGGAAATCATTGAAGCACAGGCATTATGCTGCTTTTGAGTAGATCTAATACCATGATCTCCCAGTTAAAAGCTTTATGTAAGGTTGTAACAGCTCGGTTTGGGGGGAGTCTAAATGCTCTTGTGGTGACAAGGTATTTGACCCTTGAGGTCTTTGCTGTGGTTGCAGTTTTTGCAGCGCAATCTGACCCTGCTCTCTATTTCGCATCTCTCTCTCTCCACCAACTGTCCAATTAAGACACACAATTATCAACAAATGGCACAGGGACTAGAACATATAGAGAGGACATATTGGGAAAATCTCTTTCTGTGACAATGTCCATCCAACATTGTCTGTTTTTTTTTTTTTTTTTTTTTTTTTAAGTTGGGTTTAAATTAGAAGTGTAATGATTCTCAAACCCGAGATTGAAACTACGATACAAATGTCCATGATCTTCTGTGGCAATGGGATGACTGTATTGTGTCATGTGACTACTTTGATTTAGTGAACTCGTGTTCTTTGGTCAAGTTGGTAAGATAAAATACTATGATTTGATTTGTGATTTTACTCCTGTGTGATTTACACCTCTAGTTCAAATATGTACCATATATGTAATTGTTATACTTTAGTCAGGTGCACTTCAGGACACAGTTTGTACTGTATCAATAATGTGTTTTTATTTTCAGGAATGTTTCAAAGGGAGCTGGGTGTCTCACAAGTTGCTGCACAAAAAAGCAAGTAGGTGTCACTGTCAGTTATGCACTAGGTTCACATCAGGCTCTGTAATGGATCAATTAGATAAATAGATTGCATGTCATTTAGGTTAATAGTACAGGCAGATGAGTTTAGGTTACATATACCTGTATATGGTGTTAAGTTAGAACCCGTTAGGAAAGTTGAGTGGATGATATTCCTGACTGTTAACTGACATAGTTGTGCCAGATGCTTTAGAGACCTTGTGTTATGTTTTGTCAGAGGAGGACAAGAACCAGAATGAATCTAAGAACTGTGTGGAGAAGGACATCAACACAGACCCATGGCCAGGCTACCGCTACACAGGAAAACTACGCCCTCACTACCCACTGGTAATTTCTTTTTTGTCTCCACTTGGTTGTACTAAAGGTGTTCAACTCATTTGCACTTTCGTGTCACAATTTTCATTCTCAATTTCCCCAAACCCCTCTAACAATGGTTGCAATTAAGTAAGGAAAGTTTCGATATATGTGGCCCTGATTAACCACAACCTTTAAATGTCAACTGCTCCTTTGTGACAAAGTTTGACAAGTTTTTAGCGGAAAGTATGTCAGCTTACTCAGCAGGGTTTCATGCTTCGCATGGTACATGAACTCCTTTAAGCAGGGATTATAAAAAGTAAGCGCTCCACACTACACCACATATTTCATCTTAAAAATCCAAAACATCATATATTGATACCTGTAGCTGTGTCTGAATATGTCAAAAGAATTACTAATTATAATGGAGGACAACACTTGGGAGATACAGAATAATAAGAAATTTTAATAATCGTGTCTTTAAGAATTTCGTGATGTCAAGTGCTCATCCATGTGAATTCAATGCTGTAACATGTCCATTGTCCCCTGGTTGTAGACTCCCATGAGGCTCGTACCTAGTGACATCCAAAGACCTGACTATGCTGATCATCCCAGAGGTAACCACTTTCTCACAATATAATTTTATATAATAACTTGGTATTATCCTTCAAACTGATGTTTTTTTTTGTTTGTTTGTTGTTTTTTTTTTAGATTTTCCTTTGTGTAAATAGCCTTTTTTGTTTTTAATATCAACACTAGTTGGGCAGTTTGAAGGCTATGTTTTAGGAGCCTTTGGCAGAACAGCTTGTGTGTCACCGGAGACAATTTGTCTATTAGTTTTTTTTTTTATTAATTTATTTGACAGTGCATAGTACATGCAACAATCAAGCAATAATCATCATGAGAAGTATTTACAATCACTTGTTACTGCCTGACTCTACTGGCAATGTTGCCATTTGATTTGGCACAGTGATGCTTATGGGTTGATGTGTCCCTTTGAAGCAGCAGAACCTCAGGTTGATGTTGTTGGTCTGTTCAGTAAAAACCCACTGGTTTTAGCCTTCGACAAAAACCAAACCAGGATTTTAATTTACAGAAGAAATATCACAATCTACTGGGCAGGTTGCCATAGAGAGAATCAGCTCTTTCCATTGTAATGACTCCATGGTTTCATCCATCACCACCCTGAGCACAACCAACAATTTAGCACAGCTATTTGTAAATTGTTCTCACAGTTCAAAGCTTTGAAAACTGAGAGACTTAACAGTCAAAATCACTTGAGCTGAATGTGCCCTCTGAGCACTTCACCTTTTTATAAATTATACCACATTTAAATTACCTCTTACATGTGCAATCCTTGGTGATTACCAATCAGAGCTGCTTTTCTACTGGCAGAGTGAAGAGTTCACAATTACACCTCTGAGACCCGTTAAGGATTAGATCACTACAACACACGTTGTAGCCAGAGCTTCAACGCGGTGAAGCCCCCTCTCAATGTGTCTGGACAATGTGGTCATCCATGCATGTGCCGTATATAGTTTTTGCATGAATACACAGATGAGTTGATGCGTCTTGTGTTGTTAGCAGAGAGCTCTACAGCAACAGAATAGTTTGATTAACTCGCAGGCCTTTAGGCAACGCTGAAGACAGAACTGAATGACGAGCAAGACCAGCGTTTGCACAAGTTTTATAGCATCTGAATGTGAAAAATTTTCATTACCAAGTTCTTAAGTTCAAGTTCTTAGCTTAATGAGCAAATATATGCCATAGTTAAAGTTTTGTAATTGTTTTCTACTAAGAGGAAAATTAAGTTAAAACCACAAACTTGACACAGTATTGAGTAGCAACGTGCACATGAGAGTTTGGATCATTATTCATGGCGAGAGTGAGATGTCTGTTTTCAGTAGGAATGTTAGTGCTAGTATCATTTCACTAGAATTAACCGATTCAGTATTATAATGAAAAATATTGCAGAACAGGGTCTTTTTAAGATTCATTACTGACTGATTATTTTTAATCGTTTTAATTGAACATTTCTGTCAATCATTCACTTTCTCCTGGTTATAGTTTGAAACTGAAATAAATGTCCCTCTGTTAAACAGCCCCTTATTATCTCACTATAACCTCTTTCCACCACTGGCTTTGATAGCAAAAACTGTACCAGGTTGACTGATGGAGAAGTAAACCTGCTGACAGGTCTGCTGTCACCAGTTTGCTTCTTTTTCTGTTAATTATCAAAGAGCCATAACTGTCCTGCCTTATTTACGTCTGTCTCTCTGGGCAAGTCATTCACTCCGCAGCCATGGCAACCTCTGCATCCCTTTCTTCCAACTGCATAGATCCATACTCAGGTAGTCATGGTTACGGTCGCCTTTGAGTCTCTGGTGATGCCGATTCAGGGACCGGAGCACAATTGTTACAGGCTAATGATTCTTAATACAGGACTGTGATTGAGCTCCAGTAAAATCTGTCTTTTATTCAATTTTATTTACTTTGTTAACATGTTTATTGACAATATCCCCTACTACCTATAAGAAATTGAGCCATTCCATTATGACATAATGTGTGCGCTGTGATTTTCTTGTATACTTTTCTGAGCAGCTGTATCAAAGCGTAAGTAAATCAAATTGATTGTTACACTCACACTGTAGGCTCTTGGGGTCAAAAGAAGGGTTGTATTTGACTTGTACACAAACCTGTCGAAAGTCTGTGTTGCTAGGCAACTGCTCATGTTCATCCAGCAATCATCTTATTCAGTTAATAAATTATAGATCAGCGAATTGTTGATGACTCCAGTGCTTCGACCAACACGTATTTAAATACTCCCCTAATGTGCTTTCAGTATAGAATAGAGAGAGTCGAATATGCTCTGATCTTGGTTGATCTGTGGCTGTATTGCAGGCAGTCTGATTTATTGTCAAGCTGAATGCGTTGACACCTGTGCCTCTGTTGTTTCCTATAACAGTAACAGTCCAGCTCTGCTCCTCTGAGTCAACAGTGTGAGTGTCATAAGAGTCTGCCTCTGCTCAGGTGCTGATGCTGTAGTGTGTTCCCTGCAGAAGCAGCTAGTTATACATAGCTCCATAGAACTGCTCGACAATTTCAGGTTCAGACACTGTCATAATAAAAATGGTTGGTACATGTATATGTGTGAAAGGCATAATATTAATTAAAAAAAAAAAAAAAAACAGTAACAACTGACATTAACACAAGGGGGAAATGGTTAAAAAAGAGTAAACATTAAAACAATGGAATTTATTCACCATTTGGAAAATGGCTAAAATTAAATATAATGACTTGATGGGAGATATAAGAGAATGCTGACATTGGTTGCCCAGTGCTACCCTAAAGCAGCCAGATCACAAGACGGAGTTGGAGGAGAGTTGTGACAAACTACACAGATGTTAGAGAAAAAAAAAATCCATCCATGTTACTCTTAATGTTACAATTTAACACAAAGATTTTGCATCACTAGTATGATAAAACCAACCATGGACTAAGTATTTTGACAGCATAACCTAGTCTTAGACTTAGTCTACTCTCAGAAAGCCATGACTAGTCTATGCTTTTGCTGTAGAGTAGAGTATTTGTTGAGATTTCTGTTGAATCGTCAGAGAAACTAAGCTTGTTTTCATGCTCTGGAGTTGAATTAATTTTCTACTATCTGACCTGTTGAAGCTGCCTGGAATCAGACACCACAGAAGGTAACACTTGACAGCAAGGGTGAAAACAATGTAAGCTATCTTGTCTCAGACTAGATTCCCTTGATAAAAAGCATCCACATAGACACACTACTTCCACTTACACTTGGGTATTGATTGAAATTGCACAACTTTGTGTACAAACAAAATAATCTCAAGGAGGATGTCGCCTTGTGGCTTCCCACAGCCAGATGACTTTTATTGGAAATACAGAACCGATTAGGAGAATGTAAATCAGCTGTGATGGTCCAAGTTGGCGCTGTATCTGAAAATTGACAGACAGATGACAGCTGCTTTACAAGGTTCGATCTGGGTATTGATGTGCGAGTGACGCCAGTTGTCTGTCCGTGTTTCCGTCCCACAGGGATGTCCGAATCTGAGCAGTTTCTGAAGGGGACGTCACAGATCAAGATCTTGTCTCCTGAGGACATTGAGGGCATGAGAGTAGTGTGCAAGGTAACAAAATGAACAAACACCTTTGCATTTATAGTTTCTTATTCATTACATTTTGGTTTTGACACGTGTGACGTTTGCAGCTGGCACGTGAGGTCCTGGACATTGCGGCCATGATGGTGAAACCAGGTGTTACAACAGAAGAAATCGACCACGCTGTGCATCTGGTATATATACACAAACACGCACACAAATTTTAAGGCTCTACTTTGTTATCTGATGTAGCTCCTTATGTGGAAATAGTGATCATATTGTCCTTGTATGGGAATGTGCCTAAGTATGTGCGTTGTTTTCAGCCATGCAAGTGGCTCCGTCGTTGGCTGTGTTGTTGAATTGGTTTAGACTGAAATGGCTTCAAAAGTATTAAATGGATTGTACAGAGATTCATGGTCCCCTGAGGATAAAGCCCACTGGCCTTTCTTTCAGGGCCACTGTGAGGTTTACATTTTCTTTCTACTCAACAATTATCAAATGGTAAAGTTTGGCGCAGACATCTTGCGCCATCAACAGGTCAAAATCAAAATTTGCTTTCTGACCAGATATCGTTAAAACTAATGACGTTCCCATCAGCCTCGGCCGTATTTTGTGCTGTTTAGCAAGTACTAACTCACACTACAGTAGGATTACAGGCAAGTAAAAATGATCTGCTAATCATCAGGTTGTTAGCATTGTCTGTGTATGTGAGCGTGCTGATGTTAGCATTTAGCTCAAAGCGCTGCAGCCCCACATCTGCGAGCCTGACTGCAGACTCTTGTCTTGTCTTGTAGAACAGACACTGCTGATAAATGATGCAAGAGTGAGTTGCTACATGTAAATACAACCCCCCTGCTGTGGAACAACAATTCAACATCAGTTCAATTTATACTATATGCTGACTTGAATAGACTATCACATTTGATATAATATGTATAAAACCCACAGCTCACCGCTATAGGATTACTATCTGCAGATGTGATTAGAGCCCACAATATGGCAACTTCTATAGGGCAGCTACATGCGTGGGAAAGGGTAACTAATCATTATTCTAGGTCACCCGTTCTTGATTTTCTCACTTGTTGCTCCCATGCTCTCTCTACAATCAACATTTTTTATCTGTTCAGGCCTGTACAGCAAGGAATTGCTACCCCTCCCCCCTCAACTACTACAACTTCCCCAAATCCTGCTGCACATCTGTCAATGAAGTCATCTGTCATGGCATCCCGGACAGAAGACTACTACAAGATGGAGATATCCTCAACGGTACGCTAAGATGCATGATTTCAGGTCTTATCCTCAACATCTGACTTTTTTATTTGTTATAACTGAACAAATTACGATTTCATTGACTGTGGTTAAACAAACTTGACCCCTTCTTAAAGCTGCTGTTTTAAAACACCCAAATTCTCTCACTATTGTCAGCTGTTCGCTATCCAAACAAGTCTGATTAATAGTTATGGTAAGTTTAGAAAAGTTTTAATAAAGAGAAGGAGCAAGGTAGATACACTGCTCCTCCATGATAAATGGTTTTAGCAGCATTCTTAAATGGTGTCAGCAGGACATCGGCCAATTTTAGCCTCTTTATGAATATTTCTGCTGAAGCGATGTCTTCCATCAGCCACTCCCCTCAGAGCATCTGATGGAGGACTTGCCAGCAACTCGTCTCTCACTGTGTGGTCCGACAAGACAAATTGTTTCATTAACCTTTACCAGTGGGGCTTTGCTAGTCAGATTCTCTGCTCACAGATATTTCACCTTAAATGGGAAGAGCTCCAGTTTGCCCACCAGGAGCTCCAACTTCATCAGCAATTTTTAAAAAAGGGAACATTTTGTTTGGCCTCGCAAATGGGTCCATGATGTATGAACGTCCATGTTCACGCTTTCAGACAGATTATTCACCGCAGTACTTTCCTCGAGTTAAACATAATAGAATCAAGTTTGTCCTGTAACGTAAAGTGGCTCTGAAACATTCATCATCTCACCCTCACGCAGTGGACATCACCGTCTACCACAACGGTTTCCATGGTGACCTCAACGAAACCTTCTTTGTCGGAGAGGTGGACGAAGGAGCAAAGAAGCTGGTTCAGACTACATATGAATGCCTTATGCAAGCCATTGACTCTGGTAGGTGCCATTGACTCTGCTTTGATTTTAATGACACATGATGGGACAGAAACAGCAATAAAGACTATTGCACGCACATACAGATGTTGTTTTGAATTAAATAAGTTTAAATTGTAGGTGTAATTACTGGCTTTTGTTTGGTTATTAAAGTTTTGTCTGTATCACATTGTGGGGCGAAAGGTTACCAAAAATACCAGTCAATGCCAAATATCTCTTTTGAAGTAAGAGAGTGCTGCCATGACAAAGTTTGGCCACCAGAGAGCATTGACATTTGAGAGCAAGTTGTTTTTTTTTTTTTGGTTTTTTTTCCCCCCAATTTCAAGAATGAGTTTTCAATATCATCTTTTGAGTTTACTCTATAATATTTTATTTATTTGACAACAAGTTTACTTTTCATTTGCAAAATGTCCCCTTTAATAACCACATTTATGTGTTTGTATGTGTTATGTTGTTATGTTTTGTTGGTTTTTTTTTTTAAACTCAAAATACCAGCGCTGGTCAGGCTAATAGCTACAGTTAACAAAAGTCCTGGTTTCTTCTTTGCTTACTTGTTCACAGTGAAACCAGGTATTCGTTACAGAGAGTTGGGTAACATCATCCAGAAGCACGCTCAGGCCAACGGCTTCTCTGTGGTGAGGAGCTACTGTGGCCACGGCATCCACAGACTTTTCCACACCGCCCCCAACGTGCCACACTATGCCAGTGGGTAGTCACGTCCCGTCCATCACCAGAGCCTTCGATCTGTGATAGTTGTCATTGAATTTCTTATTGTTTCCTTGCAACAGCATGATTCCTGTATTTATTTATTTCCCAGAAAACAAAGCAGTTGGAGTTATGAAGCCGGGCCATGTGTTTACCATTGAGCCCATGATATGTGAAGGTGAGTGAAACTGCCGTTGAATAAATAATGTGAACAATAATACTAATTATAGCTCTAATTTTTAAATTCGAATCAGTGCAAATATACTTTATTTGGCCTACATAATTTTCAAGTCCTACTTGTTATATCAAACAAATTGACTCGAGACAGTAAAACATGCAAGTTTGAAATGAGAATAAATGGTAAAATACCATATGAAAGAGAAACGCATTAGATTTTTTAGATGATGAAATTAGAGATGGTTGGTTTTGAAAAGAAAGTGAAGACAAAAATCTTATTTTCTCTCAAGCGTAAGAATGAGCTTAAGAATGAGGGCTTTCGTTTGTCTACTGGTTCACAGGGGGTTAACTGTGTGTTGCAGCAGACACAGTCGCCTTCCAACAGGTCACTTAACAATTTATACCCCAGGGCTATCCAGTGAGTGAGTGCAAGATTTGGAGTGTTTGTTTCTGCAACAGTTTAATTGATGGTGTGTAAGCCAAACCGTGTGTGTGTGTGTGTGTGTGTGTGTGTGTGTGTGTAATACCTCAGGTGGCTGGCAAGACGAGACGTGGCCCGATGGCTGGACGGCGGTGACCAGAGACGGGAAGCGCTCGGCTCAGTTCGAACACACCCTGCTGGTGACGGAGACCGGCTGCGAGATCCTGACCCGTCGCTTGGAGGAGAACGGTCGCGCTCATTTCCTCAATCAAATGTAGGCTGGACCAGAACATGCCAAGGACTGGACTTTGCAGACACAGACACCCAGCGCCTCTGGGTCTCGCACACAAACACTCGCACTCACATCTCAAACAAGAGGCACCACTCCCAGAGCTCAGTGTAACTGTGGCTCTCATTGGTCTTTGCGCTAATATCGGTTCCTCAAACTAAATGGAAGTACTTGAATGTGTCTTGCATCAAATGTGGATTGCTTTATTAGTGAAAACTGTATCATTTGAAGGAAATATGAGAGTATTTATAAGATTTGGTTTTGCTTCGAGGTCGGGCTTTACATCAAACCTGTTCTGACCTCTGGGTTATGACACCCAGAGCTTGTACCAGATGTCTCGTTGTTGTCTGTGGTGTGTGGAGCTCAGGGCAATTCCAACCAGTACAGCATGCACTGCTTCTTTTCTCTCATGCTCTGCTAACTTAATCAGACTTCATATGAATTTATCAGAGATGGAATGAAAAGAACCAGCAATAGTAGAGACACAGGAGAGTTCCAGGGAACAGGGTCAACAAGTCGCACACGCTCACCAACTAGCAAAAGTTATTTTAGAGCACCGGGCATCAGCACCAGGCTGAAAAGCTTTTCTAAGCATGACATTAGCTTTTCATAGCATTTAATGTAACACATTGTAATGAAGTGTTAGATTGATGTAAGTAAGTCTTTATTAGTGCATTTGTCAACAACTATAACTCCTCCTGTGGGATTTCAACTACAGTCTGGTATATAAACGGAGGTATTTACAATATAGTAAAATGTAGTTGTACTTGTATAGAATATGTCCTTGTAGAAGTTGTAATTGTTGACAAATATTGTACTTTAATAAACACTTGAAATGTCTTAAGAGTTCTCATTAAACGAAGCTTGAATTTCAGGAATACTTTGACATTTTTAGACAACGTGCTTATTTGCTTTGTTGCTGATGATCAATTCAACTCTCACCTGTATGTTAAATATGAAGTTGCAGCTCAGAGATGGTTAGTTTAGAGTTGCTTCGTTTAGAATAAACACGGGAAAAATGGGGAAAGAACTAGTTTGGCTTTGTCCGAAGTTGGAAAAAAACAAAAAAAAAAAACAGCAAATACACTTAGTTTGGCTTCAGTATCTGGGAAACATGGGGCCTGGGGAAACAGCTAGTCTGGGGTTTGTCTGAAGGTGAAAACTTAATTCATTTGACAGTACCAATAACACTCACCAAGCAGGACACTTCATGCTGCACCATGTGTCATTCATTGTAACTTTTTGTATAAATGAATCATGCTAGTCATTTCCCTCGTTTCCAGTTTTTCTTGAATAGGCTAGAATAAACTAAGTTAGTCATCTTCTGGCTAAAGCTTCATATTTAACAGACAGTCTGAGAACAGTATCAATGATCTTATTTGACTCTTGGCAAGAAAGCAAATAAATGTATTCCCCAACATGCTGAAACATTTGTCACATACTTATTTTCTTGGGGAAAATGATAAATCAGCTGATATTGCTTCATGTCAGCTAATAACAGCCCCAGGTCAACTATCACTGTCATATTTTCCCTTTGACATGTCCAGTGGAAGCAGTCCTACTCAACTGCTATATCCTGAATGTGGTTATTATTAGCGCACAGCCAGATGAGGACAGTAGTCATTGTTGCTAGGAGAATTGTGACGCAATCACAAAGCATGTAGGTAGATATCCAGAATAAGATAAATGTCGATTGATATGAATCTTCATCTTCGTTGACATGAAGTCACTCAAGTGTTGAACTTGTTAATCCTGCTTAGAGGAATACTCCTTTGGTGTCTTGTGTTTCCAATAGCCCTGGTGTAGCAAATGAGCCTTAACATGTGAATCTAGGAATTAAGAGGCACATTGACTGATATTTCCCGCATATCTCAACTGTCACCATCTACCTTGATGTGGAGATTTTCCTGGTGTGAGCAGCATTCATTATTTCTACATTTTCAGAGAACTGATGTGGTCACAGTTTTTCTGCCATCTTTGTATTTCTTCTAATGGAGTAATAAATGACTCTTCTTTAGCTCTGTATGAGTGCGTTTGTCCTTAAATACGTGTGTACATGTGAGTACATGACTATTTGTCCAGAAACAAGACTTCAGTCAACACATTGCCAGTGAAGAACTTCCTTTGCAGTGACTAATGCAGGACAGTCCATGCTATATAGAGTTGGCGCTACAGAATTCAAGTCCAGCGCAGCACAAACTTGACTGAGCCATTTTCATGGTTGTCATTTCAACTTGTCACATCAGGAAATGACTAGGTGTAGTTTACTTTAGCCAAACTGTCTAAATTCATAACTTTGAACACGTAGTGCAAAATGTCATGACATCCCAAATTAGCTCAAGCTTCATTTATTAGAAAAATTACTAAATTAGAGCAACGGCACAACAATTTCTCCGTTTTCATCTTTAGAAACGTGTCTATGAGTACTATTGCAGCCTTATGAGCTAATTGTTTCATCACAGATGCCTTTGCTTGTTATTGTTAAGTTGCTGCAGTGCACTTTTGCAATTGTGTAAGTTGCACTTGGATTTAAACCTAAAAATATTAGTGTCCTCAGCCTTTATTGGACAGCTCATTCGTGAAGAGAGAGAAAAACAAGTCCCGGGACGTCTGTCGCTGGTCTGCAGCTCAAACCATGGACGTTGCAGTTAAGTGGCACGTGTTGTAACCATTTAGCGACGGAGGTACTCCCAAACTCCAGACCGGTGTTGCTCACCATTAATATTTGCTGAGCTGTTGACATGTTTTGCTTAGCTAGAAACAGCATAGCTGAGTACAAGGCGTAGTGCTAATCCTCGTGAGTCGGTTACAGTTTGAGTCAACGTTTTGGAAGTGAAAGCCCATACCCCCATTTACAGTGAAAAGTTTGTGTACCCGCTGTAAACCAGACAAGAGACTAAAACCAGCCTCGTGCTCCAAATCCTACAGGGACGATAATCAAAGGATGTTTTGCAAGTGTTTCGACAGGCTAGACTTTATCTGCAGTGTTTCCAACATGCTTCATCAGACCTGTGTGTGTCTGTGCTGCTCCTATCCAGCAAGTCCTTATCGATTAACAACCTGCCAACACCAATGCCATTTGCCTGTTTGTTGTTGCACTGCCTCATTATTCATTCAGTTTAGATCAAAGGATATTTCTGAATATTTCTGAATAATCGTGTTTTGGTTCCTCTGTTTTATCGTCTCACAATGTTCTCCCTGTGTTCCTTCAGGGGGGGAAATGCTGATCAAAGAGGTGTCTGACTGTGCATTGTTCAAATGAAACAGACTCAGACAGGGAGCTGAAAGATTATTTATTAAACTAAGCAAAGTAAACATAGAGTGACATCATGGTTTTCTTTGCTCCTCTGCGTCTAGAACTGGAGGACGACGCGGATGCTGAGAGAGGAAAATGGGATTAGGGTGTGAATATGAGACTTTTTCTGAGGCTCAAAATACACAATTGGTGCTTTTGTTTGAACGAAGGCGCCTCAAGGCCTCGCACTTCTCATCACATCTCAGCTCTGTCCTCAGCAGAAGGCAACAGTGATGCATGAGGTTAACAGACCTTACCCAGGGGGACACTACAACGCCACGCACATTAGCATAACAAACAACTTCAAGACGTATCTTAAATCAAGGCTTACCACTTCCCAGCGTGCATGAGGTCAAAACCGTCGCTGATCTTCTCGAAGGGCAAAGTGTGAGTCACAAATTCATCCACTTTGATCTTCTTGTTCATATACTCCTCCACCAGTTTGGGAACACTGTCGACGCTCTTGTATCCTGAGAAAAAGTGTGAAAACGCCACACACAACCTTATTACAGCAGAGCACAACATGTTTGTACAAGTGAAGAAGCAAACAACGTATCCTGTTTATAGAAGTTACACAACAGATCTACAAATATGACAAACTGGAGACTAATTGTGCTAAATCTACACCTACACATCTTTTGTCAGTTTAAATACTTGTATAACAGCCTGGCTTCCAGCCCGAGTTACAACACAGTTATCGCTTAAGAGGAAGAATTCATTTGCTTTGAGCAGCCTGGGCTTATGTGGACCTGTGTGAGAGTTGGGTGTGAGAGTGTGGGGTGGACATGTTTGAAGAATGATTCATACATGGAAAATAAACTAACAAGACTTTGCTCATGCATGGTGCTGACCAGAACTACTTCCTATACGAGTTGCTTATTATCTGATCGTTGCTTTGCTCTGTGTTGATCAGTTCATATCAGGCGGAAATAGAACTTCTGCCACCAGACGTAGGCAGAAGTACTGGACTTCAGTGCTAAACAGATTAAAAGGTTGGCCTGATGGTGGTAAAAACCGGCAATGTCAACCTGCAGGTGGCGCTGCAGGGAGAGTGACGCGTTCATCATAGTCTGAGGTATTTGGTTCCTCTGGGGACCATGAATGGTTGTACAACATTTTGGTAGCAATCCAATCCAATGATCGTTGACATGATTTGGTTGACCAGATTGACCAACACGTCGCCTCTGGAGCCACACCACTAGCATGGCTGAAAATACAGGTGGCTATGACCTCAAAAAGCCACACAATGGAGCTAACACAGTTGTGAGGGAAAAAAAAAAAAAGTTGTATGGAAATACTCAATTTGCTGATGACTGTAGAGCGAAAAGTCTTTTAATGTAGGGAATAGTAAAAGAGAGTGATTCTATAGACCGCCACCGTTATTAGTTAATGCTTTAAGAAAAGCTTATAAAACAAACAAACAAAAAAAAAACCCTCACGGCAACCTAGTTACCTCCGAAGGCAGTGCCTTTCCAGGTGCGTCCAGTCACCAGCTGGAAGGGCCGGGTGGAGATCTCTTGTCCAGCTGCTGCCACCCCGATAATGACGCTAGTGCCCCATCCTTTATGGCAGGCCTCCAGGGCAGCTCTCTGCCATAAAAAAAAAACAATATGAGGACACCATCACCTCAATCTGATCCTATAAGAACCTGACCACAAACTCACCCTAATATATCTGAACATTGCTCACTTGTGATTACTTTTTTTTTTTTTTTTTTCAGGCTTGATGCACAGTATAGCAGGATTTCTTAGCAGCAGGGTGGGCTCAGTTCAAATTCAGTATTATGATATATACCTGATCTTTATTCTAAAGTCTTTAGTTAGTAATGGCCAGTAGTTAGTATTTCCCCTCTCACCATTATTGCCACATTGCCCACACATTCGAAGGAGTAGTCCACACCCCCGTCTGTCATCTCCACCAGGACCTCTTGGATTGGCTTGCTGTGCTCCTTTGGGTTCACAACGTCTGTGGCCCCGAACCCCCGAGCAGTTGGAAACTTGTCTGGGTTGAGATCGACTCCAATAATCCTGGCCGCCCCGGCTGCTTTACAGCCCATGATGGCTGCGAGGCCCAGCGCCCCAAGGCCAAATACTGCACAGGTCGACCCAGCCTCCACCTGCAGAGTGAGGGACGGCAGAGGCAAGTACAGGTCAGCACATCTCGGCGGGTTAATGATACAGTGCAGAGCAGAAATAAGAATAATGCATGATGCCATAACTCACTGCCATAAATTAATGCTACATAATGATTAGAAAACACACAACACATTTTACATGTGCTGGCTATGCTATTCACTGATATCATGTAAAAACTGTAGGTACAGGCACATTAAATATTTCAGTCTTTATTAAAAATCATCACAGGGGCTCTCTACGGCTCTGCTGTGTACGGGTACAGTGGTACCTCGTGCTAAATGCTAACGTCAACAGGCTAACATGCTCCCAATGGCAATGCTTATATGGTGATATTCAGTAAAAAGGAAGTTTACCGAGCTCATCATCTTAGTTTGTGTGCTAGCATGTTCATTATATAATAATTATATATGGTAATTTGCTAATTAATGTTAACGGTACCACAAATGTCAACAGCGTGGTGGCACTAAAGAAAAGGTCAGTCAAATCAAAGTATCCATGCCTACAAAGTGGGGGCTAAACAATGGCCAATTTACGGCGTGTTGGGATGGATTACTGATTTTTGTACCAACTGACACAAAGAGAAAACTCTTGTTTTAAACTTGACCAAGTGTCCAAAGCTCCTCAGGCTAAAAGGCCTTGCAACATGCTGAGAGGATAATTACACAAATACAAAGAAGAAAAAAAACAAAAAACTTGCACGCCTGAATCTGAACTCTCAATTTAATTATTCATGCACTAAATCTGTGTGCATCTTTGTCTCTTTGACACAAGGCTTAAGGGCGCTGTATGACATATCTATGACATATATGGACTACAAAAATGGATGGTAAGGGATACAATGTTTGAGAGCAAAAGCTTAAAACAAACGTGCAAACATGAGGAGGTTTAAATCAAAATGACACTTGGATATATGTATTTCCACGATGGATAGCAGAGCCTGGCTGTAACAAGTCTCATGTTAAGTTGTTACTTACATGTTACTTACTTTGGCAGTGTTTAAAGCAGCTCCATATCCAGTGGTGATGCCACAGCCCAGCAGGCAAACCTTGTCCAGAGGGGCTCTTTGGTCCACTTTGGCCAGGGAGATCTCAGCCACCACGGTGTACTCAGAGAATGTGCTACAGCCCATAAAGTGGAAGAGGCTCTTGCCTTTGCAGGAGAAACGGGTTGTCCCATCTGGCATCAAGCCTTTGCCCTGAGTGAGCCTGGAGAACAAGACACAGATCAAACTGCTCAGAGGAGCGGCACAAGGTAAGAGATTTTTATTGTAGTAGCTGATCTGTGCAGAAGAGCTTTGACCCTGGACAGTTACCTGATCTTTTGACACAGGTTGGTTTTGGGATTTTTACAGAACTTGCACTCTCCACACTGTGGGACATACAGAGGTATGACCGTGTCCCCTGAAATACAAGCACATTGTTATATCTCAGCCCTTAACATTACAGTAATCTATTTAACTATGCAAGAGAAGAGATAAGAACCTGGTTGAAACTTGGTGACTCCCTCTCCGACACTCTCCACAATACCAGCTCCCTCGTGGCCTAGCACAACAGGGAAAACTCCTTCAGGGTCAGAGCCGCTCAGTGTGTAGGAGTCGGTGTGACAGATTCCCGTGGCCACTACCTGGAATAAAGGACTGGGATCTAATCCATGCACAACCATGTAAAACTAACTAACTAACTAGCTAAACTTTGAGGATGAATATCTGATAGACTGTGCCAAAGTCAATCAGTTCAGGTGTCAAATATCTAGTTGTTCTACTTGTTTAAATCTTCAACTTTATGAGTTTTTATCAGTATTTTTAAGTGTTATAAGTTACGATTTTACTACTGGAATCGGGATTGTATTAAAATAGAAAACACACCTTTCCTGGTTACACTAATAGAGCAATAAAGGAGTCAATATACAATGCATTTTACAACATATAGCATATAGCTAAGGGTGCAAAGTACACTGTAGAAGAAAACCACAGATAAGCCTTGAAAATGAACTGAAAATGAGCAGTGGGGCTATAAGCAGGGTATACATATATATATATGTAACAAAGTTTATATGCAGATGTGTAGAATAACACAAAATCAGCCCCTCCACTATAAAATTGGTCTCCCCCCTTTCCCCCCTTTCCTGTTTTTGTGCTCACTGGGAGAGGTGTAGTAGTGTTATGATCCAAAATGTCTGTTTATGTTCATGATTTCCGTTACAAGTGCATTAACATTTTTCACGTCATTTGTGTAGGGCTAAACCACTTTAACACTTTTGACCAGAGGATTACGATATCTACTTGTTTTGTCAGAATAAATGGAGATTTCCTCCAAAGTGATGCATGAACTAGCCAGTTATATATTTTTACATACATACATGTAAACATGTAATGGGTGTGAGTGTAATGAGTCTTCACCTTAAGGCGAACCTCCCCAGCTTTAGGAGGGGCCACTTCCACCTCTTCCATCACGAGAGGTTTCCCAGCCTCCCATGCTACTGCAGCTCTGCACCGGATCACCTACAACACAACATCCCGGATATTCAGCTGCTCTGGGATCTGTCACCATAACAACTCTCTGGACATTTAACCCATTCAGTGCTACAGTGGAGGGAGTCTGATTACAGGAATGTGTCTTTAAGACACTGACCTTTTTGTCTGCCTTTGTGTGGGAATGTTGCAACAACAGGAAGTCTGAACAAGAAATCTCAGCCCAAGAAGTCTTGTACAAGTAGTTGTACCCTCTTTTTTGTCTATTGCAGATTGTGAAAGAGTGCAATAGAAAGTCGAAGACAAAACCCACTCTCCATAACTTTGTGGAGCAAACATCCCCTCTACTCTGTAAACATTTGACCTAGCAAAGTCCAGCCAATCCTGATGTTTTTGTGTGATGAATGACTCAAATCCTCTCAAACATTGATGCTGAAATGATCGCCTGGGAAAAATCTGCATGCTTACCTTCTCTGTAGTTGCCATGCTGTTTCACAACCAGACTCTCACTCACAGTGTTCGATAAGAATGTAGGCTTTATCAAGGTTTAGACCAATCACAAAGAAGGGCCCTGCCCCTGGGGGCTGGGTGCCCTGTCAAAACATTTCTGCTGCTGCTCCTTACACTCCACTGAATGCTTTTCCTCCCTCATATCGTTTACAATTCACATTTGTGCAGTTCACATTTGCAACAAGTTCTTGAAACGTTTGAATATAACATGTGCTTCAGCTTTAAATAAGGTTTAACACATCTATTAAGGCCAAAAGCAACAATAAGCAATAATTTTTCTATTTTGTTAACGACAGATCACACGTTAGTTGTATAGTTAATAAGATAAACCATATAAGCATTTCAGTAAAACAAAAGCTTGACTTTTGTCACGTCCTTCAAATTCAGTTTTATGATGTTACTAGCTCAAATTTCATGATTCAAAAAGTTCTCAGGATTACTTATCATGCTGTACACTTGGGTCTGTCATAGGGTGGATTAAGGTCCTGTAGCAATCATTGCCATAGCCACATCTACTTCTACTTGCAAGGAAATGCAAGGTTGTTGGTATAAATATAGAAACAATCAATTAATGTCATAAAGCATTAAATACATTGCCATGGAAAAAAAAAACAATTATATAATTTATGTATAATTTAATTCTCGTTTTCAAAGGACAGTAGTTTTATGTGGAACCATAATGTTGCAAATTATAAAAATTAATCACTGCTGCAAAAGAAAATATTATAGAAGAATTTTCAATTTGGCTTTTCTACAATGTTGGTTAGAAGTGACCACAGATTTACAAACTGAACAATTTGAGGTTGTGGTTCTACTTTTATCAGACAAATTGGAAATGAGATAATGTTTATATTGACCACCATCAGCTGTTATTACATGTAGTTTTATGGTCTCTTGAACAAACGCTGGAGCTTCTCCTAGCAGAATCATCACCATCATGCTTCCTGCCAAACTAAGCAAACACTGATATAATTACTCTAGTCTATGTAAATCAGAGCTAAAAGTTGACTTGAAAATTTGACTGACATTCTAAAAACAGTTACCTCCACTAAGGAGGTTATGTTTCCACCTGTCTCTGTTTGTTTGTTTGTTTGTCAGCGGCATTATGCAAAAAGTAATGAATAAATCTGCAACAAATTTGCTGGAGGGATGGGACACAGGCCAAGAAAGAACCAATTACATTTTAGTCCTGATTCAGTTAAAGGGGTGGACCCAGGAATAAATATATTTATTCATTTATTATTATTATTATTATTATTATTTTTTTTTTTTTTTGGCATTGTCCTTAACATTGCAAAATTTCTCTCTCAAGATATGATAAATTGATGTTGATGTAAATTAGTATTATTTATGGTGCCGTATTTATGGTGCTGTAGAATTCGGTGGAGATCCAAAAATTAATCTTGTGTAAGAAAAGGTTTGGCCTTGGCTCGACTGAGTGCCATTCTAATCAAACCAGAAGACAAACAAGCTGGTCAGAGACCCCATCTGTTCATACCATTTATTTTGCTCCACAAATACTCTGACATGTTTAGATTTGCTCACATCAACACTGCAGGTAATTCTCACAATCACAATCTGCATGTAATCCACTCAATAATATGTGAATTGTATAACATGTATGACTATTACATTGAAATGTATCAATTGCTTAATTGCATAATGAATTAATTACTTCAGCAAAAGCAGCACTGTGGTCTTACTGTTAAGAAACACTAGCCATCTGAGGCACACCATCCTTACTCCTTAAAGCCTGACCTACAAAATGCACACAAAATCACAAAATAAGAGCAGAATCTTACAATAATAATGTGAATAATGTCACAACACAAAAACTTTAAATTTCCAGAGATTCATTAGTCAGTGGTGGTCCTGGAGTTAAAGGAGGCATGTGACGCAGTTCTTTTATCTAAATTAACACATTTTGTGTGTGTGTGTGTGTGTGTGCACGTTGATGGCACAAATTCCACCAAACTTGACTGTCCTGTAGGACTCCTTGGACAGGTATTAGTTACGCTTTATCAATTACTTTTCCAGACATGAATATTCATATGTATGCAGATGATGCAGTCATTTTTACACATGCTAAATTTCTTACATATGCAAAGGTACATGTTCAGGTGTCACTAACTAAATTATGGAGGGTATCTGGAAGCTAAATTAGCCTTTAAAATTCAAGTAGAACAGGTGTCAAACACCATTAAATCTAACTAATCTAAGAAAATTGGTCGATCTTAGGCACAGCAGTCTGGTTCACCACAGTGTACTCAGAGAAGGTTTCCACAAACTGCTGCACTTTCTTCCCCTTACAGGTAAACCTGACTCAAGCTCTGGCATCCCCTCTTCACGAACAAGGGACCTGAACAAGATAATATTTGACATAGAAAAACATCTTTCCTGTGGCACTATCTGACAGCACCTATAGAGCTGTTGAATAAACTCTTTGTGTCAAATGGGCGAATAACTGTATGTACACAGATTGAAGAATGAAGAGAAAATGGATTTGATAGCAGGAGCTAAATAGCTCATAGCTCAAAGCTCACCATGTCTTTTCATACTGGTTGGTCTTGGGACTTTTACAGAAGCGACACTTAACACTGGGATATGAACATGGGAATCACCCTGTCCCCTGAAATTCAAAAACAATGTTTCATTGTGGCTGTCAAATAACTTTTACACAAACCTGTGGAATGATATAAAAAAAGCAAAGATATGCCTCAGTTGACTTCACTGCACCTTCCCACTAATCCCGCTAACTGTCAATTTTACATTTCTGTTAACGTAACAATGTGTTAGCAGCGAGTTTTAGAGGTGTTGGCAAGGAGGGCTGTCATTGTTTCCAAAATGTCAATTTTGAATGTATCAAAACAACTTTGTTCATTCATTTGTTCAATTAAATTGGCTGCAACCTTAATGGTGTACGGCTTTATGCTTGTGGGTAATGTTGTCATCTAAGTTGTAGAGCCTATTTAAGGCTCTTTCACAACCTGCTTCTCAGATGGTCTGTTGAATTACAGTCTAAATATTTCATTTTTTCACCCATTCAAGTGTCATTCAAGTGTTAAAAAGAAACATTTGGACTGATTGCTTTGGACATATCCCTGTTCTCTTTATATAATTATTTAAAGGGACTCAACAAATCCCAGAGCACTAATATCAAATCTCTAAATATATATTAATAGCTGCACTAAACAAGCTATTTTTTTGTGACAGGCCACATGAATCTCTGGTTACCAAAAAAGTGCACCGCAACATCACAACCCCTTATTAAAACACTCCAAGTAACCTTTTTAGTATTTTATTATTATTATTGCATTACTGCAGTGCTATGAGTGCGTGTGCCCTCTAACTGCTGGCCCAGCTGTCCCCATACCCCTTTTTTGTGGTTAATGGTACATGACTAGTGCCTGACTGGAAAAACAAAAATCTGTCTCAGGGTCCCAAGTTGGAGCTTTGACAAGGTACACTAATAGCCAAGGATGTGATCACACTCGTGGAACTAGAGTTATGTTTAGTTTTACCCAGACTGGATTCCCAAGCTGACTGGACTGACTCTGTAAGTGCAAACTATTTACTTTTGACTTTTCTTGTTTGCTGGATTTGTTCGTGAAGTTGAGACCTGACTGGCAGCCCAAACAAAAATAATACGACTCAATGAAGAGAACATAGAAAGTCAAACTGTCACAATTTGTTTGACTGAGGTGTCACACACAATAAATAAACTGCCTTTAAAACAGTCACAGCTGTGTCTTTTGTGTTTAATATATTGGTGTTTAATCAGCCCTTTGACTGTGCCAGAGTTGGGCTCGGACTTTTCTTTGCTGACTCACACTTGGATTAAGACACCAACACAGGGGATTTGAGACTTGACAATTGAACCTGAGGTTTAGTGACTCTCAGTTTTAAGACATGTGCGGCTCAATAGTTGGGGAAGATAACGAAGCATATTGTTTTATTTTCAGACTTGTCCCGTCATTGAGCCTTACAGGACGTGACAGTATTCCAATACTCCAAGACTCCATACATTTAGAGGTCCAAACCAAGGTATACCGAGTTTAAAAAGGAAAAAAAAACATTTGAATCTCCTAGTGTCTCTAATACAGATCACCCTGCACACACAAAGCAAAGTCCACATGTGTGGACTTTAAACTGTTACAATATAACAAGTATTTTGCCATTTCTCTAATCACCTGTGGAAACCAGATGAAATATTTGCTGTCACCACAAACAACATTGCCAGTGTCAATAATTGTGCAGCTCAACTGTTGTATAAAGTTACAAGACGTTCCCCTGAGGCACAGGGAGAGAGAGAGTAAGAGACGGAAAGACGGTGTATTTTAAAGTTGACCTTAGACTTAGCCGTCCTGGCAAAATACTTCATGTACATGTATATGTGTAGCCACATATGTAGAGACACTGTAAAACACTGCACATGAAAGAATTTCCACATTTATTCATAGTAAGATATACACCCATTCACCATCCGGCCACTGAATCAGCGTCAGATACACAAACATGAAGACATGCGCACATAACAATCTTAAATAAATATCCATGTATTTTCTATTAATGTGATATTGTTCCATTGCTTTTGTTTCATTGTCGTTTCGTTGTTTACACTCTCACTGTGTGCATAAATATATGCTTTAGGTAGATCAATAATGTTATAAAACCCTCCCATATAAATGCTCACGTGGTGGATTTTACTCACTTTACTTGCCAGCTGTGGCCGTTTTTGCGGCAAAGATGAGCGAAAAGAAGTGAGAGAGACTGCAGCTGCAAGACGGGAGGGAAGGGAGGGAGAACCAGAGATCCTGGATTCATGCTTTACTGCTAGAGTAAAAAAAAACTGTTTGGCAAAAGTCTTCATGGACAGGGACTCAGATTTTGGCTGCACTTGGACACTAACGCTATTATTGGTAACAGAAGAAATGTAAGAAAGAAGCTCCTGCAGCCATGTTGTGAGCTCCCAGTTGTGGAGCATGTGTGAAATAAACAACTATGTCAATCTAGCAAATATGTAAGATATAGAACATTTTTCAGATCATTAATAAAAGAAGCAATGCTTTAAATATACTTTTCATTTTCTGACATATTTAAATGTTTGTTAAAGAACAGGCTTTAAAGGAATAGGACACCATTTTGGGGACTTTGCATATTTGCTTTCTTGTCGTCAGAGCAGGTGGAGCTTTGCAGAGGAATTTAGTTACTACATCGTGTTGCGTTCCCTTGTGTGGGTCTTAACAGTGCAGCTTCAATTTATCTGTGATATGTCATATCTGTACAGAGATTACAGATTAATTGCTGCCTGCGCTCCCTCATTAAGTGAGAAAGGGGGAAAAATGACGGAGACTAATGATCACACTACCCTTGTCTGACTTGGGTCCATTTATTCTGTCAAATCTGTACCTATATACCTATATATATATTAGTATCTGTACTATTTCAGGTTGCACACATCAAAGTGTATTCCTCTTTTTGTTGGAATAAAAGATAAACACAAACGGGCATAATTTGACATGGTTAAGGAGATTTTTACTATGGAGCATAAATTATAAAAGCAATGCCTGATACCATATTACGTAGAATTATAACATTTCAAGGCTGATCTGACAGTGTCCTATCCTCATCTGTAGTTTTTCCTGGATGAGGAAAATTAGATTATGTTGCAGATATAACATTTTATGTTATGTCAAAACATATTTCTGACACAAACTGTATCTGTCCTAGAAAAGACAGAGGCCTCTCAAGGGGCAAACTATTAGAAACTGCCTCTCACCTCTTATAACATCTCAGCTTTGTCTTCAAAAGAGGGCAGCAATGACACATGCCATCACAAAATATTATCCATATATGTAACCACCGGCTTCATTTTTTGTAACTGGGGTGAAGTGTAAATTCATACCTTTAATCAACAGGGGAGGTTTGTGGTATGTATATAACCACTGACAGTTGACGTGAATAACGTTGATTATCTTACGATAGCGCCTCTAAGGGGCGGGATACATCAGACTCCTTGGAGTCGATGTGTTGGAAACAAGGTCAAAAGGTTCTGAGTGTTTTTGACAAGGGCCAGATTGTGACGTTGTGTGCAAGCCATATCAGCTACAGTTAGCATACCGGCGGTAGCAGCCTGAGGGCACACCTGGGAAGGATGCAAGTAGTTATGTCTGGTTATGTATTGCCCTCTTTTGGACAAAGTGCTCAGAAGTTGATATTAAATTGGCACAAACCAGTGTTTTGTTTTGTTTTTTTTCTTGGTGTAATAATTTCACCACCGTCAGCCACGTAAACTAAACAGTGACATAACTAGGCAGGTGTGAGCAAAAGTGAATTAAAACTGACTGACAAGAACGTGTTTGTTACAGTAAACATATTGAATTTAGTACCATGACACAGACAGTTTTATATATATCAAAGCCCCATAACCAATGACATACAGAATGACACAGCAATAACCTGTCTAGACACGGACCTATAACCTATAAATTATTGACAGTCATTACATTTTGATGGAGTGTTCCTATTTTAACTGGCACAGCTTTTGCAGCCTTTGCCACACTGGTTTAGTGGCTCAAGTCAACCAATAACTCAACCAATCATTACTGCAGCTCCAGTCAGTGAGTGAGAAACACAGGGGAGAAACCAGCTGATCACATCCCTTATTTTTCCTTGAAATGACACCAGAAAATTTCATTATTATCACATTACTTATTGTTTATGATCCCACCATTTCTTATTCACCACAAGCTCATTCGACATTTGCTTCCATGAACACTGAAGATGATTTTCACACTCTGCATATGTTCCACTGGTGATTGTTCAAAGTCAGACCTGCACATTGTGCAAAATTAAAATGATCTCTTTATTATGTACGCTGTATTATTTGTAGAAATGTGCTGGAATTATGTGGTAAATTCCTTGAAAAGGATGATTGAAAGCGGCACAGTGGTCTTATTGTGGAGAAACACTCAGGACTGTCCGGATGCTGCAGAGAAGAGAGAAGAAAAATGAGCAGACCTTCATCTATCTATACTGTATCTGTAATGTTACTAAGTCATTAATGGTGAAATATACATCTACCATTTGCTGTGCTTCATCAGTTCAATGGCATCATTGACTTGGTCCAGTGTCATGTTGTGAGTGATAAACTCATCCAGCATCACCTTCTTGTCCAGGTAGGCTTTAACCATCTGAGGCACACCATCCTTACTCTTAAAGCCTGAGTTACAAAATGCACACAAAATCACAATATAAGAGCACAACTAGTTGAATAATGTCAGAACATAAGCCAAAAGCCTTTTACTTTCCAGAGATTCAGCAGTCTCACCTCCAAACATGGAGCCCTTCCATGTGCGTCCAGCGATGAGCTGAATGGGTCGGGCATTAAAGTCTTGCAACTCCGTCCAGCCAACGATGACACTGACGCCCCAGCCTTGAATACAGGACTCCAAGGCACTGCGCTACATGAAGAGAAACAGCACAAAGTCAGTGGACTTCAGATTTTCTGATGACTACTAATAGTAGTGAGGCATATCTTTTTAACTGATTATTATTGTGTTATATACTTAAAACAGATTAAATTGAAGTTTTCCTCACCATCACTTCCACATTCCCGACGCACTCCAGAGAGAAGTCCACTCCTCCACCGGTCATCTCTGCTAACACTTGGCTGATGGGCTTGTTGTGATCCTTGGGGTTCAAGAAGTCAGTCGCGCCGAACACCTTGGCCTTCTCAAACTTGTCTGGATTGATGTCAACAGCGAAAATCCTCTTGGCTCCTGCAGCCTTACAGCCCATGACTGCAGCCAAACCCACAGCTCCCAGACCAAACACAGCACAGGTGGAGCCAGGTTCAACCTAAAGCGAGTGTTTCGTCAAGACGGCACTTGAGACTGGCCTCACTAATCCTCCATACAGCAATAATAACAGCTCTAATATTTATGTCCCATATGGAAATTTTCTCAATTAAATTGTAGTCAATTTAATTGAGAAAATCTGTCTGTCGTGCCTCAACAATTGCCAAAGCACAGAACACAAAATATCAGATGTTTCAATCTAATAACAATCATCTGGTTCTCCACAATGGTGACACCTGCTCACCTTAGCAGTATTAACTGCTGCACCATATCCAGTGCAAATCCCACAGCCGAGGAGACAGACTTTGTCCAGAGGGGCGGCGGGGTCGATCTTAGCTATGGCGATCTGGTTCACCACAGTGTACTCAGAGAAGGTGCTGGTTCCCATAAACTGCTTCACCTTCTTCCCCTTACAGGTAAACCTGGAGTCTGGAGGACGGGACCTGCATATAATGATATTGGGCATAGAAAGACGATCTAGAAAAAAATCTCTTCTGTGCGTCAGACTGAAGAATCCAAAAGTTTAGAATGACGATAAAATAAAATGGAGAGCAGGAGCTGAATAATGGACAAGCTCACCAGGCTTTTTCACACTGGTTGGTCTTTGGACTCTTACAGAAGCGACACTCTCTACACTGTGAGAGGAACATGGGAATCACCTTGTCCCCTGAAACTCAAAAACAATATTAAAGTAAAGACAGGCCTCGGTTACATATAATCCTAATAAAAGTGTTGTTTTCGCATTTCCGCTGAATAAAACAAATGAGATGCAGCATCTTAATACTGAGCTCTCGTGTTATCACTTTTTAACTTAGCTGTGTGAAGACAGAAATACAAGTCTGGACCACACTGTTCATGATATTATTGAACAACGCTTGGTGACAGTGGCAAGGAAAAATATCATTTGAAGATGGAGAAACTTCTTGTGGGACCATCTGTCTCGACCAGGGTCAGGGTTCCTGCCAGGTTCACTGTGACACAACGTAGCTGGACAGGGCAGAGGTGCATGGCTAGAAACAAGGTAAGATTTCCTTAAGGGGCAGTTCACCAACACATGCTTAGGGCAAAGTACATACGGAAGCATGGTGACAGGGTCCCGTTGTTGTTTTACCTCTGAATTGAAGATGTTTCACCTCTCGTCCATGAAGCTCCCTCAGTTAAGTTAAGTTAAGTTAAGTTAGTAAAATGGTACTAACAGAATGGAAAAGAGCACAAAGGCATTTGTTTTTCTAATGGAAAGTCCTGATGTGCATAACTGGAAGCTGATAGGATGATTGCCTTGGTATTATTGAAACCTAAAACATTTCCACACACCGCTTCTCAGGCGCTTTGATCAGATGCTTTACGGGCTACTGTCAACCACCACTTTTCATTTCCTGATTAGCCAATAGGGGATGCGAAACGCCAAGCTGACAGTAATGCTCTTTTCCTAGTTTGGATATTTCATTTTGCTTTTCTTTAAATGCACCACATTGGCCTCCGTGTTTCAGAATTTTAGACATATCTCGCTGTTACCAAGATTTACACAAGGCTAAACTCAATGCTTTCTAACTGACCACATACATGAAACAGATAGAATTTTGTCCCACTTTCGGAGGAACAGCAAAAATCTGTATTTCTGACCTGGCTGAAATTCAGTGACTCCAGGCCCCACGCTCTCCACGATACCAGCTGCCTCATGGCCCAGGACGGTTGGGAAGCTGCTTTCATTCTTGGTCTTCAAGAGGTAATAAAGATCCGTTTGGCACACCGCAGTCGCCACAATCTACACCAAGAGAATGACTTCACAGTGAAAAGACACAGGCAATTGAGGGCACACGCGTATGTAATAATAATATGTGATGTGTGCATTGCATGTGCATAGTCACATCTTGATAGTGGCCTCTCACCTTGATGCGGACTTCGTCAGCCTGTGGCGGATCGACCTCAACCTCCTCGATCACCAAAGGCTTGTTGGGCTCCCAGGCCACTGCTGCCTTGCACTTGATGATCTAGAGGGAAGTGATGCCATGTGAAATTGTCCAGCACGAGATATGACAAATAGGAGCTACCACTATCATAACCAACCAAAAGAGTGCTGCGGTGCCACGACCCCTTCCTGAAACTTCACTCAGTGTTTTTACATCAACCACGCATAGGTCAAGTATCTTTTAGGTTGGTGCCATATTGAGAAGCAGAGGTGGAAAGTATTACACTTTGGTGAACACAGAACAACACAGATGTATCTGCGTCACGCAATCTCAGAAGCAAATAGGTAAAACAATATGTTGTCACAACAATTTCAGGACTTTGTACATCTGAGATTCCAGACAGGGATTCGTCGCAGGCTTACCTTGGTGTCAAATTGCGTTATACGCCACATTGCAAAAAAACCTATCATGACACACACAAGTCCAAGTCGCCTTCACATTTTTTAATTGCGTGTTAATGGTCATGTTTTTTTCATGTCTCTGATACAGCTGCTCTGCAGAAACACCACTTTCAATTCCACACGCGAGTTATTTGGCATTTATTAGTGAATTAAACAAATAATATATTAAATAAATACTACTGGGAATAACAGTTAAAACAGAACTGGAGACTTTTCACTGATGCAGACGTGAAAAGAGCGCGACAAGAAATATTTATTTTAAAGTGAACTATTAAGTTTAGTTATATTACATAACAATTACACATTTTATTGTAGTAATAGTAAAATCATTTTAACCTGCATGTTTGTAAATGCACATGTACACTAATACAAGGGCAGTGGCACAGTTATATCGTTACCTTTCTTTTGGATGTTTTATTTGATTACTTTGTGCAGTGTACTTATTTGTGTGTGTGCATAGATACACAGACATTATTGTGCACGAACGCACGAATGGAGCACATTCACTGAAAATGCTTTTTTTTTTTTTTTTTTTTTTAAATGCTGAACTGAACCTATCCGCTTGCAATGAAAATGAACGCACCAGAAAGTGGCAGTTATGCAACAAAATGCTGCTTGCCAAATGCCAACAAACATCAGGTGAGAAAGTGCTGTGTTTTTTCACGGCGGCACCCAAAGATTGACGGGCACTCGGTGTCAATGGCACAATGGCACGTCTTTCACCTAGTGACAGTAATGAAGCGTGGAGTGATGGACCCAACCTGTGACCTATTTTATGTGTTGTAACTGTTATAAAGTTCAAATAAGTTACAAATAAAGTTCCCGTTGCATTTACAGTGTAACTTTACTGCCCCAGTGTTTTCACTTTCTGCATAGTAAAAAAAAATATCCCGCTCTCATTGTTTTTTCTTGGTTAAAAGGAGGTTCTACTGAAAACAAATTGGTCAGAGAGCAAACTTGAAGACATGACTGACAACTTTTTCTTTCCTGGGACTGTGAACTAACCTGTGTTACTGAACTTTGAGTGAGCTCTTGCGAAGTGTGACCTTGCACAACATTGCCCGTGGGTATATCAAACATATATTGGAACATTCACCGCTGCTCTGAAGTTTTGAAATACCTAAATTATTCTACGTTATTTAAATGAACTTTAATCAGTGTCTCTGAAATTGTGCTCTTGTATTGTAGGCAATAAAACAATATAAACACACAACACACAAGTGTTCAAGTGATGAGTGATACTTACCTTGCCAGCTGTGGCCATGTCTGCTGCAAAGGTTGAAGAGGAGAAAACAAGGGAGAGAGGGACTAAGAGAAGGAGTGCAGCTGCAGGATAGGAGGTGGGAGGAGACAAGAAGAGATCCTGAAGTTAAGGTCATTGTAAAATAGTCTTCTGTGACTTATGTCCCAGCCCATGTGGACTCGGCAGCCTTAGCACTATTCATTCAGACAAATGTCAAGTTAAAACACAATGCATGAATCAGTGCAGAGTGGTTTGTATCTCTCAGTGCCTCCAATTTACAACTTGCATATCCTCATTTGTGCATTAACTTTTTCTTTTTCAATCTCCACCCATGTGGATATGTGGATCCTTTTGAGGCCGTGCAGTTTGCAAAAAAGCCTTTTAAAACACAATCCGCAAATAAATGCAGGGTCATTTGTGTCTGCAAGTCAAGTTTACAATGCACAGAGAAATGCTGCAGTGATTTATACATGTAAATCTGTATCAGACTTTATGAATAACGTATATTTCCCTTCCTGTTGTGCTTCCAGTGTATGTGTCTTTCTCTGTAGTGTATTTGTGCTGTGGGCGTGGCACTCCGCTCCCTCTCCCTGCGCCTTGGTCGCCGATCAGCCTGCACACCAGCAGTATATCAGCCCAGGTCTCCCTCAGCCTCTCTGCCTTCACCTGCCGCAATCCACACCTCCACCTCCTGTCACTCCCTGAAAGCACTACTTCACCACTTTGACGTGTTATTACCACAACATTAACATTCATTTGGATTTCTACTTCTGGCCACATTGCTTGGTAAATGCTCCTAAATGTTCATTAGCAAGTTGCAAACTTTGTGAGCAGGGAGCATAAAGTGGATTTTCAGCCCTCGCGAAAGGTCAGAAAACAAAACAGGCAAAATTCAGAAAACAGCTGCATCGATTCGACAATAGGCGTTGCAAACACTCACAACACGACAGAGGTTTTTCCAGCCTTTAGCTCATCAGAGGGCACAGCTCTAACCACGGTGACATGGGTTTGAGTCCGACCTACAGGCCTTTACGATAAGTAATCCTCTCTCTGTCACTGCCACTATCAGAACAAATAACAAGGAAAAAAAAAAAAAGTAAAGTGATGAACCAGGTTGGGACACTTCAATGTTTTTAACGTGACCATTCATCATCACTTTTTAGTGAAAAGTCATTGATGACATGAAAACACAATGTCGAACAAATGTACATCAGTAGCTCTATCAGGAATCAGCTATCAGCTATCAGGAACCTGTGGTGACGGCAGTGGAGATAAGTTCAACTACCACCGTGCCAAGGCTTGTTCAATAATTGAATATGCCTTTGGAATAATTAGGACAAGGATGAAGGTGATGTTTTTTAAGGCACCAGTGGCATCCTGTGCAATTTTGCACAACGCTGGTCTTGACTGTGGCGATCTGCTGGATCCCTCAGAGGAGCCGGTCATGGGAGACAACAACAACAACAACAACAACAACAACCACAACCACAGCAATGATCAGCCCCATCATCAGCAGCCGGATCCCAGTGGGGAGCAAGTGAGGGAGCAGCTGGCAGACACAGAGTCAGCTCCAGAGGTGGTTGCACTCATGGAACATGATTACCTTTTTTAAAAAAAAACAAAAACCAATGAAACAATCATTCCCTGCCACTGGAGACAGATGATGATGTCCCAATCTGCTTCATCCAGAGATAGAGACTCTGCCCCTGTCTACTGCCCTTTGTATTTATGCAGTCTGTCCACCTTATGCTCACGAACCCCTTCAGTCACGTCTTAAGGGAAATTTGGCACAATTATCCACTTAGATTCATGAATGATCTGATTCAATTTTGATGATCAAAGTTCACTGTCATAGCAATATACCAGGAAAACCCAGAGGGAATTTCATTACTTCTGACACAAGCATCCACTTAGACTGAAGGATGAACTGATTGGTGGTCAGAGGTCAGACGTCAAGGTCAGTGTGAACTCACAAAACATGTTTTTGGCAACAAATACAAACACTAATTATGACACAGTTGAACTCAAATGTCTATAGGGGTAAAATGAAGTGATGGCATTTGATATCTAAATCTTTTCCTGACATGGACACACGATTCTCACAATCATAATCTGCATGTACTGTAAATTGACTGTTGACCTATGTATAGGTTGACACAAGTTGATTCTTCAAGCTCAGGGATGTTTATTATTCACAGTTTGAAATATTTACCCAGGAATAAGAAAAACCCTTCACAATCAATCAAAACAACCAAGCTATAAATCTTTCCCTTACATTGTTCTGCTTTCAGGACTGTGTCAGAAAGGTGTTAACATTATTCTATTCTATTCTATTATATGAAGACCTTATTCATAGTGATGTATTGGATTATGTTACCCAGTGTTTCCCCATCTATTACCTCTCACAGGGTTGCCTACACCATGACCACCCTGCCCCCAAGAAACCAAAGGACCAATACATTTAAAAATTTTAAAAGTTCAGTATTTTATTTATGTTGCTTATGCACACTCATTTCAACTCAGTGTGAGAGTCTCTACTGCGTTTTGCTGTTTCTCTCCTCTCCTGCTCTTTGCTTTGTGTGCCACTTGATAAATGTTTTTATCAACCACATGTGAAGTGATTTAACATTTTTATTCCACTGTGAATTCACTGACTTCCACCTTTATCTTTTTTTTGGCTTACCAGCCTCTCGCCGTTGCCAATGCAAACTGTTACGTAAAACTGTTTGGATAGTTTCACAGCCAAGTCAAAATAGGACATGAAGCATTTCATTGAGGCAAAGGGAAGGAGAAAACTGAACCAAGTGAACAATGGATGTCTGTAGCTATGTGAAGATGCTGTTATCTGAAGAAATATAAGCAAAGAGATATATTCTAGTAGAACAAATATATACAATATTAGTGCAATGCAATTACATATATATGCAGTTTATATATATATATATATATAATTCAGTGAAAAACAAAAAATCTACAATAGTTTTCATAATAACAGTAATAACAATATTATAGTAATAATAATCATGACAATAGCTAGAAACAGTAAAAGACAGCATCAAGGGATTTCCAGCATATATTGTATATGGCTGTTAATATACAATATAAATCACCTAAAAGGCTGCACAACAACACAAAATATTCACATCACGCTTGTAGTAAATTGATTTGAAATTCCTTTCAGAAAAGGGAATAAAAGTGCTGCTATTAAACTAGAAAACTTTTAACAGAATACTACAACTTATTATAAATGGTTTTATTGATGAACTACACACACACACACACACACACACACACTTCTTGATAGAGATTAAGCAGTATATATAATAGATTTATTGCAGTAATTGAGCAAATAATTCAATTAACATCCATTCATTATCCTTACTGCTTAATCCGTCAGGGGGGCTGGAGCCGATCCCAGCTGACATTGGGCGAGGGCGGGGAACATTCTGAACAGGTCGCCAGTCTATCTCAGGGCCGACACAGAGACATACAGAGACACACAACCATTCATGCTCACACTCACGCCTACGGGCAATTTAGAGTCACCAATCAACCACACAGGGAGAACATGCAAACACGCAGAGCACACACACAGAAAGGCCCCGGGCCAGGGAACAGAATCCAGAACCTTCTTGCTGTGAGGTGACAGAGCTAACCGACACACCACCGTGCCGCCCATTGAATTAACATCACATTATCTCTCAATATAAAAGTAACACATACTGACGCAAGGGTTTTCTGTCTAACTGGAAAAACTTCACACTTCAGATATCACAGTTGTAGACTATTCCCATATTGAATCATACACCTCCTTCACCAGCTGTGGCCATTTTTGCAACAATAATGAGAGAAGAGGAAAGAGAACTGTCGGACCAAGGGACAAGAAGAGGTTTAAAACCTGCAGCATGAAAAGAGGCTATATAAAGAATCTGATGGAGAAGGACTTTGTCATTGATTATCAATAACTGCAAAAAAAAATTTGGCTTTATGGAGTTGGAACAAAGAAGGAGCAACAACCTCAGATGATGACTCTAAATCAGAGACTTTCCATCTTTAGAAAAATAAATCTGTGCGAGCAGGTTATAACAACATAGTTACAGTTTATTGCTAGTGTGCAGTTCCTTTTCAAAAGTCAAAACACAAGTACCTTGTCTGAACAGCCAAACCGAATTGAACCTGAAAAATAACCAGAATTGGGGCAGAAAACATTTAATAAAATAGGTTTGTGTGGCCTTTAAGGCAATGTGTTGTCATATAATATATAAAAGTTTCCTCATAATGGACTCTTCAAGAAAGTTGTGTTAATATCCCGGCAGAATATCTTCCATGCCCCCAGACAATTTATTAGGGTGAGACGACGAGGCTGATCTCAGTAAAGCTGAACTAAAGAAAATTCAATGTAATGTTGTGACAGAGAGAGAAAGTTTTACTTAATGTTGGTCCTATGACATACAGGACAGATAAAGAATTCACAGATCCCATCTTTTTTGACCATTTATTTTGCTTCATAAGCACTTTTTCATGTTTTGTTGCTAACTTGAAAACTACTTATGATTCTCACAGAATTCATTGGAGAGTGTTGATTATTCAAGGTCAGACATATAGTGAGCAGATCTCTTCATCTCTATTATGTGCACTGTATTGTTTGTATGGACATTGTGTTCAGTACAACACAAGTTGCAGGTTAGTATGAGTTTGGTGCCACTGAAAACAACACAGGGTTTTCACTGTGGAGAAAGACTCACAACTGTACGGATGCTGTGGAGCAAAAAGAAAAAAAACAACAAATCAGACACTTGTCAGTTGTTCGTCTGTGCAGGTAGCTAGTAAATCATGAATAGAGGAAAATGTATAAACCCACCATTTGCCGCGCTTCATCAGTTCAATGGCGTCGTTGATCTGGACCAGTGTCATGTTGTGAGTGATGAACTCATCCAGCTTCACCTTCTTGTCCAGGTAGGCTTTAACCATCTCAGGTACACCATCCTTGCTCTTAAATCCTGAATCACAGAGACACACACGTAATGAAATAAGACCCGCTCGAGTCCTATATTAAAAATACTAGTTGATCACAGTTGTGCTGCCGAAATGATTTTAGTCTTTCATCACAGTCACCATTAACTCCTCTTTGTTGAGCTAAAAAAGCTCTAGAGGGGTCACACCCTCTCTAACCCCAATGTCTCTAACAAGACACAAACAACGCACTATCATCAGCAGAATGTGTTTACAATATCCACCATCTGTTAACTCGACAGTGACCAAGGGACTGATCACTCAAATCAACCCCAAACCCTCCCTGCTAGCTTCCCACAGCTAATGCTAACGCTAAAGCTACAGATAGTTAGCCACGCTCTGTAGGGTTCTGGAGCTGATTGGTTAATCCATTAATAAGTCACACAGTCCTATAAACTGTCTAATATAACCTCAAGCACATTCGCTGTATTAGCTCTTAAAACAAAAACCAAGCACAAACAAAAGTCTGTCTTCATTAGGTGTTCGGCCAGACCACAAAGAAACAAACAAGAAATGAGAAATGGCTTTGGTTGCCCGTTAGCAAGAAAACCTGAAAACTGGATGATTTCAGTTCAAATTTCAGTTGTTGTTTAATTTGTTCCCTGCAGTGCTGCCCGCTCGACAACAGACAAACTCCTTGTCTATTAAAGTTTCTCAGTGTTAGGTAAGATCCACCTCAACAACCGAAATCGAAAATGTCAACTGAAATTGAAAATGTCAAATCCCAACCTGTGATGTGAAGTGTAGACGGTCGTATTAGACTGACACCTGTCTCACCTCCAAACAGGGAGCCCTTCCATGTGCGTCCAGCGATGAGCTGAATGGGCCGAGCGGCGAAGTCGTGCATGTCAGTCCAGCCAACCAACACGCTGACGCCCCAGCCTTGAATACAGGACTCCAAGGCACTACGCTAGGTGGAGAAATGACACTAAGTCAGTGGGGTTGTAAGTACGTGGGTACATAGTCCCAAATTAACGGAGAAAATTTGACCTTTAATTAGACTCCTTGAGAAATAATCCAAAATATAATAAGCCTTCCTGAAGCACTTCACATTGAGTTGTATGTAGTATGAAAACCCCTCGGTTTTCCTCACCATCACTCCCACATTCCCGACGCACTCCAGAGAGAAGTCCACTCCTCCACCGGTCATCTCTGCCAACACTTGGCTGATGGGCTTGTTGTGATCCTTGGGGTTCACGAAGTCGGTCGCGCCGAACACCTTGGCCTTCTCAAACTTGTCTGGATTGATGTCGACAGCGAAAATCCTCTTGGCTCCTGCAGCCTTACAGCCCATGACTGCAGCCAAACCCACAGCTCCCAGACCAAACACAGCACAGGTGGAGCCAGGTTCAACCTAAAGTGGCAATAACTCTGTTACACATATCACTTTCCACCGCATCTTTTGATGATCTGTACAGTAATAAACATGAGCAGAGTTCTCAGGATGGCATAGGAAGAACGAATTAACCTTTAACGATACATGTTGGACTCTTCCCCAAAAAGAGACACGCTCACCTTAGCGGTATTCACTGCTGCACCAAATCCTGTGCAGACACCACATCCAAGGAGACAGACTTTGTCCAGAGGGGCAGCGGGGTCGATCTTTGCTATAGCAATCTGGTTCATCACAGTGTACTGTGAGAAGGTGCTGGTTCCCATAAACTGCAGCACCTTCTTGCCCTTACAGGTAAACCTGGAGTCTGCTGATGCCATCACATCATATTTATCAGAAGCCCTGAACAGAGAATGTATTCATTAAAATAAATGTGTGCATTGATGTTCTTTTAGGGAGTTAAACAAATGTTTGTTAACATTAGAAATGTGCCAAAAAATGAAATGTTCTGTCATCAGACGCCACCTAAATGCTGAAATATTTTGAGATTGAAACATATGTTTAGCATGTTTCCATGCAATTACAATCTGTCATCTTGTTTGCACATATTCAGTGTTTAGGCTGCACTCGGTCGTGGGCACTGCTCAGGCAGCAGGCAGCTCATGGGGCTGTGTTGATGAAGCGAGTGAGCACATATGTGCAGAAGAAGCAAAGAGAGTTGACGGATCTGTTTCTTCTCAAGTTATGAGAAAATCCCAGAATGTGTTGGACTGATTTATTCCTTCATTCTACACCCACATCTTTTGTGATAGAAAGCACTATGACATTCAACATGTAGACACGCTGTAATGCACACATTGTTAATGCGCCATGAAATTGGTCTATAACCTGATTAACACATCCTGAATGAACTGAAAGGCTCACCATCCTTTTTCACACTGGTTGGTCTTCGGACTCTTACAGAAGCGACACTCTCGACACTGGGTGATGAACAGAGGAATTACCTTGTCTCCTGTAATTCAAAAGCAATGATGCCATTTTATATGAATTTTAGTTAAAAAAAAAAGAAAAAAAGAAACTAAATCAAATGAGAAACCGTGGACTTGACCCATCTGCGGAGCTATTGTAACTAACTCTTGCAGGGAAAGGAACACAAGCAGTCAGACAACTGAAAGCTGAGGTTGTAAGCTTTAACTGACCTGGCTGAAATTCAGTGACTCCAGGCCCGACGCTCTCCACGATGCCTGCTCCCTCGTGGCCAAGGACTGCTGGGAAGCCATCTTTATGCATGCCCTCAAACAGGTGGTAAAGGTCCGTGTGACACACCCCGGTTGCCACAATCTGCACCGAAGAAATCGATCACACAGACGACGACCCAGCTGATGAATTTTGTGACAGTTTTTTGCTATCAACTCAATCTGTATATGTGCCTTGCAGGTATGGTGACAGATTTGGTTTGGGCCAAATTCCTGAGAACATCTTTTAGGTCTTTTAGGTTTTTAGGTCCCCATTAGTCGTCGGCAACAGGTTGCAAAAAGAAGTCTATTGTTTGTATTGAAGTCTATGTGAAAATGTCCACACTGTTTAAGTCGGTAAATGGTTTCCCTTAGTTTTATAGAATTTTTAACCAGAATAAATCCAAAGAGACTACAAAGAGTTGTTGAGTTAAATGTTCGGTCTTTGACTTTAGTTTTACTAGTAATTCTTTAACTTTATATTAATAAAAAATATCAAAATCTCAATTTCTTGGGCATGGTATGAAGCCACTTTACATCCAAAAGACTGATCGTGTCACTAGTAAGGTTTCTGGTTAACAAAGGCCTTAAAATCTACAGTGGATTCTTCCCAAATCAAACTACATTATCACCAACCCTTACTTACAAGTGCAGGGGGACATCTGTTATTGTGTACATGTGTTTTGATAGTGGACGTTTCTCACCTTGATGCGGACCTCATTGGCCTGAGGCGGGTCTACTTCAATCTCCTCAATCACCAAAGGCTTGTTGGGCTCCCAGGCCACTGCTGCCTTGCACTTGATAACCTGAAAGCCAGGGACACAAGAGAAAGTTTAAAGTTCAAACAAGTTATTTGGCAAACAAAAATGTATTACAACAGTATCATTTAATGTCGCTTGGGTAGGAAGGCTGTTTTAGTAATTTTTTCTATTTCACTGAGGTAGTACAATGAATTCTTGTGCTTTTCTAAACATACTACCACATTCAGATTTGCCAAAATCCACAGTTGCGCAAAAAAGGAAAGAAAAAAAAAAAAAAACGGATAGTTTGTGTGCCAAATCAAAACAGGACATGCAAAATTTCACTGAGGCTGAAGGTCCAGAAAGAGAAAGACATTACAGTTTTATTTTATTATTATACATTTTTATAGATGTGAAAATAATCACTTCAAATTTATTTTAGTGAAATCATGCAGGTGCAAAGAGAATTACATTAAAATACAGAAATCAAAGCACTGAAACACCTATTTGTTGCATTTGCCTATTACACAAATCCACTCTTAAATCATGAAATTAACACCAATTACACAAACATAAAATGCACTCAAATTGGAATTTATTGGATGATCACTTAAAAAAATCTAATAATATTCTAGTAAAATGTTAATGTTGGCTAATTATATTGTTTTCTGATGGTAGTTTTTTGACTACAGTTGAAATCCCTGACTATAGTCATAGAATTCTGTGAATTTACAGAAAGCTTACAGAAGAACTTTACATACGAATGCTACAGTATCGAATTATGTACCTACCTTGCCAGCTGTTGCCATTTTTGGGGTAAAGATAACAGGTTACAAATTGAGAAAGGAGTTGAGAGAGAAGAGCAAGAGGACTGGAGAGTGAGACAGAAACTTCAGGAGTTCAGGTTTATATACAGCTGCAAGAAAAAATTACATAAGCATTTAGATGGGCTGGGACTTTGAATGTCAAAATTGGGCTTTGCCATTGGTCATCGATCACTGTTCGGGGGGGAAAAAAAAAAAAATCAGTCATGCTCCCAGTTCCTGATACTCAAGTCTGGAACCAGATGTGGAGCTGAGAAAAAGCAGAAACCACCACAGATTAGGACTTTATCAACCACGATCAACTCATTTTAAGATGAAATACTGAAAAACAATGATTTTCAACCTTGCTGAAATACATTTGATTTAAAAAAAAAACAAAAAACAAAAAAAAAAAACTCCTTTATCTTTTCATCTCAAAAAAATGTGGGGTTTTAGCATCAATTCTATCTTGCAGTGACAAACATTTGGCCCTTGTACTGCTTGGTGAAGATGAATATGACGCTGCCATCAGAGTCAACAAGCTGAGTACGAAGTTTCTGTAGAGTTAATAATGTTTAATTAAAATCAAATCAGATGATAAATGGGAATTTGTTCAGAATTTTGGTAATTTGGTTCATTTTGTTGATCACAAAGACAAAGAAAAACTAAATCTCACCGACACTCACAGCATGTGATCCTCCTTGGATTAAAGAAAAACAGAAAACAGAAACAGTGTGTAGGGTGCTATAGTAGTTGGGGTTTAGAGGGTGGTGTCATATTTAGTTGCATTCCTAAAAGTAGGGGCGTAGGACAGAAAGGAAAGTGTTTATCTGCTAACACTGGCTCTAATCGCTAGCGTGTCTTGTGAAAATGAATACTGGGCCACACATTTGTTTTCATATTCGCTGAATATACGCCCAGTTCCTCGGCACAGATCCAAAAGATCAAGGATCAAGGAAATTTTATTGTCACATACAGCAGAGATGGTGACAGTAAAGATTCAACAGCGCAACAAAAAAATAAAGAAATGATTTACACATGTATTCATAACCCAAAAAGTAGAACATAAAGATGAATAAGTGCAAGGTCGTGCACATACGCCAATAAAATTAGCAAAAGTAGCCAGGATGTGCCACGAAACAACTGTGCAGCAAGAGTTTAGAGCCTGGTTTATTCTTGCTTTGAGGAAGTGGAAGCTCTGTGTGACCCATCATTTCAAAAAAATGTAAAAAAAAAAAAGAATAATTTCAAGAGGTAAATGTACCTCTGTGGTCATAGTGAACTGCATAGGTCACGTACGTTACAGTCTGCACAGCATGATAACATTTGTAGCTCACATTAGTACAGACAAACACACTGTTGAGACCGGGGCCAGAAATCTTCCAGCGTCTCGTGAGTAGCCACTCTTTACAAGGTTTAAACCACCCCTTTTTCTTGTTTTGGACTTTGGTACGGCCAAAGACTCCACACTCTAAATTATTTATATACTGAGTGTTGCTAAAGTCCTATGCACACAATTTCACCAAGTGGACAAATCCAAAATTTGCTATGATGGATGACAACCCATTGGACAGTCATTGTCTGTGTGAGGGCTTGTGCAAACGGTCAGTTATCAAAAATGAATTAATAATTACTAACGCTATGATTAGACCTATTGTTTCTGGGAATACAAAAGCATATTTTTCATCTCACTATATTTTTAATTGTCATTCACCTATTAATTGTTTCCTCTTTCATTTTGATAATTACCTCTCCTCTCATTTCAGATAATTCACTTCCTGCTCTTTTGTGTTCCCTGCCCGTGATCATTTGACCCATCCTGATTAGTTTCACTACCTTTCCTCCCAGGTGCATTTAGTCTGTGTTTTCCTATCACTCAGCGCCAGTTTATCTTTGCACCAAGTGGAGCCCCAGTGGTCCCCCCCCCATTGTTTAGTGTTTCCTGTTTTGTGAGCTCAGCTGATTTTCCTGACCTTGTCTTCTCCTTGTCAGATCTGAAAGGATGGTAAGACAGGTAAAAGTTTAATCTATTAAGTGCACTGGGCTTGTCTGGCAATGCGCCACTTGATGGTCTGGATGAATGATAATGAATGTGTTATTTAAGATTCAGGATGCCAAAGCCTGTTTGGTGAAAATAGGGAATTTATTCCTGGATCACACTAACAACAGATATCAAAACCATGCACACGTTTTTATGGTAAACTGCAGTGTAAATATTTACAAGATGTTTTTTTGGTTTATTTTATTTGTAGAAATGTATGGGGTTTGTGGGCATGGTTAGGGATGTAATGGCTACTCAAAGGTTTTTTAACCTTTGAGTAGCCATTACATCAGCCATACAGTCCGAGAAATGTTTGTATTTGTTGTAACTGAACTATTCATATAAATGCTAAATGACAGAATTAAAAAAAAAAAAAAAAAAAGTTTATAATGTAACTTTTGATGTAATTTTACTGCAATTTTAGGTGAAAGCTGAATTAATTTCCAATATTCATAGTTCAAATGCTCAACATTTAAACTGTCGCACTAATTAATATCAACACACTCAACACATGTAAAACAAATATTTTATGATAAAGATTCAGATGGCAGTTTATTAGGTACATCTAGTCTGGGAGGTGGGTCTGAGAGAAAGAATATTATTTATTATTCATTATCATACAAATATGTATATGAATGTCTGATGACATGAGGGCGGATTATCAGCTCATCTATGTGTGTTCAAGAAGGGTCCTGAAACTGAAGGCAATTCAAAAGAGCTCAGTTTTTATTGTTTTAATGACCTACTATCATTAACATGGGTGACACTTTACATATTTATTATTTGCTGATATGTTGCAAATAGTGCATTTTCTATGATCAAACGCATGGCAATTATTCAACACGGAGAAAAAACCCAGTGCTAATTATCAGTATCGTTGAAGACAAAAGTAGTAAAAGAGGTCAAATAAGACAGTAGGAGATGAACAATCCAAGTTATGACATTTATGCTTGTCAGAATTCTTACAAAATCATTTGCTTGAAAAGGCACTGTATCAGAAATCAATTATCTCTGATGTGTGGTAACGTGCACTCAACCACTGAAATGATTGCCTCCATTACTGGCACACTTTCTGCGCTTTCCGCTGAAGGCTGCCATTAACGGTGATAACCATCTCTCCCTGGTTACTCCGTAGTAAACAAAATATTCATAACAGCTTCTTCTCAGTGAAACGAAACACATTTTGTGCAAAGCATTGGGACTGTCTTCCATAGTGGCATTTCATGTTGTCTTACACCAACATAGCTCATTAACCTTAAAGAAGAAGGAAAAGAAAAAAAAAAAAAAAAAAAAAAGGCATGAAGGTTACTCTGCTTTTGCGCTGAAGAACGTTAAAGGAAAATTAATATATGGGGTTGAAATATCACAAAAGTCCATCTTAATAATGTTATCAAGTACCAACAATTCAAAAGGGTACTGTAAAGATCTGATTCATATTTAGAACGACATCATCGAGACATCAGGCCATAAGGATTTGGAGTTTTACATAATTAGAATTTGATATGAAAATATGTTCTAAATACCTGCTTTTAGCATCACTTTACTGTGTGCAAACTCAAAAATAGATAAAGACATTCTGTATCTTTCATTACATCGTCACTCTTAGCTCTCTTGTTTTTTTCTTTTGTTTTTTTTTCAAGTTCAGGTTCGGAGACTTTTTCTTTAGGAAGGAAACTAAACCAATTTCTACAATACATTACGTGAAGAACTCCCAGTTACAGTGAAAATAAGGTCAACATTAATATGAAAGAAGAGAGAACCTCCCCAGACCCCGGATAGAAATGTGAACTGAAATGAAGTGACGTGGATTTTTATGACAACATTCAAATAAGTCACATCTAGCAGAACAGTGTATATCATTGAGCACCTGTAGCTGGCTGTGGTGCAGAGCAGCTGTACATGCATCACTATGAGGAACAAGTGGTTACAAAATATTTGCCAGTGTGCACACATGCAAGTGTAACTGTATGCATGTAGGATTTTTTTAATTTTTTTGTCTTACAGCTGCCTTCACTATGGAGTGTAAAAGCTCAATATCACATTGTAAAGATAAACTAAGAGTTCGAGACAGGTGTGTAAGTGGGAGAAAAGCAAGGCATTAACATAGATCAATACCCAAAACCATGCAAACAAACAAAAACACACACACGCACGCACGCACACAGAGAGAGAGACACACATCCCCTGTCACACACCGATTAATTTAAGTTATTAATGACTTTTGAGTCACAGCAGAAAGATAGCACTTTGTTTTACAAGGCATTAAAACAACACCAGATACAAAGCAGTGAGGTTGTTACAAAAAAAAAAAAAAAAAGCACCCAAGATATAGGGCGGAAATGAGGGAAATTACCAACAATGCTGAATTACATCCAGACTAGTTTAGTCTTAATACTTTAAATATTCTCCTTTCAGGCCTGGAGATTTGAATATATAAATATAAGAATATCATTTCTTTCTCTCTTTTTTTTTTTTTTTTAATTCCTGAACTGACTTAACTGACCCTCTACACTTTGGTAGAGAACAACAGCTTACGCTTGAATCTGGACAGATATCGGCCTTTTAACACAACAAGTAAGACTAGTCTGATAGTCACACCTTTGGCCTTGCGATCTGTGAGTCATGCTTAACGTGACCTTTGAGGTGATCTGTAAGACTTTATATGGTACGAACACACACTAAATTGGTCAATTAAAAAACAAACAAACACCACACGCACACAATCACACTGAGACATGCCAGTGGTGGTGACATGTAACACAGCTGTGGCTGACTAAATTTACACTTAAGGGATCAAATTTCCCATTCCTGTTGTAATTTCCGTTTGCAATTGACAATGCATATATTAGCATTTGTGAAAACGGGCATTTTTACAGGCTACGAAAAATATCACTGATGGTACACACTCTACAATGTAAACTATTTCTATACTTTTTAAATTATATTTCGAGTTTATAATGGTGGACTTTATATCAGCTATAATGCTGTTGAATGATGTCACGGAAAAATGCAAAAAAAACATTTACAATGTCAATGAAGATGCAACAAAATTATCAAAATTGCTTATTAAAGACAATAAAATGTTCGGGTGAGAGATAAATTAACTGTGGATTTGTTTGTTTTACAAAGCTTTGATTTTATGATTTCGATGGATTCTGTGTAAAACAATATCAACCTCTGATTTTAGGAGCTGCCATCTTTGCTTTTTTTTTATTACTGCATTATCTGTGCAGTATAAGGTTTTTCGTCTGTCTCTGCAGTGTATTTTCTTACACTATGATAATATGGCTGATGACATGCTCACTAGTGCTTTGGATCCATTTCCGTTTTGCCACTGTTATACTAACTGTCTCTGAGCTGAGGTAAAACATTAAGCTAACTAAATTAGCTTACTATAGCAAGTGCCTGACTTTTTCAACATTAAAGCAATATTTTGGTATTTGGGAAATATTAGAGATTAGGGTTAGTTGAAATAAATGATAGCATACTCATGTGTGTAAGCTAAATATGAAGCAAGAGCAAGCAATTGGCTTCGATTAACGCTGGAAGCAAAGGAAAGCAGCGAGCAAGGCTTTGTCAAATCTGTCCACCAGCACCTTTAATTTTTTTTTCTTATTTATGCCAGATGTTGTTTGCTTAATTGAGCTACAGATGGAGGAATCTGTCTGATTTTCAATTTTCTCAACAGCCTGCTCATCCAATCAACATCAACATTGCAGGTGTATTGCTGAGGACCAAGGAAGGGCAGTGCCGAATGAGGTTTTTTTGGATAAGTGCTTCCAAAAGAAGGCAGAACTGCCAGGGTTTTAAAGGGGTGGAGCTCAACTTTGGTGGCCCTTGTCATTGCCCAGATACTACTGGAGCAGAGCAGCCAAATCCAGCAGTAAATGAGATTGACTGACCACACACACTGCAGGGTGTATTGCTCAGGACCTAAGGAAGAACAAATTTGAGTGTGAAGTTGTTTGGATGATGGTCTCAAGAAAGCTGCGACTCGGGGTTGGATCTATCTCTCTCGGGCTACCTAAGCTTGTTGACTCTAGCTCCATTTTTAGCATACAGACTAGAGTAGTATTGATTTTGTCAAGTATCTTTCGGGGAAAAAAAAGCATAAAAATGCATTTTCCAAAGATTCCAGAAACAATATCTTTGAAACAAGTTAGCGTATTGATTGGGGTGATCACCTGCTGTTCACAATCTGATATTTGGCAACCTTTTTGTAGTGTGACATAAACAACATTGACAGAAGGCCCAAGCTTAACTCTAAGGTCCTGTATTTTTAGCTTGTCTAGTAGAACCAATGATGGAAATGACTACAATGTAATCTGGTCAAAATGGTGACTTGTTCAGAGATATTTTGTCAACAATATGGATGCAGCTCTTGCCTCCTAAAACAAGATTGGGGAAAGTTCTCAAGGTTTAACATTTTTTGGGGGTAGAATGTTTTAATATTGACAGACCAAACTTTGTAGGTGGAGCTAAAATATCGGGGACCTGTGCAGTCCTGTGCAAACAATGCAACATCCAGTGCTATCTGTTTTCAGTCTATGGCACTAACGACTGAGCTATTACAAAATGAAAGTTGGTATGATTTTTTTTTTTTTTTTTTTTAATTTTGAAAGATTAAAGGCAATTTAAATTGATCAAGTTCACTTCTGAACCATAATATGAAAAGTATCCCAGAATCTCAGTTTCAGAGATATTTGGAAAGCTGACACCTGTCCACATATGTAACAAGGCTTAACGTGATGAATGAGACAAACATTCACACATACACTCAAAAAGTAAAAAAAAAAATTATAATAATAATAAAAATCTTTAGACACAAAATGAATTAAAAAAAAAAGAAAATAAAAAGGACATAAAAAGTATACAGGAGAAAGCAGAGGTGCTGTTTTTCCAGTGCGTTCACCACAAGTTTTTTTTTTTAGGTAAGGCAAAGTAGAATTAAATGACAGTTTTAAGTGTTTTTCCTTTTATTGGGGGTGGGTGGGTGGGTGTTATGGCAAAGCTAGTGACAAGGGGCACCTGTGCACATCTTGGTCCTTGTGGAAGACATGTGATCCGTCTTGACCCGTTCTGTGTTTTCTGGGGTTGTTCAGGTTCACGCCACTTCAGGAGAAGAGTGGTTCATCAGTCGTCAATGTCCTCATACACATTATCGTCAAAAGGCCGCGCCAAAGACGGCTGTATTCTGTGTCGGGAGTACTTGAGCTGAAGAAGGTCTCCTACCTCACTGATGACACTCAGAGCCTGCGGAGACATTTATACAATAAAAAGACTGTCAACAAGAAGGGCAATATGCATCCCCAGCCAATTTAAAACTGCACCAAGCAAGATTTTATGAGGAAAAAAAAAAACAAAAACAAAAAACACACCTATCTCTTGAGATTAAATCACAAACTTGAAACAGACAAGACCACTAACTTCAATGCTACAGTTGGACAGATATTTCATTCCTATTGCTTGGGTTTGAGGTGAAGTCACCAGTGGAACATCTTTTTAAGGTAATGAGATCAGAGATACGACCTCTGAACAAATTTATTATTCATTCTGGCTGAAACTGCATTATTTCTCAGTAATGAAATTAAAACTTCTAGATTTCTGTGTAGTTGACACTAACAAGAAGACATGGGGACGACTAGAATGATGTTACATAACACTAAAGCCAACATGTGGCAGAGTTTCCCAGCTGGATTGAAAAGAGGATTTATCGTAGGCTCCATATGGTGTTGACAGATATGAAATGAAGAAAAACAAAGTTTTGCTGACTGACAACTGGCAACTAGCACAGGCTATATGTATGTATGGTGACTGTGTGGTGCAGTTCATACTTAGATTGAATATCGCTGTTTAAAATATTTTAAATCCAATTTGATACAACAAGCTCTTAAAACAAATCATATGAACACTGTGACACTTTGAGTGTATCTGAAAGATTTCAAAGTGTATCCACTGGGCGAAAGATTAGAGTCCAATTATCCTCGAAAACAGAACATCTTAAAAGTGAACTTTTGCCAACCCACCATGACGTCGCCCATTGGTCTGTGAATGGCTGTTGGTCGACGCCATGTTGTTTTTTTGAAACCAGAAGAAAACATAGCTGGAGGAGACGGTGGAGCTGAACACTATCCTGACTGTCAGGCAGGCCGCCCTGTGTGGCCCTATTGCATACCCTGCTTTATGGTCTATTTTCGTCTAAATGGAATCATGATTTAAAAACATAACATCATGTTGTATTAAGGAAGAAACTAGAGTCTGAGACCATACACTCATTTGGAAAATGTTTACTGAGCTAATAAATCAAGTGAGAACTAGGGCCATTTTCACATTAACTTCAATACAAACAGTTCCAGACGCCACTTCAATCGCCCCCTGATGGTCAGTAGATAGAATGCAGGTTTAAAGCACTTGCGCATTGGCTTCACTTCTTTATAGACACTCTGCGGTTGGTAATCATGGATGCATAGAGTTCATTTCTGAGGATATGCACAACCAACACTCCCAAGGTCTGGAGGCCATGTTAGGGAGCCATAATGTGATCTAATCTAGTTTATCACTGACCTTAGTGAACAGTTGATTCTAGCATGAATTTGAAATACTGCTGCCCATCTGATGAGCCAATATTCACTTTACTTTTAGCTCTGTTTTAATCTCCACCAACTCCCGATGATACAAGCTAGTTGCCAACTGTTTGGTGCTGGGCAGAGTACAGTGGGTGTATCAGAGCCTTTGAACAGACACCTTGTGTGGATATAGTTGCAGGCTATAAAATACAAACAAGAAAGATGCTGAATTTCTCCAGAGAGTTAAGGGGAATCACAGACTCAGCTGATCATTCTCTGGAGGTTTGTTACTTTCGTCGAGTGAGCCCTTTCACTTAATTTGATCTTTTGTTAGGATAAAAGTATTGATTAGTTTATCTTTGCATCAGTTTGCGGGACTTGCAGCAAATCCATGTCTCCGTTCTTGTCTTTCCAGTGACTTTGTTTGCATTACTGCACCTGAATGGCCCCATTAAACCACTTGGCCACAGGATGCCCCTATTAAAATCCTCTTGGTCTGTCCTCACCTCTTTGATGTCTGTGTATGCTAGTTAAGATTTGACATTTGTTTAAAGACAGCAAATCAATGTGGTCAACGACATGAAAGGTCTTAAGAAGGACAATGATAAAAGTGTTAAGGTTTATTTGTATGTCTGTAGGTGTGCGCGTAAATGAGAAGACAAAACTGGCAAAGCTCACCTGTAGGTAAAGGAATCAAACCAACATGACACATCAAAGTGTGAGGGAATAAAACAGAGAGAAAGGCTAACAGAGATAGGTTTTAACATCATGACAGATGAAAGCACTACAATACTCCCACCGCCTGTCTACGGCTTATTTCATTTTAATTTTTTGAGGCGCTAGAAGAAAAGGAGCCAATAAAAGACAGTGCTTCGTGGAGACACAGTGTGCGTCTGATCCGACTCAGTATCATTACAGTATATCGACGACACGTATGATTCGAGTAGATGATTAACCAGTGGTAAACACGCTGTCTACAACTCTATGATATTTTGTCAGTATGTATTTATTGTAATTGTATTGCATATAAATCTTGAGATATGGCCAAAAACTTGATTTGTGGGGTCACTGTGACTTTGACCTCCGACTTCTCAGTTCTTAGTTTGTCTGTAATCAGTTCATCCCTGAGTCTAAATGACTGTTTGCCCCTAAAGAAATTCCCTCAAATCCTTCCTGAGATTTCACAAAAAAAAAAAAAAAAAAAAAAAACACCTCCATCCCCGACTGTCGCTGCTGTGGAGTTAAGGACTTAAGACGGTGACTGGAGGAGGAAGAGCGGTCAGCTCTGCAGCGAGCTTATTTCAGCGCAGTAGGAAAGCCCTTGTTGAGAAGAGTGGGCAGCTTTTTGATGTGTTGCCAAGAGCAATCAAAGCTCTGTGCTTTTGTAGACGAACACAATGAGTAAAGAGGGTGGCTGAAGTGGAGGTCTGAGCTCTAAACACTGGGAATATACTGTGAGTGTGTTGTGCATTAACCTGCAGAGAGATCCAGCTGATGATTTTTTTTTTTTTTTGAATGGAGTCACTTCAACTCAACTTCTCTTGAGACTCAGATCATCCCAGAGTGATGCACTTATAATGATGCCAGACACAGCAAGAGGTGGGCGAGATTCAGTGTGTCTGAAGAGATTCAAAGTGTTCTCAACAAGTGTACACTTGTGGTCATGGGGGATCTAACCCATGTCCTCCCAATTACAGAACAGTTTCCCACCCATTAGACTGCCCCTCTTGCCTTTAATGTCACTGTGATCTCTTGCCTTATTTCTTGAAGGTCATTACAATACCTTGGAACAGGAGGGCACTAACTTTTAGGAGTATAACTTTAAACAAAGATCAGCTCCAGCTGGGAACAGCCAGTACCACTGCCAAACAATTGTGGAGTCTTGGCATTTAAACCCCCACTCTCCCTCCTGGCAAATCAAGCTAACAAGCTACACACTGGAAAACTATGACAAAAAGAAAAAAACTTGATGTGTACACAAGTCCAGTAATTAGCCAGACCCCTGGAACAAGTCTTAGTCGAGGCACCAGTAGAGCTTAGTGCAATTAAGGCTCAGGACTGACAATCCTTACTAATTAAAGAAAATCTTGAAAGCCCAGAGTGTTTTTTTCACTGAATAATAATGGCTTCATCCAGACCTTTACTCCTGTGTGGGCAGAGCACAGTCAGATCTGGCTACACATGACTAGTCACTATCAATACCCTTGCAGCCAAAGGTTTTTTTTTTCTTCCTAAAAATGAAAAACAATGCAGGTTTGGTAAGTGTGCAGGCACTGCATATCATTATTAACAGAGTGAAATTTCACCTGTGAGAGATAGTGGTCAGGTTTCAGGCGTCCAAACATGGGAGAAGATTTTTAAAATGCTTGTTTAGTCAGTAAACTATTTGTTTGGCCTTAGAGAGCAGATCTTTTTTTAAAAAAAAGATCTTCTTTTCAGTGAGAAATGTTTCTAATCTGTGTAAAGGTACGTCGCTCAGTGGTGGAAGTGATTATCTACCCTGTTGAGCATGTCTTTCGTGTGGGCGGCTGAGATGCAGAAGCGTGCCCGGGACTCGATGATGGGCGTAGCAGGGAAGCCCACGACCACCACGCCGATGTTCCTCTTCAGCATCTCCCTGCCAAACGCTCTGGTGGAACAAACATGAGGGTTAACAGATACTCTTCAAGAACACTTACAATTACATTAGATTACTGCAGGGGTCTTTTTTTTTTTCTAATTTATTTAAGAGGTTGTGTTGACATTATCTTCCGCATCTGTTTTCAATATTGTAATGTATGCTATATGATGCTGTTTCACCATAAACACATTTGAAATGGAAAAAATTAAATGAGGATGACGATGCTCCATAAAGACATTAATATTGTGAGTCTTTTTAATATTGACCCTAAAATAACATTTCTCAGTTTAGTGGGTGTTACCACTCTGTGACTGGATGAACATGGATATTGATTAAATATATATGTATAGTAGCTCAATGCTGCTGAGGAAGACTGTGAAATGCGGTTGATAGCGTCACAAAAAGCGAGTAAGGGCCTTGAGTTAAGATTTTCTTCAATGAATACTAACTATTAAGTGTAGAGGTCAATAATTGATGAGATGTACAACAGACAGCCTGACAATGATATTGTCAGAGTCATGAAATGCCAACGTTTGATATACAGTTATATTATCCATCACTTTGATTTAAATTGACTCACCCTATCTTGGCGGGCATGTAGAGCATCATGGGTACGACAGGAGAATCGTTGTTGCCGTAGATGATGAAGCCCATTTCTCGAAGCCTCTTGCGGAAATAGACTGTGTTGTCAGCCAGCTGTCGCACGCGTTCGCAGCCTAGAGGTGACGAGAGGAGATGGTGAGACACGAGAGGTGGAAGCAGCAACACTGCAAGTTAACCACACTTATCTATGCAGGGTTCAGAAAGGACACATGTCCATCATTGTTACTAGACCAGGTAAAGGTCTAGTAAATGGATATTTATTTACAGTATTGAGCTGCATCCAATGTCCTTTATCTCTACTTAGTACAATTTACAACTGAAAATAAAAAAACTTGAAGTAAGGTTAAAGTAAAAATGCGTAAGAAGTAACAAAGTTTAACAAAGACTCCTCTCCTTTTCAAAAATGGTTTCTCTTTATGAGATATTTCTGGTTGAAGAGAAAGAGAAAAGAAATCAGCCAGGCTGGCAGTGCTTTGAAAAGATGGGGGAAAAAAAGATGGTTGACAAGCAGCTGAAAACAATCACATTCATGAGATGAGTGTGTGGAAACATGTGAGTGTTACAGCATCCAGACACCGTGGGGAGATAAAGTTTTTAGTCTCTCTGTAATATTTCTTCCTCTCCCACAGGAGGTTTCTTCACTGGGTTCTTTGAAAAGCTGGGGTTGCATCAAACACGAGGCAACAAACTCTGCTTAGTGTGCACACAAATTTCATTTCCCCAAATACTCACAAAAACTATTACATTTTAAAGATTTTTAGATGCATACAAATGATTTAGACTTGGCTGGACAAGCCTTTACAGCTGCCCATCCAAAAGACATGTGATGTAACTTTACAGGCCCTCTACTTACAGACTGATTAAAAGAGGATGAACACAGTTGTGTGCAATTAAACTGACTTTAGTTCCTCCTCCCAGGCTGTAACGGGCTCCAACCAGTTTGTTACCTTTAGGTTTAGATTGCAAATGTTCAAAGTTGGGCTCAGAACCATGGTTTAGCCTGTCCCAGAGGTGGGGCTGTGCGCAACCTGGGAGGATCAACTTGGAGCAAAAAGATAAATGAAATGTTGACTATATAAATTTTAGGACACTATTACCACTAATAAGAAAATCAGAAGGCCACTGAATGAGCACTGAATCAAAAGCAAGGAGGAGGCTTTCTGCTTACAGCTGATCTAGGAGACTGTAGTTTGCACTGACACCTGGTGGCTAATGTGAGTATTACAACAGTTCTGATTATTGACAGATGTACAGATGCGCTAACTTTGGAGTGAATATAAAGAAAGGTTGTTTTTGTTGGTTTCAAAAGCCACATATATTTTAATTACATCCATTTGCTTTATTAGTTTAATCGAGTTACCTGAAGATTGTCTTTGAATGATTCGCCTTCTTTGTCTAATATTCTTTTCCGGTCTGATGTGTTGCTTTGTGCAGATGACTCTCAATGTAAGTCTGAAGTTCAATCACTCAAATCACTCCTGGTCTATTTTTACTTCTAGGCTTTCTGTGTATCTGACAGGAGTCTTTGTTGCTGTCAGTTCCTTTATCTGTCTGCAGAGTAAAACCTTGACCTTCTCATATGCTACTCCACTAGTTCTTTAAATGTGTCACATAACACTTGTCTTTCTCCTCCTCCCCTTGCTTTCCTTCCAGGTGCTAACAAGCAGTCCCACCTGCTAATTGGTTTCCTGACCAATGAGTTGTCTTATTATTATTCGGGGTCCCCTTTCATTCACTCTGCTCTTAGCTGAGCTGTTGTTGAACTAACTGAGAGAATTGGGTGGGATTATTAGAAAAATGTCATTGGGTTTTACTTTGGTTTGATTTCTATATATTTAGCAGCATCACCTTGCCCCATTTTCATGAACCATGAAATAAATCAAATTTCACTTCTACATTGACTCCTTCAAAATCTTAGGTTGTCATGTTTTTGTCTGTTTTAACCAAATTTCAACCTTGAGAAAAAACACAGTCATAAACGTAACTTTAAATGGTACTGTTTGATCTGGTAGGGGATGCTATTTCAATAAAGCTTGTTTTCAGCTTTTTTCTGAAGACATCAAGGGGCCGTTCTTTGAATCCTTAAAATGAGCAAATTAGAATTGGTGTAATTTTGGAAAAATAACAATAATCATAACAATAACAATAATAACGCTGTCACTCAATTTCATCTTTAACATTGTTGACATGTGTTTTGCTAAATTAATTAGATGAGTGTAGAGAGATGGAGAGGGAGTCTGAACTATAAATGTACAAAAGTATATAAAAATGACAATTACTTGATGTATAGTGAAAAGACAACCAGGTGAACCTGAAATATAGATATTGTCTCAATAATGCACATATGATGATGTTGTGATGCTTGATATTATTGTGAGTCCAGGTATATCACAACACAAATTGACAAAAAGTTCAATATTGTCTTACCAATTTGGACTCACCTATTGTTGTGCCATCCTCTCCCATAATGCACTTCATAGAAGTGATGATTTGCTCCACCACAGGAGGAGACATGGAGGTGGCGTAGACTGCACTGTGAGAATGGGAGCGCAGGTACTCGATAAGCTCCTAAACCCAGCAGATACACAGGATGTGTAAGTGGATATGCATGAACAGCACTGCTCTTATTACTGTATAGCCTCTGTAAACATGGAGGGCTTTGTAACTGAGACTTCAGATTAACTGCTTGCTTTGCTCACTCATACGAACAGTGTGTAATCCTTCAATTAAAAAAAAAAAATGGAAAAAGGGTAAATATACTGTTTCGTATATTGTAAGGATATAAAAGGCTCAGACTTTCATTGTAAAGTTTTATGCAACAAATTGATGAAAACATATTTTTAATGAAAACTGAAAGATTGAAAGTGAAAGATTTTTTTCCTTCCATCTAAAATAAGATTTTAAATTTAGTTTACTGTCCTTATTGTATAGTTACAGTGTTTGAAAGACATGTAGGTTATTAACACCTGATTGTAAGCTACATCCTGCAATGTGATGATGCATTGTTAGACTAGTCTCAACTTTCTTCAAGAAAAACTTGATTAAGTGACAGGAAGTCATTACACATCTTGTGAATGTTTTTGCACATTTCATTTACTTATATCAGCAGTTCTAAGATGTCACAATATTTTCAGAATTTCCTGGAGACAAAGCTTCTGAAATCTGGATTAACCTTGCTTTGATAAGATATAGTCGTAACAATGACGTGTCATGGAACAAGGCCAGTACGTCAGGAATGCAGCATAGTTGTACTGCAAGGCTGTAAATCCACATTGCTGTGTGATGACAGGTCTCCTATTTGTCACAGTTCAAACCTTGCCACTGATTATTATTACGATTCTCTCATTATCACGATGATAATGAGAGATGGCATGTAGCTAAAGCAGTACGTTTAACATCAGTGTTCAAGTAATCCATAGGTTACTGAACTACCTTCAAAAACACGTGAGATGCCCACAAGAAAACCCCCCAGTGTCCCATCCTCACCCGTTTTCCTGCGATGTATCCCCCTGCAGCACCGAAGCTCTTGGTAAATGTGCCCATCATGACATCCACATCACAGGGATCTAGGCCAAAGTAATCGACTACACCTCTCCCTCTCGGCCCCAGCGCCCCTATGCTGTGGGCCTCGTCTAGGTAAAGATAGGCCTGGTAGCGCTTCTTCAGGGCGATCACTTCTGGCAGGCGGACTATACTGCCCTCCATGCTGCGGGGAGGAAAAGGCATGCAGAAGGTGTTGCAGTCAGTGTCCGGCAAATGCCATCGTGTTAATTTCTTTTGCTTCACATATTATGTCAACATATAAAACATATGACTGAGGTAATGATTTCACAGGCAACACCGGAGTGGAAAAAATGACTACTATCTATTTTTGGGTGTAGAGGGAAGAAAAAAAAAAAAAATCACTTGATTTACAGACACTGCACTAAGTCTGACCTTTGTGCAAGTCAGTCAGGCAGTGTTCATGTTTAAACTAGGAAGGAAATCACAGGAACTTGAAAAAGAACCTCCACTTGCTCTATTGCTTTTTGCTCATGACACTTTTGCTGCCAACACTGATCTCACTGGACTGACTTAGTACTGATACACCTACAAATTCAATGAGTCCCAAACTGCCCAGAAGGTCAATAAAGAAAGAAATTAGATATTTCAGTTTCCAAAAAGATTTTATTTAAGCATCTATTTTGTGAAGAAAATGGGTAACTACCTGTATATGCCCTCCACAACTATGAGGATCTTCTTCCATGGCCTGTGAGTCCTCGGCTGCCCATGAACTATGGCTTCTCTCAGCAGTTTTTCAAGGCTCTGCATATCTGACAGAAAAATCAAGAGAGAGGTAAATTCAAAATGAAAGTTGTGGTAACAATAGTGGCAAAAACACACTAGAAGTTTATAGTTAACCTAAAATTCATCTGAAGCCTTTAAGACAGTCACCTCCACAGTTTTAATACACCCCCAAATACAGAGTGGACAGGCCCGCCGATGCTGAACAGTAGCTGATACCATGTTTTATTAAAAACACAATAATCAGCACATTAGCTGTGGTTCAGCTCCATAGACAACTTTGTAAGTGGCTGATAGGGCTGCACAATAAATCAAAATATTATGAAAACTGCAATATGGCCAAGTGCAATATGTGCATACGAGTGCAATTTTTTGATGAAGGTAATTTGTCACTATATACCACAAAGACACCCCGATCTACAAACCATTTTCTCCAAACATAAAAGAACATTGTCGTTTCGTATGATCCTCAACAAAGATCACATCATTGTCATTTTCTATATTCTTTTCCAGACAAACTGAAATGAAAAAAATAACCGTCACACATACCACATGGGTGGATGCTAATGGCTAACTTTGGAGGAGAAAGGTCGCTAATAATTAGCTGATAATTACACAGGAATACTTTAAACCTTAAACATAAAGCTTTTCTAAAACAGCAAAGCATTATCATCATCAGGATTGTATTATATATATATTACAACCTAATGACCCCAACCAGATTATTAGTTGAAGGATGACGCAAACGCTAGCATGTGGATACAGCTGTAGCTCGTTAGCCTATCGGTTAGCTATATTAAAACAACCAGCGGCCATCATGTTTTACAACTAATTACACATTCAAATATTTATATTTCATGTGACTCATGCTCTACAACCTAAGGATATACTCATTACAATTATTTCACTGTCACTATTAATAGCTAGCTAGCTCTTCTCTACATTTGGCGTTGACATTTTTTTTTTTTTGAGTGTGAAAATGAGATTTGTGCGTTACAGAAAGAAGATGCCAATATGCTGACACATTAGGAAAAGCACAAGTGTCTTAAAAACACGACAGTTCAGCTGCTATTTTAACTAAATTGATCAATAAGCCAGGACAATGCGAACATGAGCTGGAAAGAACAAGCACAGGTTCCTGAAACTGAAGCGGCCCGGTTCATTTATCAATAATTTCATCATGCGTTTTCACCAACTTCGACATATCAAAATGTCTTCCACAAAAAGGCTTAATACATAAAATGCTGGACTATCTCCCCAGCAGTGTGTGTCTGTGTGTAAACAAAAGAGATGAGACACATGGAATTGTACGTGAAATAAAACACATCGTTGCTCCAGGTACATCAATGATATGGGAAAATAAAAGTAATGAGAGAAAGATTCAATGAATGAAGATAAAGGAATAAAAACATAAACAGACATGAGGATGCAGGTGGGAGAAGAAAATGAATGGACCTATAAATGAATTTCAGAGACAGACCTCTTTGTAGTCACAGACTCACTGTTGTGTTTGAAGACTCTGATGGCAGACCCAGAGAGTCTGGCTCCCAGCACCAGAGAGGCATGGTTCAGTTCATCACTCAGAATCAGACAGCCCTGCAGGACGCCAGATCAACATTAATTAGCATAACTTATTCACACATATATTTTTTTACCCATCTGAAGTAGCAGATTGTACTGTATATACTCACTTGCTCAGAAATCAGCGTGGTAAATATTTTCTTATTGATTCAAGTCTCGCTGCTTACTCTGATGTTGGAAATGTGCACAAGCGCTGCAAAGCTGCAAATAAATTCTTTGTTTTTCAAGTGTTTCACGTCACTTTGTATCCACCCTGTGCACCTGCCTCGACAGATACATGTGTGAAGTCTTTCTCCTGTTGGAAATGTGCACCCTTGTTTGACCAAAAGGTTTGCATAATTTCACAGGAGCAAAATAATTTACATCGGTGATCTCACGCTCTCCACCGTTTCCACTATACTGTGGTGAATGATCTACCTGCCAATCAACAACAGCAGCAATGTGACAGAACAGACTGGTCTGAACCCTGCACTGCTTTTTCACCTTGATATGCAGTTCAGCTACAATTCAATTGTGCAAACAGGAAGAGCCTTGATATGACGCAATAGGGTGGTTTAGTGTGTCTGTCTATTTGGCACAACTGCTGTCGTGTGATAGTGTGATGTTATGGAAAATTTGTGCTCAACACTGTACAAACAAAAGTTCAAGGTAGAAAACTTATTTTATCTTTAGCAATAATACAAGTTCACACTCCAGCAAAAACTTACATTCACCTCATATAAAGAGAGGAAGTAAGGGTGAGATAGAGGACAAGATGAGAATAAAGAGGAAAAATGTGCTGAGCAGAGATAAGAAACGTTTGCTGTAGAGAAGGAATCGGCTCTACTGAGACACTCATCACCCGTGGCCTTACCTTGCCGGCCAGCGCTGGTATGTTCATGGAATTGGTCGCAAACCCCATCCCAAAGGCCATGGCCGACTCCACACCGAGGAACTTAGCCACCAATTTCTCCATCTCCTCGTGTCTGTCCAGGTTGCCTGAGATGCAGACCATAGACAGGTGCAAATCAGAGCCTCAAAGATCTACGGTGGCATCGGGAGGTATTCAGACCCCTTCACTTTTTGCACACTTTATTGGATTGTAAATGCTGTAAATTGCCATTTTTGCCCATCAATCTACAGTCAATAACTCATGAAGTTGAGGTAAAAACAAATATATTTATTAAAACTCCAGAGCAGATATTTACAAAGCATTCACTAACTGAAAGCTGTCATTCTTCTTCTCTTCTGTTCTACTTCAAAGAGCTGAACTCAGTCTTCTTGGGTAAATCTCTACAAGCACTGCACACGTGGATTTGGGCAGTGCATCCCATTCTTCCTGGCAGATCCTCCCAATTTTCATGAGACCGAATGGGAAGCATCTGTGAAGCATCCGTCCTCTTCAGGTCACAGACTTATCCTGAACACACTCCAGCGTTCCCTTGGCTGTGTGCTCCAGGTCATTGGTGTGCACTTTCGTTCCAATAAAAAATAGCAATTGGCCCCGTTGAGAATGAATCTACAACACGTTTCAGGGATCAAAAAATGCAGAGGTCTGAAGGAAGCCACCGTGTGCTGACATAGCTTGTCTGGTAAACATGAAAAGGAGTAGTTCCACATGCTTTTCTTGCTTGCTTGCTTTCTTGATGTGAAGACTGATAACACTCTCATATCTGTTCAGTCAATATTAAGATACAGCCAGGGGTTGGTTATCTTATCTTAGCATAAAGACTGGAAGCAGGGGAAAACAAACTCTGTAATGTTCAAAAATACACATACAACACCTTAAAAGCGCTATAATTAGTTAGTCTTTTCGTAGGGCTTAAACAATGTGTAAACATGACAAGTTGTGGTTTTACAGGTGGTAAAGTGCAAGATTATTTCTTGGCCAGGCACAGAGATCCTACTGTGATCTCGTTGGATGGATGAATTCAGAATAGAATTTAAAAACCTTCTCCTCACATACAAAGCCCTTAATGGCCAAGCTCCATCATATCTTAGAGAGCTCAGAGTTCCCTATCGTCTCAGTAGATCACTTCGCTCTCTAAATGGAGTTTTACTTGTGGTTCCTAGAGTCTCCAAGAGTAGAACGGGTGCTACCAGGCTCCTAGATTTAAAATTAAACAGATCTTACCTTTTATTTTATAACAGATCTTAAAATGTTCCTCTTTAGCAAAGCTTACTGACTGGCTCAGGTGAGCCCTGAACCATCCCTTAGCTATGCTGCTTTGGGCCTAGACTGCTAGGGGACTCTCTGAGCACCTCTCTCCCCCCTCCCCCATGCATTTATATCACACTACTACATGTCATTAACTACATGTCTTCCCTCTCCTGTAGTTTGTCCTTTTCCCTTCTGTCCTTTCTCTCCCTCTCTCATGCTGCCTCCATGTTCCTGCTCAACACCTGCTGCTGCAATAATTATTATTAGTTATTATTATCAATATTAACACTACTATCATTGCTTCCTCTATTATTTTAACTTACTGCTGTTATTTACTAATGTACTATTATCATTACTCTCAGTCGCTGACATTGTCATTAATACTCTTTGCATCTGTATGTTTTGCTTGTATTCCAGTGTTCTCTTTGTGCCCGAGAGTCTGGTCCTGCCCGAGGTTTGTGCCTCTTAAAGGACGTTTTTCCTTGCCATTGTCACCAAGTCCTTTCTGTTGACTCCCTTTAAATTATTTTATAAAGAGTTTGGCCTAGGCCTGCTGTATAAGTAAAGTGCCTTGAGGTAACTTTGTTTTGATTTGGCGCTATATAAATTAAATTTTATTTGATTTGATTTGTTGTTAATACAAGGTTGGTTTTGTGGAGATTGGCTACATATGAATTACATTTGAATTTATACATGTGTTAACATTTGGCTGTATCTTCATATTTGCTGTATGGACATGAGAGTGGACAAGAAAACAAATAAGCATATCATTCTAAAAAAGTTGAACTACTCCTTTGCGTTGCTGTTTCTGTAGCTGACTAATGACAACTGTGCTCTGTCAACACACCATAAAACATGAGCTCATGGAGTCACTCTGTCTTTACGTTAAACATCACCTCCCATGCAGTAAACAGGCACATCAAATGATACAATTTCCAGCTGACGATTTTTATGGAGCACACACAACTGCACACTTTATCAAAATGTGGGCAGGCCTTCTCTCAGTGCAAGAAGAAAAAGAATAGTTATATCCCATCAGTAAATATCTGCTAACCAGATGGTTTATTTATTCATTCCTCCAGGCTCATCTGGATCCTATCAGACTTACTCTGGAGTCTGGCTTCAGCTACAGATTACTAAAGTAAATAAAAACCCTTGAAGAGACCTCTATCCTCCAGATATTATTTTCAAAAGATTTTTAAGATTGATGCGCTGATATCTTGATAGATCTGGGTAGTTTTGAGCTTAATTATTTAATGGGATTTTATTTATTTATTTATTTTTTAATAACATCATTTTTCTTTAAATATTAAATAGCAGTTTCTTTTTTTTCTTTCCAGTATTGTTTTAATTGGGTTTTGAGTTTGTTTTTTTTAAACCCATGTTTTCATGAGTGAGTCCCATTTTGTTTACACTGCACACATGCACAAGGCAGTGAAGATTAACTGCTTGCTAGGAAATATGGATGTAAAAATGCACAACTTAAAATATAAGGACAATGTTTTAACTGTTTTTTCTTTGGTATAAAGCTGAAAAAAATTAGTTGACTACTCAAAGAGTTGACAGAATAAACACCAAAGAACATGGACAGGTTAATCAATAATGAAAATAAATGTGAGTATCAGTCCTAGTTTTGTCGCAGTACAAATAAAGTTATTAAAACTGTGCTTTGTGATATTTGCACTGTGGTCAGATGGAATCCATTGTTTATGTTTCCACTGGTCTGTGATGCTTTATTTACTGTATTAAGTGAATGCCTCCACGTTGCTGCTGTTAAGTTCCAATAACAGTGGGTGTGTCTGGTGTGTGTTTGTACCAATCTCCTGCCTGGTGCTTGCAACTCCGATGCCGTACTTCATGGTGACCTCAGCTGCAGAGTCAGCACACGGACCCGTGTTCTCAGCGAAGCCGAGATAATTATACGAGCCCAAGTTAATCACATCCTGCACCACCCGACCTGTGTACCTGGGAGAGGAAATCAAACAGAGGAAACAATCAATGAGAGGAAGCCAATGTTTTTGCAGGCTTATTGGTTCAATTTATAATAATGATCAGCAGAGGTAATTAGAAACTAGTTTGAAGTGGAGAGAATATGTGGACGGTGCGAGAGTTCCCTTCGTTTTTCCAATCTCGAGGAGGACCGGCCATGTTCTTCGATGCAGCTGTCCTTTCATTTTCTCCCCGGGATTCCACGCTCTCTGATTTTTGTTTTTCCTCTCTTTTTGACGCAATGTGTCTGATTTCACACGCACACACACACACACACACACACACACACACACACACACACACACACACACACACACACA